>VXBT01012119.1:545631-642066 GCA_013400235.1 Oriolus oriolus | reverse complement strand
CAGACAGACAGACAGCCCCCCCCCCACAGAGCCTCCCCCAGGCCCCACTCACTGTGCAGCCGCACCGCCGCCATCAGCTCGTCGCGCGCGGCGGGGTCGGGCGCGCGGGGCCGCAGGCTGAGCAGGAAGCGGAGCTGGGCGATGCGGAGGTCGGGGTTCTTGGGCAGCCCCTCCTCCTCCAGGTTCTCCAGCGGCNGAAGGTGTCCCTGCCGATGGCAGGGGGGTTGGTACTGGGTGATCTTCAAAATCCCCTTCCAACCAAAAGCATTCTGTGGTCCCAGAGCGCATGGTACAGGGTTGTGTTCAGGTGATTGCGGAATATTTCTAGCGAGGGAGACTCCACAGCCTCTCTGGACAATCTGTTCCTGTGCATGGTCACTGCACAGGAAGGTTTTTCCTCATCTTCAGGTGGAGCTTCCCGTGCATCGGTTTGTGCTCATTGTCTCTTGCCCTATTGCTTGGCACCACTGAGCAGAGCCTGGCTCATCTTGGCAGCCTCCCTGCAGACACTGACGGGCACTGAAGAGGTCTCCTCTCAGTTGTCTCTTCTCAAGGCTGAAGAGACCTAGGAAGGGGCTGTTCACAAGGGCCTGTCTGCTGTTTGGGCACAGGGGAGGGACACAGACCTAGAAGGGGTCACAGGAAAAACTGGGTTTGCAGCCTTTGTAGTTTCAGAAAGGAGCTGGAATGTGTTACACAAGAGCTTGTGGCACCAACAAGTAGAAGGCAAATAAAGGGCCTAAACAGCCCTGGTTATGGTTGTATCTCATCGACGATGGTGGGGAAGTCATACCTGACTCTTGCCCGTGTTCATCTACTTCTCATTTTGCTTTTCTTGATGTTTCTCCATCTGTTCATTAAATGTCTTTGATTTTGTCTTTCCCGACCTCACACAGCAAACACTGCCAGTGCTGGAGCATGTTCCTCCCTTGGGAATGCTGAGTGAACATGATGGCAGAAGGGTTGGGTGGTCCCCATGTGTCACCCCACCCCACTGGCCCTGGTCCTGCCGCGCTCTCCTTCCTCACCAGGGCTGCCCACAAATTGTCTGTGCCACATGTTTCAGATGGGGCCTGTGCCTCCATAGGCCCTGTGTGTGGAGTTGTTGAAGTTCATCCCCAGGCGATACCCAAAGTCAAACCCTTTTTTTATTCTTTACAACACTTTGTATATCAGCCGCTGTATTCCCTTGGAAGCTGGCAATAAGATAAAAACATAGTTGGTGCTCTTGGCATGGAACACAGCTGGGTGGTAGGGCAGGCACAGGGTGCTTGGCTCCTGCAAAGGGCATTTTTGGTGCCCAGGGCTATCTTGTGGGATGCAGGATCCCACCCAACCGTCTGGACCACGCTTGCTGTGCAGCTGAGCTCCTCCGGACACATTTTGGTGTTATTTGTTGGAATTGGGGTTTAAGTACGATGCTTTTGGCCGGTGCCTCTGTTTTGGAGTTGTGCTTTGCATCTGGGTGATGGGAGAAATGGTTCCCTTGACTGTTTTGGCACTGTGTATTCCCAAGATTGGCTTCTGTATATTGGGCATGAATTATTTAGGAGATAGCTGGAAGAAACAGTTGCCTGCTGTGTTTTTGATAAGTGCTAGTATTTTGTACATTGATTCTGACTTTTTCCCCCCTCATTTATTGGCTTATAGTTATAGTATTTTAGAATAAAATAAAGGAGAAACTGTGTTTTGAGTTGGGCAGTTCTTTGTTTCTTTAGGAGCAGTCATTTTTTCCCTTTGTCTTCTGTTTCTTTTTTTGAGTTGCAATCACTTTTGTATTGATTGCGCAAGGAGCAATGGCTTTGATGCTTTGCGGGGGAACAGCATGCAGATCTTTTGCAGCAGTGTTTATGTTATTTGCCTGTTGGCCTTTGCATTTGCTCAGAGGCCTATTAATTAGTTTTATTTATGACAGACACTTTTAGGCCTCTTGCATGCTTTTTTCTTCATCTTGTCCCCAGCTCTATTCCTTAGGCAGCGTGCTCTGGAGCTAAGGAATGCTGTTTATTCTTTGCATGCCTTGTTTGGGAAGAAAAGGATGGTTGGGGTTTTTTTCTGCTAAGTAAGGCTGATGTTCCAAGTGCTCAGACATTGCACACACGGGTGAATGTTGCTTGTGTGAGTGGCTGAGCTGGGATTAGCTCACAAAAATTGAAGACAAAAAAAAATTGAACCAGCTCCAACATACAGTTATTGCAGACAGTCCCTCCAGCAGCGGGTGGAAGGTGGAAAGTATGTGCAGCTCCCTCGTAAGCAGATAACCTGGCTGTCACCATAGTTCTTTTCCTAATCCCTAATAAAGATTGGTTTGCAGCCACAGCTGGAGGTCTGCTCTCTTCCAAAATTCACATCATTCGTAACCATTATAGTTCTGGCCATTCTCACTGTCCATAGAAACACCCACACCCTGTCAGCCTCGCTGGGTTTGGTATCCTCACCTCATTGTGGGAGTAAAAGCCGCAGATTCATTATGTACTGTGGGAGAAAAATTTCTTCATTCTCCCATTTCTGGATTTGCCACTTTTTAATTGGCTAAAAAATAAGTTGCTAGGTGTGAGAAGAGTAAGGGAACCGAGTTTTAATTTTCCTGGGCTAAGTTATTGCTGAAATGTCGTGTTTTGGTTTCTAACCATATGAAACACCAGTTAATTACCCCACCCAGCATTTATTGCCTGTAAATATTTGCCTGTATTTTCATATTTATGTGTGTTTCAGCAGTAACAGGGAGAAAAAGAGCTGGCTACATACATGTGATATTCACTACTAAATGTGAAAAAAAATTCAGGGAGAATACTTACATCTCAAATATTTATATTAAGAAATAAGGCCTTGTGGTGACCACAATTTAATGTGGTCTTACAGCATTCAAAAGGATCCAAATGATTTTTTTTTCCAAAATGTATCTCAAATGATTGTTTCCTTCCTTACAAGATGCATCCGGGCAGTGAGGAGCCCTGTGATGACCCCTAGTAACTCTTTCTTGAAGAGTGACTGTATGGATGTGCTGCAGGTGGGCTCCAGACCCTGCACTCCCCTGGTGATGCTCACACGCATCAAGAGGTTTGTTTACTCCTTGCAGTTCCTGGGTGAGCACATCTTGTGTGATCAGTGCCCCAGACAGTGATCATGGGCATCCAAAGTGATGCCACCCTCCCCGTTACCATTTTTGCAGCCGTGGGAAGCCACAAACAGGGCAGATTTCCAGATCCCCTCCTCCCGCAGTAACAGCTGTTAGTTACTAAATGCTACCCAGAGCAAGGTGCCTTTCTGTGTGTCTCTGTGCGGTTGCTCCTGCTTGTGTCCTGGCTCTTGGAGCCGTGCCCAGGCCACCCCCATGTCCAGCAGGACAGTCAGACACAGCGTGTCTGGCTGGGGCTGAGCTGCCACAAGGTGCCAGTGTTTCAGAGCAGTAACTGCGCGGTGTCTCTGCCTTCTGAGTGTTTGCTTTGCTGGGCTGTTTTTCCCCCTCAGGGTGCCAAGTGAAGCCCTGCTATTGCTGACTGTTGACTGAAATCTTTGGGGACTGCCAGCCTTCTGCAGGGGCACAGACCACCCAAAACCTGCTGTGTCCCCTCCCCAGCCACTGCCTGGTTTCCAGACCCCTGTGTCCAGCCAGACACCGCTTTGCTGCTGGCAGAGATGTATAACATACCCATTATGGCAGTGTCAGGAGCTGAGTATTTTGCTTGCCAGTGCCATTAAGGGAGACAGGGACCATGTCTGTCACTGATCCCTCTGCTTGTCCAGCCCTGCTGAGTGCAGGGGCTCCTCTCTCCCAGCCCACAAAGGGAAAAGCTCTCATCACTCAGGGTATGTGGCACTTTCCAGCAGCAGGTCACAGAGTGCTCCCCTTTCCTCTCCAAGGAGGTCGTGCAGCTGTGCCTGGCTCTCCCAGGCTTCAGAGACAGGGACCACCCTGGCACTGTGAGCATCCTCTGCTGGCAGATCAGGATCTGCAGCAGGACCCGGGACTGGACCCAAGTGCTGCTGGGTGACTTTAATTCCCATTGCAGAAGGCATGAAAGGCCCTGGGAGCTGTGTGACCTGTCTGTGCTGTAACGAAGAGCTCTTTGTGCACAGCCACAAAGCTGTGAGCTGCAGGCTCACCTCAGCAATACCAATTACACTTTCATACCTTGCTGTCATCCTCAGGCATCTTCAAGGCCGGTGCATTTGTTTCATTTGCAGGGCTGGTTTAACTGAACTTGGGAAAAGATGGCACTTGAATCACATCTGGCTTCATTCTTCGCCCTTCAGTAGTGGAAGTGTTGACAGCAATACTCACAGCGGCACTGTGTAAGCATGCAAGTGTGAGGCATTGATTTCTTCTGAATAAGCTCCTAGAAGTTGCCCGTTTTCCTAGGTAATTATTGTTGGCATAGGTACGGCTGTTGTCTCAGGAAGTCTGGCTCTCAGAAACTGCACTCTGTGTCAGCAAGGAGTGAAAAGCACAGGGTCAAGCCCTCTGCTAGTGCAGCTGCATGGGCTGGCTGGTGTTAGACAGGCCCTGGCACCAGCATAAGAACAGCTAGAAAATGCCCTTGGAGTGGGATTTCTGCATCTCTTGACCTCCATGATATTCTTTTGTCATCCTTTCTGTGTTGCTAATTGCACCTGATCAGCCAAGTATTTGTTTCACAGCAATTAATATCATTTAGTCCCTTACATATTTTCAAACCAATAAATCCTTATTTGGAAGGACAACATTTTATATAGCGCCCAAATTAAGTCTTTTGCAGCATTAGAATGAGGGTGTTCCAACAAACAGACATGTTGGGGGAGTTTATTACTCTGGGAAGAGAGGATGAAACTGCATCATTACTTAGAGATCTGAAAAGCTATTAATGTGTAATGGCCATGAGAAATCAAACAGACAGGTAGGGGCAGTGGAGGAGCCTCTTCCTTTGTTCCACACCTCTGGCAGCCCTGGGTGCAGGGAAGGGTGATGGCATACTGCTGCTTGAGGCTGGATATATCTAACACTATTGCCTCAGGAAATCTCAGGGGAGAAGCTCTTTCTGAACAGGTGAGAACCCAGGGGATTTGGTGCCGTGAAGACATGGAGCAAGTGACGGCTCCTGGGTGGAATGGTTGTAATGCAGTGAGAGAGAGCGCTGCCAGCACAGGGATACCTTAAACAGCAGTGAAATCCTGCTCAGTGTCTGCCCCATCATCAAACCAAGAGACACTGAAATGACATTCATGGAGATGTGTAAATATACACACACACAAATGTTTTATGCTTGAGCCTTTTGTTTCAGATCCTGTGTTCCAGCTCACCTGTTACAAACAGAAAGGGGGATACAGACCTTGGACGGTCCATGGGAGATGGTAGCCTGTGAGTCTGAAATCAAAGTGAGGTCCGTTTGTTGCGTCTTTTCTCCTAAGTATAAATTTAGTTTCAGAAGACAGATACTCTAGACCAACCCACTGATGTATTTGTTTCATACACAGCAACAACACCCAGCATTTCCCATGATAAGTGGTGACAATATTATCACAGGCTGGTGCTGGATCTGGCCCGCATGGAGCACAAATATTGATACCTCCTTCAGACTGATGTGAGTTTTAGGGGGGTGCTATGCACACGGTAAGGTTTGCTGCTGTTTAAGGTATCCTATTGCACACAGAAATCCACAAATCCTCGTAAAGATTTGATGGCTCCATCTGTGTGTCTGTGTCTGCCTTTGTTTTTTAGGTAATTTGTGCTGTACTCTTTCACCCCATGATTGCTTTTATTGTATATGGATCCTTCTGTTGGGCACTTCTCTGTTGACTATGATTACTACCACATCAACTGAAAACGCTCCTGTACTGTATAATTAACTTTATCTGCTTTGCTACAATGCCTCTCACTGGTAATTACACACACTTCAGCTCTTTCACTACATTTCTAAGACTTTAAGAAGAGCTGATTACTCTTGCCCAGTATGTCCAAACTGGAGGGGTTTTACATGCCTAAAATGATATCTTTTTCTTTGCAGCAGCCCTGGCATAATCTGGATATTGACTGTAGTACATATAATGTGATCTTTAAACAAACCATCTCTTTGGAATTCATTGGGGTTCACATGTTCTGGTGGCAAAAAGCTTATTTAAATCCTCAGGTTGTTGGTGGGTTGATGTGTTAGTTATCAATTTACTGAGATAATTTGAAATGAAGAACAAGGAATTTGAAATCTTTCAGTCCTCTGGGAAGTTACTCCATTATCTTCCTCCTTAGCTCAGCCTTGTCAGCCTTCCTTGCAGTTCCAGAGTGACTTTTGTCCTTTGGTGATTTTTTTAAGCCTCTTTTTCTTAAACAATAGTCTCATGCAATTACACCCTCTGCCATTAGCCTGTCTTTCTGTGCTCTAAACCCTTGGTCAGCTTGAACCAAATCTGACAGAGGTCATGAGCTCTTAGTAATGTCCAGTTCCTTGAAGTTACGTGAGATCAGGGAGGGCAGATCCAAACTGGGAGGATTAACCGTACTGGCTAACCCACACCATCCTGTCCTGCAGTGAGTGTATTCCTGTGCCTTTTGCTCAGCTGGTGTTTAGGGAATCTGGCCAGCAGTAAGGACTGCTGTGTTGCCACTGCAGAGTGCATGGAGGGACGGGAAATATATAGGAGTGAGGAGCAGAGGAAGGAAGAGCTGGGAGTCTCACCATAGTGGGGATGGAGCAGAGTGGGGAGGAGGGGTATGGGATCCATGGAAAAGCAGCCTTCATCCCTGACTACTCACCTAGCAGCAGCTGCCACTGTAATTGCCAATATTGATGTATTTTCCACAGCTTCTTTTCCAACACACAGCCTGGGGTTTTTTTGTTTGGGTTTTTTTTTTCACTCTTTATAACACAAGTGATTTTCACATCATGCAAGGAAAAGCACTTGGCTGAGAAGTGTTGTGTAACTTGTATTGAGATCTCACAGCAAACCAGGTACACATTTATTAATTAAGGCAAATGGTGTTTGACACAGGCAATAGTGTGATGATTTAATATTGTGTTGTCTTCTAAAATAAACCCAGTGTTGAAGTGACCACAGTCATCACTTACATCCTGGTAAGTTCACAGGGCAAGGCATTTCTCTAAAATATGTGGGAATTTAGCTCTGGCTGTTTCTACAGACTGTTGTACCTGGAGAGCACCTGCCAAATGCCCACTGGCTTGACCACCAATTTAACTGAGGAAGGTGCTCTTGTCTCCTTCTCCTGAGTGCACTTTTGAGTCCCAGAGTGAGTGGGATTTCAGGGTGCACACAGTGCTGTGCCCTTGTGCTCACATACTGATCTCCCCAAATGTTTTGCTTTTACTAGTGGGCAAGTTGCTAGCCTGAGACACTTCAGTTTTGGTGAAAATAGCTGGATTGTTACTTTAGGGGGTTTTATGTTGGTTTTAATAAGTGAGCATAAAATTCAAACCATCTGGAATTGAGAGTCCATCTCTGTACAGTGCTAAGGGATCCTCCTCAGCTGACGGAAAGAGTTTTGCCATTGCACAGAGGTCCCTGAGTGACTTTGGGAAGCAGAGAACTCAGGTGCCCTGAAAGATAAATACCTCCAGTATATTTCTTTCTTTTATCTGCAAGACTAACTCTGCTTTCACAGAGTAGGAATATCCTTCACCCGGTAGAGGTGAAGAAAACTCTCCAGATGATTTGCATCACATCTCAAGATCAAACCTTCAAAGGTCAGAGAGAAAGGCCTTAAGCAAGGAAAGTGTAATTTAGCCCTCTATAAATGCTACTGTTATTAGTGGCATTACATCAATGTAGACGACTTCTGGTTGCATATTTAATCTTCCTGAGCTGCGATTTCACGTGACTGAATAAAAAACCCCACGCAATTAATTCCTTTTGGTGTCTATATTGTAACCTCTCAGAAGTAAAGAAACCTGTGTCTCCATGGTATTTCATAAATATCGGGTTAGTGCCCTGAAAAGCATACTAGCTGCAACATCCAGCCTCTGCTGCTGTGGCTGTTTTCCTTCTGTCCCCATGGCACACTGCTCTGCAGCTGGGGCTGCACTGAACTCTCTCTCCCCTTGTAGCTGATTAGAATTGCCTTTTAGCTAGGGTTACTTTTCTCTCAATTTCCATTTTCCTTTCACCTCTCCCTTGACCTTCCCCATCTCATCTTTTGCTCTCTGGACCTTTGTTTTTTTCCAGCTCCTTGCACTTGGGAGTAGCAATCACCTCTGGTGAATGCAGTTGCCTCCTCTTCTGCTGTTGCCTCCTTTTCGAGTGTCATTTGAGTTACTGATCATTATATTTTACATGGTGTGGATATGACCACCTGTCTTGGTTTGAAAGACAGGTGTCTGCCAAGGAAGGCAGGAACCTCCCTTGGAATGGAAAATATGACCCCCTTCCCTCCAAATTATTATAACTTTGAAATTAAGGGGCTTTCAGGCAAAGATATGTGAAAAGGAATAACAGTTCTTTCCTAGTGTGTGTATATATGTATATATCTGACAAGGCAAACAAAGAACAACACCGGCAGCAACACCAAACAGAACCAGAGCCCGGTGCCAGCCTCTCCCGGCCGCAGGCCCTTTCCCCTCGGTGCAGTTCCGCTCACGGCCGGCAGGGGCGCTGGTGGCTCCCGGCCGGGCAGGGGGTGCGATGGTTCCCCCGCGGCCGCAGGGGGCGCTGTGGCGCGCGCTCAGCAGGCTCCCTCACGCGGTAATGGCGGGCGCGCTGGCGGAGGAGGTGGAAAAATGGGCTGCAGCAGGAGCTGTGGGGGTCGGGTGGGCACGGGGTGCCGGGTTAGAGTGTAGCGAAAAAGCCTGAGGCAGCAGCAGAAAGCAGCGGGGCTTGGCAGCGGCAACCAGGCTTCTCCGTAGCAGCTGTCGCATGCAGCTGGGGAGACGTGCTGATACACAGCATTCCTTTAAACACAGGAGCCCTTTAACATAATGAAACATAGAATTCTTTTAACATAGGTGCTTTAGCATGAAAGTATAGATTAATAAAAGTTGGCTGTTGGCTGCTATGCTCGACCGCAACTGCTTTGGCAAGACAAGAGGCCTAGCCCTGGAAAGGGGCTATGATGGTAAGTGAATACTTAGGAGGAGATGCTATGCCTAACGCTAACTGCTCTTAAAAAAAACCAGACCTGAGTGGACTAGGATGATAAGGGAATGGAATGCGAGCTAATGAGTTTGGCTAACCACTTGTCTGCAGAACAAGGGCCTAGCCCCTGTAGTAAAAGGCCAGCCAATTAAAATTTTAAAAAAGGGAAATTTATTAACCCAGGTAACTGTGAACAATTAGAGACCAAAAGATGGTGATCTGCCGAGCTACAAGGCAAAGTAGCAGTGCTGGGTCCCTCCCCACAGGTCAAGTATGGCCAGAGGCACGGGATACATTTTATACCCTGGAGCTGGGTGTAGCTCCTCCCTTGACCCCACCCCCTGATGCTGTTCTGGTTGGCTCTTCTGTGTCCAGGGGTCTTCTGATTGGTTCGTAATGGTCCAGTGGGTCTTACGCTCTCTCCCCTTATGTTAATTGTGATTGACATCCGTACCCCTCCCTGTTAGCAAAATCCGGAAACTTCTGTGACCAACCCTTAATACCCAAATACCACCCTTNGATCTGCCGAGCTACAAGGCAAAGTAGCAGTGCTGGGTCCCTCCCCACAGGTCAAGTATGGCCAGAGGCACGGGATACATTTTATACCCTGGAGCTGGGTGTAGCTCCTCCCTTGACCCCACCCCCTGATGCTGTTCTGGTTGGCTCTTCTGTGTCCAGGGGTCTTCTGATTGGTTCGTAATGGTCCAGTGGGTCTTACGCTCTCTCCCCTTATGTTAATTGTGATTGACATCCGTACCCCTCCCTGTTAGCAAAATCCGGAAACTTCTGTGACCAACCCTTAATACCCAAATACCACCCTTAACAACAATGCCCATCATACAACATCAGCTTACATTACAATAAACTCGATAACCTTCTAGTCCAATCAACAACCTCATTAACATATGAGCACACCCACCAACCTCATAACTCAACTAACAAACTCATCAACATCCACATTCGAAAGCCAACTCCCTACCCATATAACACCCCTATGGGCTAAGCGATAAGGACAAAGATGCGTGCTAACTGCCGTTTTAATGGGAAATAGAGGAACTGTCACAAAAGGGTAAAAATGTAATAAGAAAATAGGAACATAATCAATACACAACTATAAATAAAGTATTACTAATATAGCAACAAAGTGTGTAATAGTAGAATTAAGTGTGTATTAGCAAAATAGATGTAATAAATGTATTAAGAATAGCGTGCTGTGTTTGTAACCCTAAGATAAGGAAACTGCAAGTCATGTAAGACCCCCTAAAACTGTGACTCTAGATAACTGACCACAGCAAGGGCGGATGACAAACTTGTACACGTATAATGACGAACTTGTAAACGTAGAATGACCAACTTGTAAACGTATGAAAAACCTCTGTAAGATGACCATGGCGGACACGCACATGGAGGAGTTAACCCCTGCGTGCTCCCGGCCTGGCCAATAAAGGTGTGCTTTACTTTACAGTACCTTGCTGTGGAGTAGATTCCTTTGAATCAGTGCCCTCTGGGAAGGGGTCGGGGGTTTTTCCCCCCAGGCACCTGAATAGATGATGAGGGTCCCTTCCAGTTAGAGCGGGTGTTAATCAGGTCCCAGTGCAACGCTGCTCTTACGAACAAAGGCTCACCCACAGTGAGGAAGAAGCAGGGCTGGGCTCTGGCGGTGGCAGTGAATGCTCCCTGCAGTAAGCAACAGCTCGACCGTCCTCCTCCGATGCCGAGAGCGAGAGTTAGGAGCTGTGCTGAGCCCCTTCCCCCCAGTCCAAAATCTCAGATATCCTCAGCTGCGTGCAGCCAGCTGCATTGCTCCCCTTGGCTACATCTTTTGTCTCTCTTAAGTACCGGTCGTTATTGTCTCTTAGCAACAAACGGGAGAAATTCCATGAGAGAAAGAAACAAAAGGAAAAATCCTAACCCCCAACACCAACCTCTAAAATCCCCCCACAACTCACCTACCTGAGCCTGCTGTAATGCCAGAACACCTCTGGTACTCACCTTGAACTCTTTTTGTCTTGCCTGCTGAGACACACTGCTTGCTACTTACTAGGGCATATATACAGTTTGCTGTCGCAGGATTATTCCTGGTTAATTCACTGTTTATTCCAGCGTGGTACAAGAACTGGGGTGGGATTATCCTGGCCCCAGCCAGCAGCAGGTGCTGCTGAGTGGTGTAACATATATTCTGCTGCTTCTCGCGTCTTCCAGTGAACACTTCTCCCTGTTACAACACAATTCATTCCTCTCCAAGTATATAAACCACCATTTAATGTTTTCCTAGTGTGACCTGCATTACAGTACCTCCACATCTCATCTGCCTTCTTCTGTGTTCACGCTGAATCCTGCCCTGTCATTCCCAGCACAATTACATGGAGGTTGTACCTGCTGCTCCACTTTCTGGACTGGCACCCCTGCTCCTTCCCCTGTGCTTGCAGCTCCTTGTACTGGCAATTTTGGCTGGAAGAATATCCCTGGATGTGCCACCGTCCAGCTGACATGGGGAGGTGTTCCTTGGAGCAAGGAAAAGGCACTTTGTGAAATGCTGTTTGCTGCTTTTTTGAGCAGAGGCGAAGGTATCCTGGTTTGTGGCCATCTCTGCTTGCTGGGAATTGCCGACTGCCTCCCTGTCAGCTGGAGGCTCTCTGGCACAAATCCATTCTGCTGTTAGGTGCTGGATCTCACCCTCTCGGTGTGTTTTCTGGTCACAGCCATCCTTGGGCAGATGCCATTTAGACACTGGTCCAACTCATCAGACAACTTGCTTTCCTGCTCAACACCTTGGACTTCAGTCAAGTTAACCCCTGAGAAACCCTCTCATCTTCAGCTGGATGCAGGAAGGACTTGATTTGTGCTGTCTTCGTTTTCAATATTTTTTTTTTCTGATTGTATATATATATTATGTATACACCTATATGTGTATGCACACTCTATGTAGTTAAAAATATGCATTCTGCGCTCTATGTGCATGCATTAGTTTATCTGTCTGTCTATACATCTGTAGGTATGTTTATTATAAATCTTGTAGGAGTCTTACTTGCACTCATTTTTCTCTAGAGATTTTTTTTCTCCTAGAGTGTTCCCTGAGCCACAGTTTTGTGGTTTGCCCCATTTTTTCCTTTAAAATCCATTTTCCAAGAACATCTAAAATTACTAAGCTGTTTATCAGTTGCCCTTTAATGTCTAGAACCTTTGCAAAGAAATATTCCAGAGCTGCTATTTTCAGCTACCTTTTTCATACCTGCTTGTGTTTTGTGCTACTTTACTTGTAGTTTCCATGACAATTATCCTCAGCGTTGGAGGCAGCCTTGCCCTCAGTTGCTGTTTTGCAAAGCAGCCATTGCTCTTACCCATTTGAGAATCTGACTGCAGAAGTTCATGTTTAATACAAGTTTTTATTTTCATAGCTTCTCTATATCCCACTAGCACTGCCTGGGTTCTGCAGGCTGCTGTAATATATATTGCATCCTGCCTACTGCTGGGGGAATGATCTGGAGGGCAGAGACATCCCATCCTCAAAAGGAGAAGCGTATTCTGGCTGGTGGAAGAGGACATACTGTCCACAGAAGAACTCACACAGAGGATTAGGTGCAAGGTAACCCACTGCCCAGCAGGAACTGCCCACAGTGCAGTGGAGCCAGGTTTGGTTCCTGGTAGGATGGAAGAGGAGGGTGGGCACAGTGGGTTTGTGCCATGTGTGGTGCTGGTTTGTGCAGAGCCTGAGCCCTGGCTGGCTCCTGCCCCCCACCCCTGGCACCAGCTCCCCACGGGGCACAGCCTCTGCCTGGCCACATCCTCCCGCCTGGGCACAGGATGCCACTCTCTTCCTGCACAGTTGTCCAAACATAAAAACAATGTATTTTGAACTGTATACTGTTCAATATGTATTTCAGTATCTTTTAATGTTATTATCATCTTAGTGTTTTCCTCTCACTCGTTCCCCTTTTCCTGTTTTCTCCATCCCACCTCTAGTGACTCACAGCAATTTTTGAAGTGCCCAGCAGCAATCCTTTGATACATTATCCTTATACATTTCCTTATTATCCTTATCTATTCTGTCTGGTACATGTAACTCTGAGCTTTCTGTATGATCTACTCTCAATCCTGCCAGTACCTCCTCACCCTTTCTGTGCATCTATTTTTCTTCTTTAGTTGACTGTTTCCTTCCAATTTTCCATGTGCTGCCTACTTTCATTCTTACCTACTTGCATCCTTTCCACCCACCACCCCCAGTTTCCTCTCCTGAATCCACTTAAGTGTAATCTAAAACATACTGCTTGAAAGTGGAAGCCCAGAGAACTATTTGCTCTGGCTCTCGCTAGCACCTCTCAATGCCAGTGAGCTCTGACACAGTGGATTCTCAGCCCTGCAGTAAAATGATCTTTTCCCGTAAGTTTGAAATTTGATTCTTTCTCACAAGCTACAGTCAAAGTGATTGTCAGCTCAAAAAGTACCTTTTAACTAAATTCAAAGGAATGCATTCAGAGCAGATTTTTGAGTTTACACTGTGATAATACTAATTACAATTAGCAGCTTGTTACTGAAACAGAAAACATCCAGAATGCCACAATATTTGAAGTTATATTTTAAGGAAAAAACACAGATCAGAGAAAAATCTTCAAAGTCCAAACTGATTATCTTCTTAAACAGTCTTAATTGTTTGTAAGATCAATGGGAATGAAGAACTAGTGAAAAGAGAGGTCTTGCAGAGACAGTGTGATCTGCCATAGCACATGAGCTGTCAGTGGTTCAGTTCTGAATAGTCCCAAATTACCAACCCACCCACCCAAATGGCACCACTGACCAGTGGCCCAAATGCCACCACTGACCAATGGACTGACTTGGCTTGTACTGTGGCAAGGGAGACTGAGAGCTCCCATTTCGGGTGGCTATGGGATAATGAATGCTGCTGCTGGTTACTCAGAGCAGCTCTTCAAAGCTCCTGAAATGTTTGTTCATCCTTGTATTTGCTGTTACTCATCTCATCCTTAGTCAGATGAAATGCAGGGTTTTGCAGTCATGTGGGGTGAATTTCTGAGTGAGTTCCTTGACTTGTTCCACTGGCTGCTGGAGGTGACCTGCATGGATGCACTTTGTCAGTCTGATCCTTGCACTGCATATTGCTCACTGTGAGATCCAGCCCAGCTGCAGCAGGGTTTGAGGCAATATTCCTTGTCTGACATGGCTCACCAGAGGCACCCCCATGTGGGCACCTTTGACAGTAAGAGGTTAACCTCCTGTTTGATGCTCTCCTGTCCCTGTGCCCTGCTGTGTATCCAGCCCCAGCTCCTTGGTGCAACCTTGGTAAGGGCTCCATTTCCAAAACGCCCCGTGCCTAGGTCTGTACCCAGTAGCACGGCAGCTGGTTGTGCCAGGATGCCCAGCTGGACTCCTCCGTGGGCACTGGCCGGTTGCCTGATTTGATAGTGTCTATCCACACCTCTTCCCAGCCCAGCCTGGGTTGTTGGATGGGCTATGGGGAAGTACAAGTGGTGGCAGAAGAAATTAGAGGAAAGAAAGCAGTGGAGGACCAACCCATACATTCACCAGCCCCCACTATGCACTGCAGATTTGTCTCAAAGCATTAGCCAGGAGTGGGGCTGGGACCCTGGAAAAAAGGGCTAGGGTGAGTAATGGGGAGACAAGGAAGAGAAGGGGAAGGTGGCCAGGCTGGTGAAGTGGGCCTGGGAATTGCATCTGGAGCTGAAGCTCCCAGGCTGCATCTTTCCCTGTGTGGTTGGACTTGCCGCAGTGCCCCGGGGATGTGGATTTTGGAGGCAGTCACAGCTTGCTTCTTCTCGAGCTGTGGTGTTTATGGCTTACTGTGGTTTTGGCACACAGTTCCTGTTTCAGCTTCTCCCCAGATGCATGGTTTGAGTATGAAGGTTCCCTGTGGCACGGGGGTCTGCTCCCAAAGTCCGAGGGCCGGGTGGGCATTGTCGCTGGTGACTTTTCCAGAATCCCTTTCCAATGAAGATGGAGCCAAGGTGTGGCTGCCCTGCAGTCCCTTCTGTTGATACAAGGCAGCTAATATTTTATTCCAAGTTGGACTAATGATGAAAATGTGCTGGACACTGGAAAAAGATGTCTTGAGCACACAAAGCATCTTACAAGCCTAAGAAGCAAGGAGGGAATTTTTCATTTGGCAGAATAACATGCATAGTGAGTGCTCTTGTTTTTAATAAGCTCACAAAGCTTTCTTGAAAGCCAGGGATTTTTTTTCCATCCTGAACACATGAGGTATTTTCATTTCATAATGAATGTATGTTACGTCCAACTTCCAGAAAACCTTTTACATGGAAAAAACAATAGCAAAGAATATTTCAGATGCCGAAGTGAACAGGGTGGAAGTAATCACTAAACAAAATGCTGGAATATTTGCTCTGTGCTCAGAGATTGTGTGGCATCTTGTATTGTCTGAAACAGCATCAGATAATAATCATACGTGCAAGTCTCTCAGACTGGGGCAACAGGGAGAGGAGCCAATCTCTGTGTCTCCACAGAGCTGGAAGAAATTTCAGATATTTCTGTTTGTCTGCAGAACAGCTGGGGACTTCTCAGACATGAATCTAATTAACCATATTCCTCGCTACAAACACTTCAAGTCCTATTTCTGAGATCCAAATATCTTTCCAAAATGAAGCCTTAGGAATATTGCTTTCATGCAGCCTGCTTTTTCTAATTTGGTCTGGGCAAAATTAAATTACAGTTATAGGCTCAGAGGAAAATTTACTGAAGTCAATAATACCGATTGATATTTGGGTATCAGTGTGATGCCATGCTTTAGTGATAGCTGAATTTAATCCACAGGCCCACGAGGGCCGCCAGCAGCAGTGTGGGTATTGGATTGGCCAGGCTGGGTGACATTTGACATGCCTGGTCCGCTCCATCCAGTGGTGGGTGTCCTCCCCACCATTTGGTACTGGTTCCTGTCCCTGCCTCCTGCCCTGCTCTGGGTTTGCAGGTGGTCAGGCTAAGACCAAAACTCAAATATTGAATGTTTTCTTTTTTCTCTGCTTGCCACATCCCAAGGTTTAAAATAGAGCATTTATTTTCTCAGTAGAGAAAAGGACTTCCCACAGCAAAGGGCTGACGTGGAGCCGTTTCATTCTGCTGGGATGTGGAGTGGTGTAAGCCCGGTTGCCTGAGCACAGTGTGAGCAGCCGGAGCTCCAGCCTGCAGCACATCCGTGCTCCCTCTGGCACTGGGCATGCTGAGATCCTTCAGCTGTTTTCATGGCACAAAGCCCTCATGGCACAAACTCTCCTGCACGGCTCTGTGGACTGGCAGCTCATCCGGTAACCCTGCCCAGAACACAGGGCAGCTATGCTCAAAGCAGCCCTGCCATCCCCTCACTGCGACCCCCGGGAGCCCCAGCCCCACCACAGGTCTGCAAAACATTAACTTCCAGTCTGCAGCCACTTTGCTTAAAACTCTGGGTTTCAAACCAATCCAGAACAGAAAGAACATTTCTGCTTGCTTTCTTCTGCTTGTTTTGTTTTGTGGCACAAGATTGCCACTGACTTCTCTGCTGCATGTGGAAGCCCTCTCTGGAATTCTTGCGGATTTGAAGGAATCTTTTCCTGCTGATACTGCAGGGAATACACTAATCAGAACAAAAATCCCAGTATTGATGCATTCATTACAGTTTTCATATTTTTCCTGCTGTCTTTATTCCACTCTTAATCCAGTTGAAGCCAAGGATGAGGCTTGCAGGAGGCTGGTCCTAGGCTTCAGGTCCTGCTCTCTGATGCAAGTCACAGCCATGGCAAGGCTCACTGACAGAGCCACATTCCCTCAGACCATCTAATGGAACTGGAAAAAACAGATAAGCTTTCAGTCACATAAGCTTGGGTCTCTTATATGCAAAGTCGTCTGTGCTCCTCAGAGAGTTTGATTTGTGTTCATTTGCATGTACCAAGTATAGTGAAACCCAATGAATTCTCCTGATATGTTTTCACTCCTGCAAGAAATATGATGAGAAGTGGAAGATACGATCATCTCCCTCCCTAGTGGCATCAGTAAGTATCACACATATCAGATTAAACCCTTGACATTTTTCCAACAGTGTGAAATTTGCTTGAAGATGCTGGAAAATGAGTTATAGATGTGAAAGCAGGGCTTGGAATATGAATGCAAACATGTTAACCCTAAAACCAGTGTAATTTGCTTTCCCTGAAATCCTGATATGTGGAGCTGGAGGGGCTGGCAGGGAGAACTCCCAACACAGAGCCTGGGGGTGAATAAGATGTGGGCCATGAGACAGAAGTGCCTTTTGGCTCCTGAGTAGTGATGGAGAGCTAAATCCTGCCCACTGATCCTCAGAGATGCACCCCAGCAGCGAGGGGGGACATCACCTGGGGGTGCCTGGGTGGTGTCAGGTGGTGCAAACTCCAGTGTCAATGTGGCCACTGGGGAGAGCTGCCCAGCACCTTTGCACAGAAAAAAATACACTTTTCACTTAGCTGAAAAGATAAAATCCCTCAAGGGTTGCTGCAGTATAATCATCCACATGCAAAAGACTTCAGGAAAGATGAAGGTTGGGGATTTGAGGTGCTGTTGTGGGCAGGACTGAGCCTTTGATCTAGAATTTGAGTCAGGACTCTTTTATGTCTTACAATGAGACTGGCATTAGTGTTTTTACTGCAAAAACTCTCCAGCAGGTTTTCAGACACTTCTCCCCCTGACATGCTGAAGCTGAAAGGTGCACTCGGGTAACAATGTTGGATTTTCCATGCTTGCACTTGGGATCTGTCATGTCCTGATGGTGAAACCTCATCCTGGTGCAGTAGGGTATGCCATCTGAGCATGGCATATCCTACTCAGTCCCCTTCAGCCTCCTCCATGGACATGCACAGGGCAGCAGTGAGCAGCAGCAGCAGAAAAAAGCTGAGAGACATGAGAAATACTGTGCATTTTAAGGAACAGACTAATTGTAATCCAGAGGAATTGTTGAGGCAATTACACTGTTCAGAGTGGTTTCAGTGCCTCTTATTAATTTCTTCTGCATTATCCTCTTGCCCCCTTGGAGATGACCAAGGAGTTGATTGCAACTGCTGCTTGTGAGTGCAGCGGTTCCTTGGGAGCCATTAGGGATACAGCATCTGCTGGAGTTGCCATGGAGATGCCAGGGCTGATTGTAAGCCAGGTGAAGTGCTCCTGCTGCTGCTGGCTCATCCCTCCTGGGGGACATGGCCACACAGCCTGGCACTGGGCGGGGAGGAACAGCAGCCTCCGCCTGGGCAGTCGTGCTGCCGGGAGGGATGGCTGTGGTAACCGGAGCCAGCTGCTGGTGGCTGGAGCTGGACTCGGCACCAGGCTGGTGAAGCTGTTGGAAGCAATACAGACAAGCCCGAGATCTACATTTGCAAAAGGAGGTGGGCCATAGGAGGGGTTCACTACACCAGATCTCTGTCCCAAATATCCTGGGTCCAGCCTTTTGCAGGTTCTCTCTGGTTGATCTCACTGACCTGGCCAGGAGTTGCTCCAAGGGAGCTGTGGCCGTCACTGGGTGTTTATGCCCAGAGGAGGAGGTAACTCCTTCTGGGGTTGTGTTGTAGCAGTGAGAAATCTTGTCTTTCAAAATCTGGCAAGCACAGTGTGGCTTGAAGTACAGTCTGACATAAATTAGCTGCGAGCACATTTGTCTGTGGCAGAGGGAAGGTGGCTCTTTGGCAGCAGGTGGCTTATCTTTTATGCAACAGATATTCTGTCTTCACTTAATAAACATCTATCAGATAACAGGGTGATGCAGTTGACATCAGGCTCATCTATTCTGAGATCTGGCATTTGGGAACATGGTTTCACTGCCTGGATTTGCCCGGGAGCGTGTACCATTTCACAGGCAGGAAGGTCCTTCACTGTTAATAAATTTTGACTGAGATTTAATTGCAAGATAAGCAGGTGCCCTCTGTGCCCCAGCTTTTCACTGCAGCCACTGCCTGCATTTGTGGTTTGCCCAAAAAATCAGACTTCTTGCACCCAGTGCTGCCCTCTCCTTGCAGGGTCCAGTTTCAGGAGAACCCATCAGACCACAGGGACATTGACTGGGCTGTATCTGCTCTACGGATGCCATTACTGTATATACATCCCACTTTTTATATCTATATCTGTATCTATATCTATATATCTATATCTGTGTCTATATCTATCTATCTATCTATATATCTCCTACTTTATAGATATCCTTCTCTGACACTATGATCACCTCCTTTGAAAGTTAAAACAGTTCTTACATATTTCAGTCATCAGAGTGAAGGTCAAGAATCCTTTTTTTTTGTCTTCTTTTGAGAATGGTAATGGAAAAAAAATATTACCAGAGATGAAAACAGTGTCAAAAAGCTGCAGATAAATGGGACAGAGCATCAAGTGAAGTGACAGGAGACCTAATTATGGGATTGAAGCTATGGCATGAAATAGGTAAAAATCTCACAGGAATTTGTATCTCCTTTTTTTTTTTTTTTGCAAGAACTTTAAATGCTCTTTTCTTTTCTCACCTGAGCATTTTTAGAAATCAGTATATTTTTAGCTTAGAGTCAGAGACAAGGACCAAATAGCCTTGGCATTAAATGTTTCAGTTGTCCAAAACCAGTTGGAGAGGTGTTCGCATTTCCCTCCTGGTATTCAGGACTGGGTGACTGACCTTGGAAATGTGGGGGAGGTCAAGGAAAGCCATTGGGCTTTTTTCCCACCATTTTACATTGGAGTTTGTAATCACCACCACCACATGTCCAGTTGTACTTTCTACCATCCACTGGGCAAAATTCTGTGGCACCAAGATACTGTACCATGATTGCAGCAGTCAGTTCATCCTTGCTGTGTGTGGATGGGATGGTCCATGTGGACCTCTGGTGGGAGGTGTTCCATGGCAGGGGAAGGGGAACTGGATGATCTTTGAGGTCCTTTACAACCCAAGCCATTCTATGATTCTGTGTTTGCAGAGTCACACTTGCACGCCCAGGAGTGACCGCTCATGTTCGTGCTTGCCCATCCAAAGGTTCCAACTTGCTGGTGCAAATGGCATTTGGCAGGATAGATGGGTCAGCCAGCCACAAACCTCAGAAATTCAGGCTTCTGAAAGCCTGAAATACAGACACACACAGTCTGAGGGAGGAAATTAGCAGTCAGGTTAAGGCTGAGTTGAGAAAATGCCCCCTGTGCCTTGTGCTGTGCTGTGAGAAGAATAAGAAATGTGTGCTCTGCAGGCGGGCAGAGGCCTGGGAAGACGCTGATGGGCAATCCATTTGCACAGTCCTGTGCTGGGAAAGTGATGGTAACGCATCAGTGAGAGGGAAATATTACTTTGTGGGTACGTAGTCTGCTCCCACTGCTCCTGAGGCTCCTCATTTCCCAAGGTGCTATGAATAAATAATGCAGTATGAAAATGAAGGCAAGGTGGTTGTTTGGGCTGTTCAGTAGAAGCACATTGGGAGCTGATTTGAAGCTGGCTGTTCTGCCTATAGCTTAATGGAGTGGCTTTTGGGAGCATTGCTTCTCTGGAAAACCGTGCATGCTGGTGGGGAGGGGGTATCACGCTGGTCCCAGACCAGGCTTATCTTTAGGAAAGAGTAGTGGGAGATCTTTCTTCACATTGGTGGAATGATTACTGCCTTATCATTCAGAGCTTGAGGGATATATCCATGCTGTTATTAGAACATGTTATTTCTTCACAGTGCCTCATATAAACGGTGGAGGCTGTGATGTAGAACTCCATGTGTGTGTGTGCAGGGGAGAGAGAGCCTTGTGCCTCTGTAAATGAAAATCCATCTGTTTTCTGTGCTGGAAGTGGATGCTCAGTGCCGGGCAGAGGCTGCTTGCTCTGGTGGTCACAGTGAGCCGTGGTCAGTGACGGTGTAAAGCTGCAGGCACCAGGAGTGAGGAACGTGCTGTACCTGTTTAAAGACAGAGATGTGGCTCCTCTGACACCCCCCCAGATCCTAAAGCTGCCCAAAGCAGCAACTCAGGGTCCCTAGGAGGTTCCCTGTTTCTGCAGCAGAGCTTGCTGCTGGTTCTGTGGGGAGAGAACCCAGGTGGGAACAAACCAGGGCCATGCTGGGGTGCTCACACCGCTGTTCCAGGTCCACAGGAGAGGACCTTGGGCAGCCTCCTCCCACCAGCTCATGGAGAAACGCTGGCCCCAGGCCAGACCCTCAAACGACTTTCTTTATTCCCAGCAAGAAAAATTTCTTTAGAATTATTTAGAATTTTAGAAAAGAAATTTAGAATTTTAGAAAAGAAAAATTTCTTTATTCAGAGACTTGAACTCCACTTTGATGCCAACAGGCAGGGAACCTGCTGATGGTGCTGAAGGAGATCCAAAGCAGTACCAGCACATCCCAGTCCTCCCAGTCTTTATCCAGGTGTGGAGCTGGAGGTGCCTTTTTGGTTGGTGGCTGCACTAAAATCTTTCAGGCTTTAGTGACTTCTTCAATGAGAAATGGGTGAGTGGGGATTTATTGGGAGATGGAACCTTCCCTGCCAAGAGCAGAGTGACAGCCCCTTGCAGAGACCCAGAGGAACACTCTGAGCTCTCCATCTAGCAGGTTGTTAAAAAATCATTTTAATGAGAAAGCAGAAATCCTGCTCTTAGAAAGACTGTTTCACTTGCTAACCAGTGTTTTCCACTTCCAGCCAACCCATGTCACGTGGAGGATGCTCTGATTGTCTTGCCAAAAGATAGGACCAGGCCACACCAAGGGGAAAGTATTCCTGTAGGCACCAGCCCTTCTTTTGTACTTTTAATGAACAAAACCGCAGACTTCTGGGTCCACATGTGCAGGGATAATGGCACATTTTCCTCTCTTGACAGAGGATTTACCTCCTGGAGAGGACCCTGTTCCCAAGCACTTCGTGCTTACAGCATCTCTGGTGTTTGATCTCGGAGCCTCACTTGCTGCCTTCAAGCCTTGAGACAAGCTCCTACTCAATTTTCTATTATTTTTGCCCATCCTTTAGCTTGTTTCGTTCCCCATCCCAGTTTTCTCCTGTACATGTGGTTGAATTCAATACTGCTCTCTTCTCGATTACGGAGATCTGGAATATTGCATTGAACTCTGATTTTAAAACTTCGTCACCTGTGAAAAAAATTTGCATTACATGTGGAAATAAAATCAAAATTTAAATTTCATTGAAAGGTAAAATGGGGTTTGAGCAATTTTCATTGTAATCTTCATGTCTTAAAACCATCTCAATATTCCAGTAATAATTTTGGGTTGTTTGCACCTGAAAGAATCAAAGTCTTTCTTTTCTGACAAGGCTGACAGATGCTTTGACTGATGATAGCAAAAATCAGGTCTTTTAGTCTAAGAAATGTTACAACATGATTTGCATACAAACAGGGACTGAGACAAGCTCTTGAAAATCTCTTGCACTTGCAAATCCTGACATTGGAGACGAATAAAAGGAATTTTATTCCCTGAGCCCAGCGGATGCTCAGCAATACTGACATTGTCATGAACGCTGGCTTGAAACTCCAAATTATGAAAGTGAAACTGGGAGATTTTTGCCTTTTTCCCCCTAGACAGGCTTTCCCCACCCTCTCCCAGCTGTTATCAATCCAGGAGCATTAAAGGCCGGGATCTCTGGGGCTGCAGTGAAGCCCCATGGGGAGCCAGGCTTGTTTGCTCCAGTTCTCTGTGCATCCCAAATCACCTTCTCCTCTTTGTATCTTTTGCCATAAACAATTATGTTCATAAATATGCAAAGATTTGCTTCCTCTGAGCAAAACCCTCCACTGTCACAACCGGGCACACTTATTCCCAGCACTGGGAATTCCAAAATGAACTGCTGGAAGGCCGAGCGCTGGGAGAGGAGGCTGCTCTGGTGCGCCTTCCCAGGAGGCTGCCCACTGCCTTGCTGTGCACCCAGCGAGGAGACAGCTTCTCCCCTTCCCCTTTCACTTGCTCTTCTTTGCTTTTCTGCTTTTCCCTTTCCCATTTATTTTTCCCTTTTTTCCCTTTTGCCCTTTTTCCTTTTGCATTTCCCTTTATTTCCCTTTCCCTGTCCCTTATTTCCTTTCCCTTCAGGCTGGCAGACCTGCCCCGTGCTGCCAGCTGAGCCATCTCTACCCCAGGTTGGGGCCACACCAGCACTTTTGGGGGGTCTCACTGAGGTTCCCCACACTCAGACGCTGCTGTGCTGAGTGCTGGCCTCCCTGACATATAAAAGTTTGCCATTTCACCCATGTGTTACCCAAGGATGAGGTTTTCATATAACTCCTCAGTGGTGGCTGAGCAGAGGGGCATAGAGCTGCAGGAGGGGCACAGGACAACATGGCATCTGCTGGACCAAAATCTTGAGAATTTTCATCTAAGCCATGAAGATTTTGCAGTGACTCTCCCTGGCTCCCCTTTCCTCCCACATGGCCACATGAACAGTAAGCGGTGTGCAATGCAAGCATTTCACTCAGCATTTTGAATCTGTTACAGGAGTCTCTGAATTTAGTAAAACTTCCTAAATATTCACAAACTGCTCAGCAGGCACATGATGAACGATGGAGTGGGCTGGGGGGGCAGGATTTACTATTTTGAAGAGTCATCACATAAATTATTCATCAGCCCTAATGTGCCCAGCTGTGTTTACTGTCCTGGGCCAGGAGCTCCAGAGGCTGCTGCTCCCAACAACGAGCAATTTTGCTGCTTTGGCTTTTGGTGGGGAGTCAAGGTCAGACCTAAGCCAGGCAGATGCAGGAGGATGGGGGTGCTCACTGGAAGCATCTGACAGGAAAATCTCCACTGGGTCAGTATATGAATGGCCTTTCCAACAGGCCCTCTGTGCATTGTGAACGAGCAGTGATAATTACGGAATTGCAGCAGCTCCAGATGTTTTGTGTATGTTTCAGTCTTCATTTACTTGTTTTCTGTGCCGAGTTACTTGGGATACCTAAAAATGTAAATAATGAATATGTGTTGAGCAGCAAGAATGAATCTCTGCCCTGCCTCCTTCTTCCAAAACAGCTAATTAATCTAAGTACCAAAATAAAAACTGCTTGAGTCTGCTCCAGCATCAGCCATGAAAGCATGCTCATGAGCAAATAATTGACAATTAAAGCCCAGCTTACAGAAAAGAAGAAGAAAACTTAATTTGTATAGAGCTAAAGCTCTGCACCAGCAAGGATCTAAGGGAGGAAACAACTCTGATAGAAATTGCTGGCATGCAGTGCCAACAAAGCTGGCTCAAACCCTGAGCCACTGGTTTAAATCAGAACTCTTTTGCCAGCCTACTTCACCCCAGATTTTTAAGTTCCTTGTTGTTAAAAGCATCATTGTGGTAGTGGTTTGGAGATGGGGACACTGAGGCATGGAGGACAAGCAGGGCCGGCAGCCGAAGGCATCCCTGTGTCTCGGGTGGGAGTGGATTGCCTGACTGAGTTTGTTACAGAGCAGGGCATGTGCCAATAGACACCTTGCCTGATGCACACCCAGCCTGGCACAGGGCTGGCTTTCTCCTGGGGGTTGATAGGGGATCCCAGTCCAGAGGGCCGCGCTTTTGACTGCAGGAATTACGAGGGATGTATATACGTATACATACAGAGATACACTGTGATCTGATGTGTGCTCTTCAGGGCTTAATGCTTTATTTAGACTGAATTAACTTGCTTCACAGGGCTTTGTTTATCCATTTTAATAAATCATCTCAGCTAAATCTTGCCTTAAGAGTTGATCATATCCAGAGCCTCTAAGAGCACAGGAGATATAAATATTTTCTTTTACAATGGGAAAACTCTCCTGAGAATGCTTTAGCAACTGACTGGGTTTGCCTAAAACAGGGAAAGTGGTAATTTGCTAAGTGGTTACTAAGAAGTGAAGAAGCAGAAAGGTGGAGCTGCCTTTGGTCACTGACCTAAGGGCCAGTGTCCCATAGGTGGGTAAAGCCTGTGACCTGGATTCCTCTGCTCCTCCCAGCTGAGGATGGAGCCTGGACGCAGATAAAGCTGATGCCATAACATGAAGGGAACACGTAGCACAACACTGGAGTTCATTGCTGATGGGCAGAGGCAGCAAATTCAAATAATTTAAACTTTCTGATTGTTTTTCCCTTCTCAGGGATCCAGACAAGCATTCTTGGTACTAGAAATGACTATAATAGTGAATAGTCCTTCCTTCCTTCCTTCCTTCCTTCCTTCCTTCCTTCCTTCCTTCCTTCCTTCCTTCCTTCCTTCCTTCCTTCCTTCCTTCCTTCCTTCCTTCCTTTCCTCCCTCTCCCCTGCACTGGTATATCACAACTTGTGGATGCTTTTGGAAAGGGGCCCCAGCTCTCCACTGACTCCCCTTTGTACTCAAACCAGATCTGAATTCCTAGTTTTAAGCATCTAGGTTGAAAATGTATTGCATAAAAAAGGGATAATCTTTAAAATAAAATCCTCTGGAATTGCTCTTAGTTAATGAGCTTTTCCAGACACGGAGGATGGTCATCTAATAGGTGGCAGATAATCTTCAGGAGAATGAGGACAGCCTAGATTTCAAGAATAGCATAATTGTATGTAAATGCAAGGAACTGGGAGCTTTTTTCAGCCTGAAAGAGCAAAGTTCATCAGATAACAGGGCAGTTCAAAGCCCAGGAGCCCAGATTAGCTGAGAGCTGGGGAGGGAGCACAGCAGCAGTGCCAGGTGTGTGCTGCCAGCCCCATACTGCACAGGCATGGATTTTTGGGGTATTAAATTGTGAGGGTAAATGTGTGCCTGTTTCTCAGGAGCACTCAGTCTTTGTCAAACGGATGTAATTAATTAACTCCCCACTCAGCGATGCTGTCCCTCCCTTCATCAGCAACTGGGTTTTCAAAGCCACCGAGTGCTTTGGGCTGTGCCAGAGTTACTTGGGCCTCTAAGCAAATGTGGGATTATCTGTGGATGATAATTTCCAGACAAGCTGCTGCTGAATATTTCTGACTTTACACTTCTGATCACTGCATCTTTCTGCAGAGGCTTTGCTCATCCCATTATGATGTATCTGCCAGGTTCAAGGCTGTGTGACTTTTGCCTTCCTGAAAAACAAGCCTTAGTGTGCTGGAAGCTTCCCTGCACAGCTCTAGTGGCTTTTGGGCCAACATGTTGTCATGCTGGGGCGTTTGAGGTGTTGCAGGGACCTTAGGTTGCCCCCCATGTCTGCTGGGGAGCATGGATGTGAAAGCTGCTGTGCTCCCACTATCCCATGGGTCTTGGCCAAGTGTGTGATGCAAACCTTGGCTTTGCAATGGAGGTTAACTCCAGCCCATCCTGTGGTAACAGTGGGTGGATTTTGCCAAGGACTTTTTGGAGAAAAAAGGAGGAAGAAAAAGATATATTTTACAGAAGAAAACTGTGGTAGCAGTAGACCTGATCAGATTTAATTATTTTTGTAAGCGACAGTGACAGCGTGCCAGGCTGGCTCTGGCAGCACAGCTGTCTGGGGGAGCCCAGCAAGAAGCTTCCCACTTGGCCAAACCAGGGAAACTGCAGGTGACCCCAGGGAAACTGGGACCCACTGACACTCATCGTGGGCTTTAGGTGGTGTCACCTTCACTCAGTTCTGGAGACACAAACGCAAACGTCAGCACGTGCCCCCTGCTTCCACGTGCACAGGGAGGGGAACCAGCAGGGACAGATGGCAATGGAGCAAGATTTTACAGACTTGTAGCTCCATCCCTCAAGCTCAGTGGGTTTGTCAGAAATGGTTAATCATACTCCAACTTCGCTAAGCAGAAAAAAATCTTTTTTTTTTTTTTCAATCATGTGCCTCAAAGTGTACTGGACTTCTGGAGCCCCTATGAAAAATCAAAAGGGTTTGGAAGCTGCATTTGCATTTACTGCTGAAATTTGTACCAACTCTGACTTTCCTAGAAAATGTGATCTGACACCTTTCTGTGGTGGTGGTGAAGGGTCCAGCAGAGGGGAGCATCACCTGACACTCTTTTCTCCCCTGTTTGTTGCCCATCTGTTCAGCTGCAGTGCTGCATGAAAGCTGGGGTGTACAGCAGTCATTGCAGGGGTGCAGAGATGCTCTGCAGGGAGAACCAAATTTTGAAGAGTTGCTTCCAGCAGCAAAACCATCGTGTGAACAGAGGCACTGTGCCTGGGATTTTAGTATAAAACTGCATGTGCAGAGTGCTGCAATTCTGCTGCAAGGAGTCTCTAAACTTGTTGTTACCCCTGGGGAGAGGCAGCAAGCAGGGGAAGGGGAAAGGCTGGGGATTAGTTTTTTATCGTTTGCTGAGCAATCCAAGCTCCTGCTGCACAAGAGCAGCTCTGCTGTACAGACAACATTCGTTGTGCTTTTAATCACTGACAATGAATTAAATTGTACATATTAAATTCCAATTATATAATAACCTGTAGTTACAGTGTCATGCTTGTCACTGTAAGCAATACCCATATCCAACTTAGCAGGTCTGTTCTGGAAAACATGGAAAAATCTGTGAACTTCTAAGAGAAGGCTGTTACTTACAAATTTCAGGTTAATAGTCTTCCCCAGTATGCCAGAGGCCCAGCAGGGATTTCAGCTGAGCTGTGCTGGCTTTTACCAGGTGAAGATTCCAAGACAACCTGGAAATGTTCAAAAGCTGTGTGGATGTGGCTCTTGGGAATATTCTTTAGTGGTGAACATGGTGGTGTTGGGTTGTTCTTGCTCAATGACTTTAGAGGTTTTTTCCAACCTTAGTGAATCTATGATGTGGCTTTTTAAACAACAAATAATGTTGTCCAGGGGGTACCACACCAGGTCACCAGCCCTGGGGAAGGTGTGTGGTGTGCAGGATATGCTCCTCCACCAGCTTTCCCTGCCCACCAAAACCATGTCAAGGATGGAGCTGAGCTGGTTCTTGTGCTTTTATTGCAAGACCAGCTCAGTGAAAATCAAGTTTTCTACTCATGATTAACCAGCACTCCTTAAGAGCAAAAAACATACACGAGACTCTTCCCTTTGGATGAATACTTCCATTTATTCCAACTGGAAAAAACATTTTTCTTTAAATATATTTAAGCATAATTTCTTTTTTTTTCTTTTTAAAGGAATAATAGTTATCACATTGTCCTTTACAAACAACAAAAAATTTCCTAGCAATAGTCTGTGGTATGGAGACATCAATCTTCCAGATTTTTCTGCTGCTTTGAGTAGGCATGGGGGGGTCCCTGTGTGTGCCCAGGGCTGCCAGTGCCATCCATGCACCAGGATCCACATTCCCAGGGTGCAGGGACACCCTGAGGTGCCAGCAGCACATGGGGCAAGGGCAGCACAGCTGGTTAAGCTCTCAGCCCTCCTGTGGCTCAAAGCTCAGCCTTATCTTAAGCCCCTCAGGTGCTTTGGGTGCCAAGAGCCCCTTTTGCAAACTTGCTCCTTTCTGGGAAGCACTGGGACAACCTGGCCTTGGCTCGCAGCTGGGACACGCTGGGATGGCAGAACCCTAATGGATTAAAGCACACAGAGAACAAACTCACATTCCACCATAACACAACACAGCTGAGCCCTATGGAGGGGCCCTCTGCCACAGCGAGGGGCTGTGCTGGGCCCCCAGGGGACAAGCCCTGGCCACAAACAGCCCCAGAGGGGCGAGGGCATCTTGCACGGCAGGAGGGGCCCACGGGGAGCAGTTTGCAGGTGTTCTCATACATGTTAGGCAGGAGGCAATACTGAGACTTCCACTTGGTAATGAACAGCAGTTAACGTAACCCAGGAGACTAGAGCACCATAAGACAAGTCTATATTCAAAACAACATCATGCTGACATCACACAATTGCACCATTTACACTTTATTTACTCCAAATAATAGTTCGATGTTTAGTAACTTCTGCGTTCTCTACAGACGTGTGAAATTCCTTCTCCGGCTTTGGTAATTTACAATGTTGCAGACATTTGGTAGTTCTGTTCTCTCCTATGTAATAGTAATAATAATAATTATAATTAAAAAAGTCCCTTTTGCAGCTGTCAGGGTTCCCGTATCTGACTGATGGAGTGTACTTGCAAATCACAGGCTTCAAAATGCCACCGAGGCCTCATCAAGATTTAATGAATCAGAAAATGTTCTGTTTATTGACCAGGATCAAAACAAATGAACAGGAAAAAAAGGGTTAAAACAAAAAAAACCCTCAAAACCAATGAAAACGCAAACTCTCACTGATACACTTAAGGAGTTTGATGATGAAATGGAAAGGGGGTCCAAAGTACTGTTTGGTTAGCTCTGACTGAAAACAATTCTGAATGTGCATGCATTTTCCCGGTGACTCCTAAGATATAGAAATTCCTCTGATATTACAAAATACAAAAATATTTTCTCCAAACTCTCATTTACATCGCATTTACAACAATCGTGGAAATAACTTAGGCTCCCACACTGTCCGAGAGACAAATCGCCTACCAACATGGCTAATGGGAAACAAAACTGTGGCGGAAAGAAAAAGCTACTGGCAAACTGATGCTGAGAGTCAACAGTGGCAACCAAAACGTACAGACAAACAGAGCTCAACGGGGTGGCAGTATCTGGGAGAAGGAAGAGAAACTACTAGGTAAATATTACAGGCTAAAGTGAACTTTTAAAATTTATATCTCTAAAGTAAGATGTGCAAAATATATTCACCATGCCCAGGATTATGACTATTTATAGAAGCCAGTCTACAACCTCCTTACAAACCCCTACTCTTCGGGCCTTTTTTCTTCTTACAATAAAAGCACTTACATGATCTAAAACAGTGCAAGATCGTGAGTTAATTTACATTCTCCCAAGGTGCCTGGCAAGGATGCCATTAGGATATGATACAGTTCTTGCTCTTCTGTCTTTTCCGGCTGTGCAACTGTCCCCTGGCCCCCACCGTGGAAGACTTGGGCATGCTGTATGAGCCGTACTTGTGCAGCAGCTCCTCGCTGGTCACATACCGGAGGCGGGCAGGCTGCGGAATCGGCTCCCCGAGGAAATAGCCCTCATTGTCGGACTCTGAAGAGGAGGAGCAGGTGGAGCACCAGTCGTATTCAGTGAAGTAGGGCCCCCATCTCTCGCCCAAGTGGTTCTGCAAGGCGAGATCCGACACCGTCCGGGGACAGTGGCCGTAGACATCCCTGCGGGGACCCTGCTCCACCGTCTCCCTGCAGCTCCTCTGGTGCACGAATGGGTCATAGTCATCCCTGGCACGGAGCAAAGGTCTCTCCTTCAGGCGGTAGCACTGCTCGCTGGCCAGGTGCAGGGCGTTGTCCGAGCGGGACCGCCGGGACCGCCGGGGCCGGTGCGGGCGGTAGTGCCGGTCATCATCCCGGAGGGTGGTTCTCCGGCGCGTGCGCTCGCTCATGGGCGTGTGCCTCGGGATCTCCTGCGCCCCCAGCTTGCCCCCAGGCACCCCGCTGCCATAATCGAAGCTCTGGTGCATCCGCCCGTGCGACGGCCGCTCTCGGTAGCCGAGGGGGCTGGCCAGGTCGTGCAGGGTGGGCTCCATGTCCTGGTACTGCTGCACCGACAGCAGGCTGCGCACGGACTCGGCGCTGCGGAACTGCATGGAAGAGTTCAGGGTGCCCATGTTGCTCATCTTCTCTGAGATGTTCATGCCTGAGTCTTTGCTCAGGTCAGGCATGGAGAACCTGGAGAGGTGCTCCTGGCGCTTGGCTCCACCATCTGCTGAGAGGCCTTTGCAGGAAAAGGGCAAAGGGAAAAAAAAGAAGAAGTTAAGAAAGAGAATTTTCTGTCAGCATAGATGCAGGGTGGAGGCTGGTTTTGGCCCAAGACTTTTGCTTTAAAAAGTAACTCAGTGGTATCGTTCCTATCTTGAAGAGCCCTTTTTAAGAGGAGGACTTCTATGTTTTTTTAAAGAGCAGGCAGTTCCTCCTTTGGGGAAATCACACCAATTTAAGGTGTTCTAAGTTGGACTCCAAGCTGCTTTTCACGACTTCCTTTCCCATATGTCTACACTGTCTGCGACTTGATAGGAATAACCAATGATGCCAGGCAGAAATCATGCATCAGAGGTAACCTGAGGCCTCCTGCATGCTGAGCCAACTAGGGTGCCATGATCCAGCACCCACAGCTTCTGCAATGACAACACTTTCTGGAGGACCAAACAACGTCAGGGGCAGACGAAAATGGGGCCACTGACTTTATTCAGGGTTGTCACTATGCTGGCACCTCACAGGTCCCCTGAATGACACCTGTGGAGAGACTGAAGTTACAGTTGGGTTTCCCAGGAAGCAAGCAAACGCCTGAACACCAGAGGGTCTGCTGGAGCTCCCTGTGAGCAGCAGGACAGTGTGAGGGTCAGACTATCCCTGCAGATACCTGGGGAGTTGTGCATGGGCAGGAGCCAGAAACATGAGCTCCAGCTTGATGAGCTGCCCTGCTTGGGAGGGTGACCCACTGGATCTCTCCAATGTGCCAACAAGCCTTGAGCTCCTGCAAGACACTTTCCTTCAGCCCAGGAAGCCTTCACCTGGCAGCAGGGAAGCAGTGAGGTGTCTGTTCAGCACCTGCCCCTGTCAACAAGAAACTCAACGCACCCCACAGTGCCCTAGTCCTTGGCTTGTTTTATGGGTGTTTCCTGACTATTTTCTGACTATCTCCCTGGTGGCTTGACAACTGGCAGCAGTCAGTGGTTGCACTGCAAGCTCAGGACAAGATGTTTCGCAAGTTATTTCAAAGGAAATCTGTTTCATCCCAAATCAAACGCAGAGTGTTTGCTTTGGCACCCTTCTCCCCGTCCCTCTCTGACAACATCCCAGTGCAGACCCAACAGAGAGAGCTGTGCATCGTCAGCAGAATTTCCAACATGACGCATAGCCTTTATGCAATCACCGAGAATGTACGACTTTGTAAATTAATTATAAAAAATAACAACCCAGCCCACAATTCAAGAATAAAGCCCTTTTTCCCTTAACAAAAGCTGCTTGCATTTCATCAAGAGCTCAGCTCCTTTGGCATTAGCTGTTGCGGCTAAACCTGAGCAAGAACAAGGGTTGCTGTCACTAACCCCACTCATGAGCTGCTTCAGGGTTTCCCTGGGCTCAGCCTTAAAAAGATCAACAGATCCTGCAAAGCTGGGCAAGGTTTTCCAAACCCTGCCCTCGGTGGCACCAGGGAGAGCTGTAGCCGCTACTGGCCCTCACATGGTTTGGTTTTGCTTCCTGAGTCCCAGCTCCTTTGCTTTTCTGCTGTTAATGGGAATGTTTCTGGAGTTTATGATTACAGAGGAAGGTAAAGTGAAGGTGATCCCTGAACACCACAACAAGAGGGAGAGGCTGGGTTAAGCAGAAGGAAAAGCCATGTTTTGTTTCAAAAAGGACACACTTTTCAAGTCAACTTCATGCCTTCTTTTTTCTTCCCCAAGTCACGCTGATTTTGAGTAACCAAGCCCAACCCCACCCACTCCCTTTGGAAAAAGCCCTGGATGGACTTCGTGTCCCCTCTGAAGACCTGCCCACCCACACTCCACACTCCCATTATGTTTCTCCTCCTCGCTGGAGCTGTGATCTTCTGCCTGTGAACCCAGTGAAGGCATTTGCCACACCAGGCACTGCTCCCCATGTCCCTCCTGTGCCACTGTGGAGGAGCCCAGCAGCCCCTGGGGAGGGAAGAGCAACTCGGTAACACGCGCAAAGACTTCCTGAAAAGCCAGAGCAACAGTGGGACTGCCGGCAGAGCTGATCACAGTGAGAATCATGGCTGTTGACAGCCCAATGTGGCATTAATCAGATCTGTCAGACAATAGCTGACACCAAGCAAAATGAGCCCTTGGTGACATTTATGCAGGCCTTCATTAAGGGAGCCAGTGCAGCTCCGCAATAAGAATGAGCAGCAGCAGTGCTGTGCAGAAATACAGCTCCAACACCACAGGATGCTTCTGTGCAATCAACAGATCAATTTTGGCAACATCATTAAAAAGGGGCCGACCTTGTCCCACGCACAGAGGTGTGGGGTGAGCTGATGCTTTGCTCCCAGCACCAGCCATATCAGATGGGACCTGCGGGTCTCAGCTGCCCCTCACAGCCATCTCCCTCCTGTGGTCCTGCATCCGGGAAGAATAAAAATGAGTGCCTGGGCACAGGCTCTGGAGACATGGCAAGAGTGAAACAGTATTTTCAAATTAAACAAGACGTATCTGCATCCTTCACATCACAGGCAGAATGATGTGGCCAAGATCAAGCAGGATGACCTGGAGGGAAACCTGTTTCCTTTTGCGGAGAGTAAAGCAAGCTGTGATAAGCGAGGTGCTCCGGCTCGGGAAGGGCAGAGCCAGAGCTTCACTGGTTTAGCTTGTGCAGGACAGGGGTTTCCAGCCCCTCACACGCTTCCACCAGAAACCCACGAGTGCTTTAGTCTTTTCCCCCTGGAAGTCAGCACAGGGCAGTGAGTTCAGACAACGATCCTGTGACCGTGTGAACGGCTCATGCTCAGAGTGCGAGGTTTAATCAGTCCAAGGGATGTTTCTGGCTCATCATTCAGACAGCTTGATTGTAAAGAAGCACACACACATTCTAAGATCTGGATTTGCTGGGAAAATGCTGATTGTAAGAGGAATCCAGCACTGGACATGTCCATCACCATTGCCAGCACACAGAACTTGGGGTGTGATGGAGCCCATGCTCAGGAGGCTGATGTAAAGCCACTCCAACATACAATGGCTTCATTTCTCCATATGACTGAGTGGAAAAGGCTCCATGCTGATGGCAAAATGTGTCTTCCCAGGTAGACTGGGCAGCCTGCACATGCACAAGCCCTTTTTTGGGAGGCACACTTGGAAGTGACCCAGCAAGCCGTGCAGCTGGGAGAGGGAAACTTTATTTTATCTGCTCATGGTGACAGTGAAGGATTTATTCCACTCACTCGGGAGCAAAGCTGTGCTTTTCCAGCTGAAGGCACTGAGAGCTCTGCATGGCTCTTATGGTGCCCACAGCAGGTTCCAGGTCCAGGATGCAATTTATAATCCTTGCAGAACACAAAAGTGTCTCCTGGCTGAATTTCGCATATATGCCAAGGCATCGTGAGCGGGGCTAGGCCCAGACTAGTCTAAGGTCTCTAAATGTCCCTCTCTATGGCTCTCTATGGAGCCACAAGACCTCAGGAGGCATAGTGGGAACAAGCCAGGAGTGTTCCAGTCTGACCGCAGCGAGATCAGGGGATAGCAAGAACCATTTGTCTAAAAAAATTTCATCTAGAAAACGTAACCTGGGAATAAAGTTTGAAAGAGCACAGGTTGTTTAGTCTAGAGGAGAGAAGGCTGAAGGGAATATAGTAACAACCTTCAAATGCAGAAAAAAATGCTTGCAAAGAGGAGGGAACACATTATTCTCCAGGTCTGCTGACTCCTGCAAGGAAAGTTTCAGACTGGAGAAGAAGAAAACTCTTCCTGTGTAATCACAGCAGAAGGTGACCAGGGCAGGCTCTGGTGCTGGAGGGTTTCCCTGGCACCCAAAGGCAGTGGGTGCCCATGCACATGCAGGGTGTCTCCAGATTCCTGGTCCCACACTGCCCTGGATGGGGTGAAGGTAGCACCAACCCTTGTCTCTTGAGGTCATTTGCCATTCCAGAGCTACACCCATCCATGAGGCCCCATCTTCTTGAGTTACCAGTATTTATGTACAGCTGTGGCAGCTCCCTCTTAATGAAGTGTTTCATCTGGGAACACAGCTAATAACCCAAGAGAGCCTCGGTCTGGAAGAGCACACATGGTGAGACCTGGCCACACAGCCCTCACTTTCTCCTAACAAAGAAATCTGAGAACCTGTTTCCCAAGGCCATCCAAGGGAGCAGGAGCCCTGCTCTGGCCCGTGGCGTGGGATGGTTGTTACCACATCACCAAGACCATTCCAAGGGTGCAAACCCAGGGATAACATGCTGACCTCACCAAAATTTATTTCTGCACAATGCTCTGAGACACTGAGCACATCCATTGTTGGCTGCCCCAGAGCCTCACGCACTGGAAGAGATGTCACTGCTGCCTCCAGCATGGTGCTTCAGCCAGCTGCCGTCCTGGAGCCAGGCAGGTGCCAGCACCGCAGCACCGGCACACACAGCTGGTTTTTCTGCCGCTGCTCTCCACCGCCAGGCTCAATACTTCACCCTGGAGCCATGGAAACACACACTTTTCCAATGAGCACAAGGGAAAGCTGCAGCTCAGCTGTGGGTGCTCGATATAGAACTGGAGCTAGCTGCAGCGCTGAGAAAACCAAGCAGGTTTATGGTTAACATTCAGGTTTGCTAAGAACACATTGTACCATCCCCTTAAGTCCTTCCCCACCCCTACTGAGAACCATGTTTGTCCCATAAACACTGCCAAGGGAAATAACACCCGAATAAGCAAAGTGACAGCACAAAGATACCCCTCATGCTCCACCCCTCTGCAGCCTTGCCAAAACAAAGCACTCAGAGGCACTTAAATCCCACTGTGTGCTTTGCCAAACAGGGGCTGCAAGTTGCATTAATTATGAATTATTAAAGCCCTCGCCAAATGACAGCAGAGAGGCTGCAGAGAGCACGTGAGCTGGGTGTGAGGCTGGGAATGGAGCCCCCCGTGAGGGGAAGCAGCTCCCAGCCCCCATTAAATCAAACTCCCCATGAAGCAGTGCTAACACGGGGTGAGCCAGCATCCCACTGCAGGAGAGCACCAGCCACAGAATGCAAAATATCCTGACACAGGATATTGCAAACAAACAGGGCTGTGCTGACGCTTGCTTCTTGCCTTTACATTTATCACAGCAGACACACACACCTGTGCATCACAGCTCTCACCACAGAGCCCCAAAGAGTTGCCTGCCAGCACCAAAACCTGGCACCCAGCCCTGACAGCCAGTGTTTAAATGCAGCTATAGATGCACAGGAAGGGACAGCATGGCATCTCTTGTGTCCTGCCCCCTGTGCCAGAGTCTTCTCTCTCACACAGCATCAGGCATCCTCACCACCCCTCAAACAGGGTTTATTTCAAGGTCAATTCCTAGAACTAAAAAGAAATTTAAGGAGAAACAGCCTGCACAGAGCTTTGTTTATAGCTCAGCCCTGTCTCACTTCTAAGAGACCTCGGGGTGTGCAGAAATAAAGCAGAACCTTTATGTAACTAGAAATCATGATAAGTAAACAATTTGGGGGAAGGCAGAGCCCCCAGCAAGTGGGTCACAGTCCCAGCAGCCTCCCACGGTGTGTCCCCATGTGCGACCCAGCGATGTCATTGGGTACTGCCCACCCAATCAGTCCCTTCCAGCTTGGTGAACAAGTCCATATGTGGGTGGTGCTGGGAAAAGGGTTGTATTTTAACCTAGAAGCCCCCCTATAGCTCCTTTATCAGCACTCCCATCTCCTGCACCCTCCCCAGCTGATGGCCAACAAGCCACGTCGCAGATGATGTGCTACTGGTTCCCCCAATAACATCTCCTTCCAGAAGTCCATTTCAGTTCTCCCTCTGGTTCGCATTACCTCACATGCTCTGCACTGTCCATGTGTGACACTGAAGAAGTGAAGACATGCAAGAGGTTGGCCCCTGCAGCAGGCACACCAAACCTCCCACTGCTGAGTGGCAAAAGGCAAGTGAGGGGGAGAAGAAACGTTCCTGACAGTTTTATGGTGGTTTGGCATTGGGCCTTTGGGGTGGAAAACCTTTATCTTCACATCGGTTTTGAAATTATCTAGCTTGAATTACGGAATGTTATACCTCAGAATTGCAAGAATTCCCCCCAGGGATCTCATTTTCCAACTTGGAAGCAGTTTTGTGCTGGCTGTGTCTGGGGGAAAGAGAGTGATAAAAACATGGTAGAGAGCTGGGAGCCTCCTTTTTTCATAGAAAAACTCAGGAACAGCCAATGTGTCATTTTCTGGATTGCATAACTCAGCTGGAGCACTCAAGGCAGCCGCCCTCTCCAGCCCAGGGGAGAGAGAAGCACTGTGGGATGCAGTGCTACTGAGGACACGGGGAGGGAGACCAGCATCCAGACCCCTCACTGCCATCCCTGAAGGTGTTCAGCAGCTGCTCCCAAGCCCCCAGTGCAGGAAAGCCTGGGTTAATTAACGTCTCTCCAGAAAATACAACCCAGGCCCTTAGCCAGGGCTTGGTCTTACCCTCACCTGCCTTGCAGCTTTTAGCTCCTCTGCAGGCAGAGGAAGAAAAGGGACTGGAGACAGATGATGCTGTCAGGTTACTCTGCAGCTCAGACACGCAGGGATCAGCCCTGTTCTCTCCACTTTCTGGGTATATCACAGTTGTTGTCTAGTCGTGGAAAAACAAACTATTTGGGGCCTTTGGGCATCACACAACACAGATGATAGGAGCAAGTGAAATCACACAAGTGAAATCACATTCCACCCTGTAACAGCACCAGTTCAACATATTTTTAAACTGGATTTATGCCTGTGACAGATGCCCTCCTCACCCAAACTCATCTTCTCAAGGAATCCTTAAAATCTGTTTCTCCTTTTGCATACAGCAGTGTCATCATTCAATGTGCCTTCTACCTCCAAAGGGCTCCTGCTGTCTGCAAGCAGCACACAAAGACACCGTTCCCAGAGAACAACATTTAGCCTGCAGGTACTTTCTTAAGTGGGCTGTTTGACCAGCTGTCATTTTGTGGAAAGCACTGCTTGGAATCAGCAGAGATCAGCGTTTGATTTCTAATTCCACTGCCAGGCACATGCAGTGACTGCAAAACCTTTCTGAAGGGACACACACAGGGCTGATGGACCGAGTATCTTCTGGGAAGTGATTAACCCCTGCTAGGATCAGGCTGCTCATCATGAGCAAACCTTCCTGGACAAATTCCATTTTAGCATCGTCCCAATTGCTTAATGCAGGGAGCTACAAGGCAAACAGTGCTACAGGATCCACTGGTTTTTGTTCTTGTTATTGCCACTAAAAAAAACCAACCCAAAAACCCCAAAAGTAGACAAAGTAAGCACAATATAAAAGATAATATAAAAGAAAATCAGCAAAAATTAGCTCTCTCTTGGAAAACAGGCTAAGAAATATTGTTTCCTTTTTGCTTCTCCATCTAATGGCCATGTAGTGCAGGAGGATACAGTCTCCAAGAAGCTGTAGCAGATTGGAGTCTGTTGCAGCCTTCAGCTGATGGCAGAATAGAGATTTTCAAATAGACACACGGAAGGGGACGCTTTCCACCAGCAGGAGACTGCCCTTTGCCAGTGGATGTGCTTAAATCCCATCAGCATTTGTGGCAATTACACAAGCACAAACCACAGGGCAGCAGAGACACTCCCACCTCATTCAAAGCGCCACAGAGCACAAGGAGAGTCCCAGCCACCTCTACCACTCGCGTGTCTGCTGGTGCACTACTGCCCACGGCGACAGCAGAGCACAACCCAGCACTGTAAGGGCACGTGCCCGGGATTAACACGGTGTCTCACCTCTTTACTAATGCGTAAAGAACTGGCTTTAAAGCGATTAAATAGAGCCTTTTGGTGAGGTAGAAACCCTGGGTTTTGCAGGAGACTGGGGTCACGTAGATCTTGACCCACACAATGGCTGACCCTGAAATATTACAGGGAACAACATCTGCTCATGGGAGGCAGCCTTCTGGCCAAAGGACAGGGATTACCACTGCACAGCCCTGAGTTACCTGCAGTACTGACTGTATCCGGCTAATTAGTAGTTAAGTTGTAATAGAGACATCACAGCAAAATCTGCTGCCAGGGACGTACCAGCTTTTAACATGTGTTCTCCAGGTCAGGGACTGTTTGCCCTGCAGCTCCCTATAAAAACCAGAATGTTTTCAGTGATGCCATAAAACCTTAGATGGATGCAGTGTTAATTATTTCACTTTATAAGGCGGAGCAACTATGCAGCATCGGTAGCTCAAAGGGACTTTGTATGCAGATGCCTGGGAGCTTCCGGCAAAGCAGAACTGGAGGATGCAGGGTGGAGACATGGGATGAGCCAGACCCCCGGGCTGTGTTTGGGGGGAGCTCTGTGGGGAGCTTGCTCAGCCACAGCAGGGAGTGAAGGGATGGGAAAAGCCAGGCAGCAGGGTGCTGTGCCCTGACATCACCTGCCCAAAAACCTGCTCTCTCACAGACCTCATCCAGGTCACCAAATCTCCCTGTCCTCAAAAAGCTGCCAATTAAATGGGATGATAATTGTGTCCTCCATAATTGCAGACATGGCCCTGGGGGAGCTGCCTGTTGCTGCTGCAGTGCCCCTAGCTCAGCTGAGCCAGCTCCCAGAGCAAGGAAAATTATTAGAACCTTACGCATTAATAAAAATATTATCACCTCACTCTGCAGAGGAACGGTGAACACTCACTGCAAGCCCCATCATGCTGAGCATCTGCTCTAGAAAGCAGTGATCCGTTAAGGCAGTCACTGCCCCTGAGCAAACTCAGACTCTGGCTCCGTATGGAGGATGGATGCCTTTGGAAGGTCTCACTCCCAGCATTTTAAAAAGGGGTTTCTAAAATGAGAGGCAGAATGATTTTCACTTTGATACGAAGGCCTTGCCACATTTTCTGTGTCTTGACCTATATCCCCAATAGTATGTTACACTTCAGCTCCAAAGCATGCAACAACCCCTCCACTGCTCAGGGATTGCTCATCCAAGCTTGGTGTTGCTCAAGACTCTTTGTACTCATGGGGTTTACACAACACAAGTTTTCAGGAACACAAGAGGCTTTGGAAACGTGGAGCTTTGCTTAGGGAAACCCTGTTTTGGAGAGCTATTCCCAAATCCCTCGCCATTTCACATCTATTTCTCCTCTGTGTATATCTGAGACTGTTTAAGCAAAACCCTTCCCAGCTCATTAGCTTTTCCTCTGCCCTCATTTTTCCACTTGCTGGATAGGGAGATCCTGGCTGAGACAGAGATCATTTCACATCTTGGCATGGGGCTGGCAGCTTCGCTAAACAAACACAGCAAACCTCGGGCGCAGGTGAGAAGGCACGGGCGTAGCAGAGCAAACCTGTCCATCCAGGTGGGGCAGAGCAGCGGGGCTCAGCTCTCTGTGGGCTTGGCAATCCTCACCACCCATTGCCAGCATCCTGTGGGGGCTCCTCAGGACCAGGCACAAACACCCCACAGGCCACTCCCTGCCAGCAACAAGGCAGAAGGGCTCCATCTTGAAGGGGTTCAGACACAGGACCTGCCCAAATCCAAGCAATGCTTGGTTGGAACAGAGAAAAGCCTGGGGAGCCGCAAAGAAAAAAGCAAGGCAGTTTCTCTGGTGAGCAAACCAGGCTCAGTATTCTCTTTTCCCAGAAGTTTTGCACTGAGGGACTTTAGAGCTGTGGTGGGTGAGCAAAGCAGCGCAGGCTGCAGGAAGGATGGAGCCTGCCCAGCGCCAGCTGCGGACCAGAGCTGCACACAGACACGTCTGTGCACATACATGCATCCCTGCAGCCGTGAGTGAAACCCAAACATGTTTGGGGTGAGAGGACTGAGAAATACGACCCTGGGATGTGCTAGTGAGAAATGAGCTCAGCCTGATGGGAGAAGTGTCTTGCCTGGCTTTTCCCTGCCGTTTGTACCAAGGGGTTGGGGAAGAGGACTTAAAGAGCTGTGCATAGAGGGAGAGGAATTTCTTTTAACTAGTCACATGCTTGAGGACTGCATAACATTCAAAAGGGGTTAACTGGGCCTATTTCAAAGCATTTGAAAATATTTTTAGCCCACAAGGGCAGCTGACAGCAGTGCTGAAGGCTGGAATCTGCCTCTGTGTTAGCAGCTGGTCTTGATTTTCCCCTCTCTCTTCACAAAAGGGAGGATTAAAGAGCTTGAAAACATTTGTTCTGAGTGGCACAGAAAGGCCAGCCATCTATAAAGCCCTGCACTTGGTAAACAAGCAAGCAAATGGAGAGGAACTGTCAGGCTTGTTGGGACCAGGCAGACAAGCCTGTGTCACCGAGTGGCGGTTCCCAAGCTGTTGGTCACCCTCATACTGGGAAAACACCAGAACACAAGGGACTCAGTTGCATGGAGAGCGTGTTGGGATGGTGTCAGGGTGGCAGGAGCAGAGATGACATACCTGTAGCATTGGAGAGTGCGAGGGACTCCATGGAGCCCCTGGGAGTCTGCTCGGTGGGTGTCAGATCCTCTGTGAACTTGAGGGCATTGATGGGGTGACGGGTGCGGCACTGCGACGTCGGCATCCCACCCTCCTCTTCCTCTTCATACTTGGGGACTTTGAGACTTCCTCTGGTCTCTGGGAAGCTCTGGTTGGACATATCACTGTAGCTCTCCTGTGAGCGGAGCCTCCCTGAGTAGTAGTCCTCTCTGCAGTCCTGGATGAAGCTGCCACCGTGGCTCTTCATGGCCAGCGAGGAGCTCCTCTTTGGGTTGCTGAAGTGTTTCGCCCATAAATCCGACTGCGAGCCCGGGACCTGGGTGGGGTTATAGGAGGTTCTTATGTTGCACTGGCTGAGAAGCTGCAAGGGGGTTTGAGACTGGCTTTGCTCCATTTTCCCCCCGTAGTGATAGAGCTCGTCCCGGCTCCTCCACAAGTGGTCCCTGTTGAGGCTCGGTGTCTGGCTGGCCAGGCTCAGCAGATCCATCTGCAGAGACAGCGGGTCCACGTCGGTAGAGAGACGGTTGGAGGTGACCTGCAGCTGGCTGCAGGGGCTGTGTGCCCCCTCCTCGCTCTTCCCCTTGTTCTTGCCGATCTTGGCGCTGCGGCGGGATTCCTTGGCTCGTGCGCTCTGGAAAGCCGAGTCGGAGGAGTCAGAGCCATTGGGATCATCACCCATGCTGCAGGCCCTGGAGCAGAAGATCTGCCCCTGCTTGGGCAGGAAGGGCCGTCCCAGCAGCGACTTCTTGCACTGGGCGCAGCAGAAGCAGGTCTCAGTGGCGTGCCAGTGCTGGCCGTCGTATGTCATCTGGCCCTGGTCAATACCTTGAGGGGGAAGATGCACAGTGTCAGGATCATCTAACACAGCACTTAACCTGCACCCAGGTCACGCTGGATGGGCTTTGGAGCAACCTGGTCTAGTGGAAAGTGTCCCTGCCGATGGCAGGCGGCTGGAAGAGATGACCTTTAAGGTCCCTTCCAACCCAAACCATCCTATGACTCTATGATCCCTTACGAGTGACCTGCACTCAGCCTCGCTCTTGAAAGCTCTTTTTCAGGGTTTCTCTGATGCATGAAGTTAATCCCATTTTTAATTCCTCCCAATTCTAATTCCAGGCCTTTGCTTGGGAGTTACTCAGCATTGGGAAAGGCAGCAGAACCATGCCTCAAGCTATTTTGTATTAAATGGGGATATTTCCGATCATAAAGCAAAGGAATGCAAGAAGTTCTCCAAAAAGTCCTTGAAGTAAAAGCTGCTCATTTAAAAAAAAAAAAAAAAAGGCCTCCAACTAAACCATAATGAGGAATTTGTGCTGCCTTGGTTAAGTATGTAACAGAGGAGATGACATCCCTGTCTCTTGCTGCTACTGTGGTCCCATCCTAACTTTATTTCGGCTTCCGGGGCCGCTTCTCCAAAAGAGAATGGAAAGAGCTGGCCCCAGGGGTCAAGCACACACCCTTGCCTTGCACCCAGCCACATTTCCTGGGTTGCTTCACCAGGTCCACCTTGGGTTCAGCAAAGGAATTGACGCAGGCAGTCTGTCCCCTGCCAGCCAAACCCCAGGGAGCAACATCTGCACAGCACTCTCAGTCAGAGCCGTGAGCACAGCTCCCGAGGTTTCAGTCATAACGTTTGCACACTTGTTTAAGCTGCTGCTCCTGGCCAAAGCCCTTGTTGCCCTCGTTCCCTGAGAAACTGCCATGCACTGTGTGGGCTGGCTGGCACAGTGGGTGCTGCACTCACATGTGCACAGCACGTGCCTGCACACCCGCTGTGGGACCAAGTGCTGCCAGGTAACTTATAAATGAACAGTATGTTAATGGTCTGCTTTATTCTAAGCTAAATTAGGTTTAGTATAGTCATTTATTTCCTCCCCTTGTAGTGAGCAAAATGCTTTTATACAGATGACAGTGCTACACTTGTGGGCAAAAGAGAAACAAGATGGTGGGTGGGATTTTATCAGCTCCTTTTCCACTGCCCAAAGCCATCTTGCAGAGGAAGGAGTGCAGCCTCTTTACTCCATCCTCACCTACCCAACCCAAGCATTACAAGACTTAATCATATGCTTACTTCTGATTTATGTAGCTCGTAGGCACAGTGCTCAGTTCACTACTATGAGTGACTTGTAGCAAAATGGTTGCAGTCTCTCCTTTGCTAGAAATGTGCAAATATGCACAAAATCAGACATTTTACCCTGAAAACCTGACAATCAGCAGGCTCCAGCAGGCCAGTTGGAGTGAAGGACAGCAGATGGGAGAAGCACAAGAGAAGGGACCACGCAAGAAGCATTAACAGCTGCTTCTTCACCGTTCTGCAGCTGAGCTTTTGGGAAGGATGTGCTGCAGGTCACAGCAGACGCATCCTCCAAGTGCTTCACTGAAACCCTGAGTTTCCCCTCCCTGTGCCATCTGGCTGCTGCACAAGAGCAAAATGGTTGTTTTCTTTTTCCCCTGCAGCGCATGAAATATTTGAAAATGTGAGCTCACCTCCATGGACAAAGGAAGGGCTGCCTGCGTGCTCACAGTGCTCAGCCAAGTGGCAAAGGGGGCTGGGGAGAGCAGCAAGGTGCTTCTCAGCCCACCCAGCCTGCGGACAGCTAGCACCCTGAATGAAGTGCATTTTAAATCACTGTTCTAGAAACATAAATTGACCCTTGATGCATTATTTCTTTCTGTCTGAGAACAGCTATCTGCAAGTTGATTGAAAAAGGCTCAGAAACAATAATAATGCCTAATGAACAAGCATCTTTTCTGACAGTAGCTCATCAAATCATGTGATCCTTTGGCAAGCTTGGATGGGAAAAATCTGAGTCGAAGAGCCAGGATGTTTACAGGAAAATGAGATTTAAAGGGAAAAAAACATGCCAGAGATATTTTATTATGCCAGAGAAAGCTTTCACTAGCTGCCACTGCTCCTGAGGTTGCCCTCTGATAATCCTCCACTCTCTGACTACAAAAAGGGGGATAAACAGTGGTTTAACCAAATAAATCACCACGTTACCTCCTTGGTGGGATGGGAGAGAGGCATAAGCACATTTGGTTGCCCCAGCCACGCACAGTCCTGCCCGCAGCCCCACAGTGTTGTCAAGGACTTAACAGAACAGCTCTTGTCAGCAGCAAGCTCCCCAGTGGCCCTGTGCCCGCTGCCCTCCTGCACGTACCGATGTGCTGGGCGCAGGTGTCGCAGTACTCGGCGTACAGGGACTCAAAGCAGCTGCAGCAGTAGGGCCTCCCGTCCTTCATGATGTAGCGCTGCCCCCCCAGAACTGTCTCGCACTCGAAGCAGCAGAAATGCTTCATGTGCCAGTGCCTCCCTTCGGCCTCAGTGCACTCGTCAGCAAAAATGATCTGGGGGAAGAAACACAAGTGTGGAGCAGAGTTGGTCAGAAAAGTGACCGAGGATGCAGACACCAACCTTTGCAACTCCTGCCCGTGCATGGCAGCTGTGCCCCTTTGTTCATGCAACCTCCAGATTTCACAGCTAACTCCCCCAGTCTTGCATGGGAAACTCCCACGGTTTGTTTTGTGTCAGGGGCACCCATCATTTCTTAGGAAAATCCATTAAAATGCAAATTCCTCAGAAGCGCGTTAGTGCCCAGACTACAAAGTGTTAAGGCAGAGCTGCAGTAATGTGCTCGTAAGCTCATCCATCAACTGGAGAGGTCGATCAGGGTAATAAACACACTTATATACAACCTATCGATCTGGTGGACTTCTGAAGAACAGAGCAGCCGCTTACTGGAACACATTTACCCATCTCTGAAACAGGGACCTGACCACAAAGGATAAGCAAAAACACAAGGAGAAGTGGCAGCTCTCACGAGAGGAGAAAAGATGGAGCTACCTTGGCTCCCCATCTTGCTGTTACCGCAGCCTGGGTGCTTATAAAGGTGATTGCAGTCATTATACCAGTGGGGAAACTGAGGCACAGAGCACTACTAAGGATGACTTGGAGAAGAAGCCATCTGAAATGCCTTCAGCAGATCCCACCCTATCTCAACTCCCAAAGCCAAGCCAAGGGAGCCAGCAGCCCCAGATCTGCTCCCTGGTTCTCTACCCTGGCACAGGTACACCAAAAGTTTTCCCCTGCACATCCTCCTACCCCTGAATTATTGTTTCTCACAATTAGCAACTGATGCTTTAGGGGAAGAAAAGCATGCTGAAGAAGGAGCTGAATGAAAGAATTAAATGAAAATTTGCAGGGATAGAAAGTACACAAAAAAAATTACCCAGCCTAAGCCACAAAGAAATAGAGCCAGTTGAATGGTTAGGGGTTGTTTTTCACTGGTAACACTACAAATTTAATTGGACACGTACATCAATGCTTTTTATATTTGAAGTGCATATAGTCTTGGATATTTACTATTACACACTTACGAAGATGGAACACAGTATTTTATAGTACCTACAGTTTTCCATAATATGGTTTTCATAAATTTAAAAACCAGAGCAATCTCTTTCACCAGCCTTTTAAACAGAGATTGACACTTGAGAAGTGCTCAGAGGTGACTGTATGGTTTTCTATAATAGTTTTGTATTCTATTTGTTCAGCTTCCTATAGCCTGTTAATCGCCTCTCTCAAAGCCTATTTCAGCTCGGCATGTACTCAGACATGACTGACTTGTAAGAAACACAGCACTCATCCCACAGGGGCTTCTTCTGGGGAAATGGAGGAGAAGGGAGGATCACCACACCCAGCTGGGCTAAAACCACACAGCATGGGGGCTGTGCTTCCACTCGAAACACTCATGGAAACCCCCCAGCTTCCTGCATGTAGATGAGGTCCTAACTCATAACTGTCCTAGGCAGACTGCAATTAAGAATACCTGAAACCTCAGGAAAAGATTGCTCGAACCCTTGGCAAAGCCAAGCCACCAGATTTGGTGTGTATGACTTCACGAAAATGTCAGGGACGGAGGGGAAATGCCACCCAACCCTCTTGTGCCACCCCAGCGGGCAGCAGCGCTCGCGGCAGATGCTGGCTCTTACCTCATCGCATGCAGCGCAGCGGGGCTTGAGGCACTCGGCGTGGTGCCTGCCACAGTAGATCTTCCCATCCTGGTAGAAGTAGATCAGGTCGACCAGCAACTCGTTGCAGATGCTGCAGATGAAGCAGGGAGGGTGCCAGCAGACGCCGTGTCCCGCTCGTGAGGCGAAGACGGCCATGTCCCCTCCGCTGATCTGGCCGCCGCACTGTCAGAAAAACCGGAGATTAGCAGGGGGGTGCGGGTGACCCCAGTGCCACCCATCGCCAACCGGATGCTCTCACGATTACTCCCCTGCACAATGCCAGGAACTGAACTGACAACTCCATGTCAAATAGCCTGAAAGGTGCCCTGACAGACCCCAGCACTCGCACCCGGCAGGGTCATGGGCAGATACTTGTCCCATGAGCCTCATTAAATCACAGAATGGTGTGACTTGGAAGGGACCTGAAGATCATCCAGTTCCAATTTCCGTGCCTTGGCCAGGGGCACCTTCCACTAGACCAGGTTCCTCAAAGCCTCATCTAATCTGGCCTTGAACACTTCCAGGGACAGAGCAGCCACAACTTCCCTAGGTAACCTGTGCCAGTGCATCAGCACTCTCACAGGGAAGAATTTCTTTCTAATATCTAATCTAAACATGCCCTCTGTCAGTTTAAAGCCATTCCCTCTATCAATATATGCCCTTCAGCTATATCCCTCTTCAGCTTTCATGTAGTCCCTTTAGGTACTGGAAAGGTTTTAAAGGCACCCCAGAGCCTTCTCCTGTCCACAGTGAAACAGCTCCAACTCTCTCAGCCTGTCTTAAGAGGAGATATGCTTCACTTAACTTGGGTGATGCAGGTACCGGTCCATCAGCCACTACCCACCTGCTCACAGATGGCTCCTGTCATGGTTACAGGGAATGGCCGAACATTGCCTCTCCCTAAATTTTCCCTCTTCCTCTGGTTGCTGAAGAGTTTGAGCTCCCTCTTCTCCTCCTCGTCCAATGAGTTGCAATAGCGGACCTAAAAAACACAAGTGATGCTCAGTGCCCGGGGAGTCCCTGGCTCACCACGCAGTGAGGTGCAGTTCCATGGGCCCTGCAAACCTCTGCCCTTGGCTTGGGGGAGGCTGGAGAAACAAATGTGTATGGGCTTCAGTCTTCTGGGGTTTGGTTGGAATTTCAAGAGGTGGAGATGAGAAAAAAAGGCACAAGAAATGTTGCTCTTTGGGTGCTCAGTTTGTAGAAAAGTCTTAAAAGTCTGGGTTCTCAGAGTCCCACCCAGACCAGCAATTGGACTGATGGTTTTCCTGCTTTCTCCATCAGCCTCCTGTGGCACAGGTCTTCATAATATTCCATCAGCATTTCTAGAGCACAGACCCTTTTCTCTGCAGAAATGACGGTACGGAAAGAGTTCCAGTGACTTGTGAACTATTCTTCCAGCACAAGATCAAGCCTGCATATTTGCAAAACCTCCGCATTGCAAGGTAATAAGGAAATAAGTAAAATAAAAGGATACAAACAACAAATGATGTAATTTCCCCGAAGCTTATAAAACTCTGAGGTTTTCCTGGCTATTTCCATCCCGCAGGCTTAGCTCTTGGCTGGTTGCATTTCAATGGGGAATACAACTGAAGAGCCAGGGAGGTCAAATGTAGCACCAGTGCCCAATCCACCCTCTGTTACTTGGGAGAGAAGGCTCATGGAACTGAGCAGGGTTATTCGCACGAGCAACCAGCACAGCTTGAATTTTCAAAGGTGCAAAACTGAGCATGAAGGGAAACTGGATGCGAAATCTGCCAATTTGCAGAAAATACACACGGAATCGTGCATTCAACTTGCAGGAACACAGGCTGCAGTAGCAGCGTTTGTGCGTATTTATTCTTATGTATTTTGGCTGTCAGAGGCTGTGGGTTTCCAGCAGCTGCCAGGGAAGGAGGCAGGCAGGCAGGTGCTCGAGGGTGTACACGAAGAAGCCCCTTCCTTGTGCCTGGAGCTCCCCCCATGCTGACAGTGCTGTGCCCGTGGCACCCAGCCACGTGCAGGCAAACTTGTTAAAATCTGACTGAGATCAAACAAGTTACCTGCATGTATTTCCCAGAGCGGCTTCTTCAGAAAGTAGCATGAAAATAATTCTTTTTGTTTACACAGGGAAATTTTGTGGGTTACCAGAAGCCAGTGCTCTCACTGGTGAGATCAGGATGTCAAAGACCAGACCCTTTTTGCTGCCTCGCATCATTCCTGCAAGACGTAAGAAGGTTTATTTTGCTCTGACGGGTTTTGACTCAACCTGCGGCCTCACAGGCTCTCCCAGCTCACCAGGCTCAGCCCAGCTGAAGCCCCTCCTCAGCACACTCACTCCCACTCCCAAGGTGAGTCGGAAGCAGCACATGGAAAAAGGCTTTTGCAGCTTTGGATCTGTCTCTAGGTAATCTCAACAGCATTCCAAGCCACTCTCAACGGGGCCTTGGCCTCCAAGGGCTGAGAAAATGCTTTTATTTCAGACAACTGAAGAAAGATGATTTTAAAAATTTTAACTTTAGAATCAAACAACTCCCCACCTCCAAGAATCCAAGCAGGGAGCAAATAAAGCAACTTAAATAGCAACATGACCTAAATTCAAGTAAATCCCCCTGAAAAGCAAAAGGAGTTAAGAAAAGAAAGCCACGCTTCCCACAAGCAACCCCAGGAGGAGCGTCCACTCCCCACTCGCAGCCCTGCTGATGTCCAAGGATATTTTTTGGATACTGACCTCATTGTCATGCGGTGGCAGCTGGTGAAGAAGTTGCTTTATGCGAGATTTTTCTCCCGGGCTGTTGACATAGGGAACCTTGTCCTCGGGCAGGCAGCTGTAGTACTGGTGCACCTACGGAGCAAGAGAGGGGACTGCAGTAGGGTTCCCTGGCTGAGCCCATGCCCCTGTGCCCAGCCAGCAGCCACCCCCTGAGGCAGCAAGCACTGGGTCTTCCAAAAGATTTTGAGCAGGGAAACACAGCCAGGAGCTGCTTCGGGTTTGCTGTCTTTTGTCCTCTGAGGAAGAGGGGTGGCAGCCCCGGTGAGGTGGGCACGTTACCATTTGCTCAGTCAGCCTCCATAGCGTGAGCATTGCGCTGGCTGTGGGGATGTGTCAGCACCTGCCTCGGCAGGGAGGTTAAAAAGGCTGCGCCCCGGCAGTCTCCGTGTTGCTGGCTATCTCAGCCTCCACCTCCATCAAACCCCTCCGGGCTTTTTTCTGCAGCAATTTGTGGAAATAAACAGCAGATAAAATCTGTTGGAAGGCTCAGTTTTTCTCTTTCGTCTCAGAGTGTGTAATTAAAATCAGCTATTAAAAAGGCTGAGGAACGGCGTGCCCAGCGCTGGGAGCGCAGTGCAGCCTGGAGAGGAAGCACACCCTGAACCCCAGCGTCTCTCCTCTGACTGCCACACCTGGGATGTGCACTCAAGGGCCGGGCCAGCACCGGGAGGGGACTCGCTGGCTGAGGATCCACTCTGAAATGGCCACAGTGACGTCGAACAGCTTGGGAAGAACCAGCAGAAGGTAAAGGTAAGGGAAAGCTCAGCTGGGATTGGGATTCTCTACAGCCCCAGATGCCTCCAGATGCTTGGGCAGAAGCAGAGGGCTGGCTGGCTTCCTTAGATCTGCTCTTGGCTAGAGAGATGCAGTGCGTACAGCTTTCTGCCTTTACCATAGTGGGATTAGCCCCAAGATGCTCCCTCAGCTCTCAGCAATTAATTTCGGAGTGGCTGCTCTGCCTGCAGCTTTCACAGGGCTTTCCTCAAATGATACTTCCTTTGCAGTGGTTCCTGATCAGCTTTTTCCCTCACTGTATGCTTTGGACTTTGGCCTAGAAAGTACCACCTGGGCTGGCTCTCTCCAGAGAAGCCATCTCTGCCTGCACAGCCCCACAGCATCTGCAGATGACAAGCTGCTGTGGGTCACTGGGAGGAATGGGGACACGGGCTGGTCACACAGGGCTGGCTGGCAGGGGAGCTCACCCATGGGCTCGCAGGCTGATGGGGGTGGCCCATATGCAGTTATCTTCTACAGGAAGAAATATCCTTTTATTCTAGAATAACTATCCAAACCTAGCTTTATTCAAGAATAATTGCTCTGCATTCATCTCACTCTCTGCTCTCATTCAGAACCACCTGCGAGCAAGAGCTGCTCCAGCAATTTTCTCAATTTATGGTTCCTCCCCAAACCGATGTCACCATCCACCTTTCTCCATCATCAGGTTTTCCAGAAAGGGAGATTTTAGCAGTTTTCCACACACAACTCTGCAGTGCTGATGACAAGGGAACTGCTCATGTCACAAAGCCGAGGAACATGCTGAGCATATGCCACTGCAAAACCCTGAATTTGTTTTGCTAAGGCACAGCAGAAACAGACCCACCAGCTATGGAAACTGTCAAAGAAAGAATGGTTGCGAAGCATTTTGTTACGTTAAAAAGAAAACAAACTACGTACGTTAGAATACTTACTTTGCATTTATAGAGCATCCTTCATCCGGGGACATCAAAGCACATTAAAAACACTAAAATTCTTATGACATGCTACACACGGTGGCAAATATAATATTGCAGCATCACGATGTTAAATGAGCTCCCTGAGTTCATGCAGCAAGTCTGGAGCAGAGTTTGCAGTTGAAATCTCCTGGCAATGCCCCACCTGCCACACCATACCCCTTCCTGGGCTGCCAGGCTTCCACACTGCCACGCTGTGCCTGCCCAGCCGGCACACACTCCTGCTGGCTTCTCCTGCCAAATTCCCCACGTGAGGAGAGGCTGCTCGCTGTGCCCTGTGCTCACATTGGTTAGCTTGTGTTTTGATTTCTTGCAGTGAAGTCTTTTTGCCCACTCAGTCCTTGAAGTTGGTGGAGAACGTAAATTACTTTTTTTTGAAGAGCCGCCAAATTCTTAAAGCAATGAGCCCCAAGACGCTCACCCTGGGCAAAAAGCAAGGATGGGAGCTCTTCCTTCAGCCGCCTGGGTGCTGCCGTCCCCGAGCACAATCCAGCAGGACGTACGTGCCCAGCTCCACTCCTGCTTCCGTTGGGAAGTTTTCCATTTCGTCTCAGCAGGTCTGCAGGAACTGGTTCCCATCACACGAGCAACATAGCTTGGCAGGGACGGGCAATTTGGTTTGAGAAGCAAAACAAAATAAATACAACAGGCTCCAACCTGTGTTCTGTTGCCTGAAATAACCTGAAAGGGTTTGCTTTGGATCCGCAGCAGCCAAGGGGACCTTCTACAGGAGTGCTCATGGAGAGGATGGAGCAGAGGCAGCTGCCAGTCCTTGTCCGGTGCCTGTGGAACATCTCATGGGGAGAAAATCCTTATGCCTGCCAGTGGTTTTCTCCTGCCACCATCCCCTCCTGGGGGAAAACTTGAACCAGAGGGATGCACAGATCCTTTCACCTGGGACATCACTTCTGTCCCAAGAGATCCATCCAGAGGGCAGATGAAGAGCAGCAGGATACCCCTTGCCCAGGCTCACACTAGGGCAGGCCTGTGCATGTAACAGTCTCTCAGCCATCACCCATTCCCATGGCGTGAACTCAGCTCCTTGGCTGAGAGACCCAAGACTGGGAGGGACAGGGTCACAGGCTGCCAGTGTCCCTGCCTCTGTGCCCAGCTGGCTGCTGACAGCATTTCTGACCTAGTGTGGGAGCAGCTGGCAGCTGGGCTGGCACAGGCCGGTGTGATGCTCAAAAATAAAGAACAAAAAGGAGATTCTTAGATAATCTGGCTTTTCAGGGAAAAAGCCTGAAGAAAGTGTTAAACTTGCTGGAAAACTAAAGCTGCTCAGTCTGCACTTTGCTTTTGTACAAAAGGTCACTGTTTTATGCTAAAGTAACTCCTCCTCCATCCAGCTCTAGGTTGCAGCACGCACAAGCCTTGTAGCTGGTGAGCCTTGCAGGGCCAGGGCCAGACCCCCCACGTGCTGGCTGATGGCTCCTCACTGCCCTTACAGGCTCTGCAATATAAGTTGCACCCAGATGAGGATACCAGTGCAGGCAATGACCCTGGAGAGATAACATTTCCCCTTTAAACCATGAGGTAGCTGTAACTGTTTTATTATTAACTACTTCTGCTGTACAACACAGCAGCCCTGCATCCTCCTATTTCCCCTCGCAACAGATCTGCTCTGCCCATGATTATCCCAACAAGCATCACTAACATACAGGAGCCCCTTGTGGGGCTGGACTAGATTTCATCCTCAGTTTCCACACGTGCCCCACTTCACTCTAACTTCTGCTCACATGTGGATGAGAGAAATCCTGAAGGAGTCTGGAAAACATCAGGCTGAGTTAAGATAAGCCTTTAGACAATATCACGAGGTTGCAGATGCTATGGGGATGGTCTGGCCAGTGCACTGGACATGGCACCCAGCTGTGGGTGCTGGGTGCCACGGGATACTGGCTGGCTGGGCAAGCCCCATCCTGCCGCAGGGAGGTCCCACTTGGACAGGCTCCGTGCTGTCAGAGCCCGGCACAGCACATTCCCAAGGTGTTATTCTCACCTTCAAAAGGAAAATGTCCAAACACCAAGTTTTGCTAACAAAAACTGATACACATTTTGGACATTAACAGCTACTTGATGCTAAAAGGGAGGAGGGGAGGAGGGGGAGGTAGAAATTAAAAAAGAAACAAACCAGGAGAAAGGAAAGAACATAATGTAAAAACAGGGTAGGAAAAAGCCTTTAAACTGGAGCCAACTTTATTCAAAGGCACTGAGGAAAGTAATTACATTAGTTTACAAATGCCTTTGTGTTCTGTGGTCTTCTTAGGTTTGGGGTATGTTTCCAGTTTAACTTTGACAGTTTACAAACCTACCCTGGCCCTGCTAAATAAAGGCAGGACTGTGGCTTGTCCTGGCGGTCCCAGGGTGACCAATGACAAAACCCACATGAGCATATCTGTGAGCAAAGCCTTACACCTCCTAGAAGGAAAAGTTTGCAAACATCCTGTAAATTCAAGCTATTGATGACGGATCTCTTTGATCAATGAATTAAAGGAGATGGAGGGGAAGTATCATGTTTCTTACGCCACGAATTGCTGTTGGGAAGTAGCATTTGGTTGTACTTGCCCTGAGCACAACACCCCTTCCTAAAGCACCCACCAAACCGGGCTGTTTGGGATGACTGTACAGCTGGGATGGACTACAAAGGAGCACACGGTGTCCTGGCGCGGGTGCCGACTTGCTCAGCCCTCACAGCTCCAGCACAGCCAGCTGGGCAATCCCGCCTGGCTCTCATGAAACCAAACAAACTGCAAAACCAACTGCAAGGCTTTGGCAAAGAGCCCTGTGAGGGCAAGAAGTGCTGGCCTGTGTGCAGTAGGGTGCCTGAACACAGATGTCTCCAAAAAGGGGACCTTGGTGAGTCAGTCACTGCTCAGGCACAGCGCAGTAAATCATCACACAAAGTGGAGTCTGTTCAAAGTACAGGCACACCAGCATTCCCCAGTGTCCGCCCCATGCCCAAGACAGCATCATTTCCCCTGGGAACATGCCAGGGTACCACAGCCCTGGCAGCCCATTCCATGACACCCAGGGATGGCAGCACAGGCAGCTCGTGGCACATTGATGTGTGTGTGCTCAGCTGCGGCCCCTTCTCCTGGCTCACTGCTGCGTGCAAACTCCCACAGGATTTGGCTGAGGGAAGAAGGCAGCCAGTGGCTCTGACAAGCCTGTGCTGGCCCAGATGAGCAGGGCTATTCCTGTGGCTTGCCTGCTCCTCCCCAGTGCCGGCTTCTGAACAGCACACGTCAGGCTTTAATGATCCTTTACACTGAGCACTTAAAATTGACAGAGAAACAAACCTGATGCTTTTCTATGTCTCTCATTCCTGCTGGCCTCCCTTGGAAAAGCAAGGGGGAAAAATCCCAAACAAACCACATGCAAATAACTTTCCCAATATGTCTGCGAAATGCTGGGAGTGCTCGTACACGCTGACTCACACACAAGCTCCACAGATGACAGCACGTGTGAGCCTGGAAAACGGGTTCAGTGTGCTTTGGCCTGAGTCTGGCATGTCCTCCCTTTCCAAGGCCATTAGGATACAAAGCAATGATTTATTTTTTGAAGCAAAACAATCCTTACAGCAAGGCCAGATGCTCTGAAATGAAGAGTGGGAACTGCTGGCTGGGTCTGCCAAGCATGGAGATGCAGCCAGGCACGCACCCTGGAGGGATCCAGAGTGCCCCCTGAGAGCCCAAAGCCCCAGCTGGGAGCAGACCTGCATCACCCCCAGATCTGTGAGCGCCCATGTGCTGACACACAGCAGTGGGAGGCAGACGCAATCCTTGGCGCCGGGCAGTCCGGCATCCCGCAACGATGGGTTTGCTCTTGGAAACACGCTCCTAAGTCAGAGGGACAAAAGACAGGGAACAAAGGAAAAATCGTTTTTCTAAGTGTTATTTGTTCTGGCATGCTCTGCGGCTTTCCGCACGCTCCTCTCCCATGGCTAACGGCAGCTGAGGCGTCTGAGCGCTGCTGCTCCCCAGTCGAGAATGGCATCCATTCCTGCCAAGCCTTTGGAGCAGCTCTCAGTCTGCAAGAGATCCCATGGAAGCACTGCTTCCTGCTGGCATCAAAGAGAACATTTGAATGAAGCCCCTACGTCCACACATCTTAGACTTTTGAAAGCGTACGACATGATTCTTCTTTTTATAAGCAGAAATTGAATTTGGATTTAAAAGAGCCAGATCAGGGCTTTTAACAGCATCGAGAGCTGTCTGTGTTGCGAGGTCCATGCAGGGCTCAGGGTCCCCTGGAGCACCAGGAGCGATAATGATCACCTGCTGCATTGATCATCACTGATCATTCCCCTGGGTGCACTTAACATGCTCTTGGATTTCTAGGGCATGGGGAAGCACACTAGCTTAATGCTGAAACACAGAAAAGCTGTAATTGCACACAAATAAAGCTTCAGGAGAAGTTTCTACTGGGTAGTCCAGGGTTTTTCAGTTTCCTTTTCTATTCCCTGCTCCTCCTCTGCCTCTCACTGCTGCTGACCACCACATATCTGCTTCAAATTTCAGGATCGAGCAAACCATGTCAGGTGAGTGGTTTGGTTTCTGTGGCCCACCAAAAGTAGCTGATTCTCTCCCTGATAATAAGATTATTCAAGGATTAAGTAATTTTAACAGTTTCCATTGGCTCACCACGACCAGGACAACACCCCAGGATACAGAAACAGAGCAAAAGTCCAGACACACGGTTTTGCCATGGGCTTTTTTGCAGCATGGGATGTGCTCACACTCCTCTATCCACTCTGTTCCAGGACAGGGGGAACAGCTCCAGGACCTCCTACCTCACCCCAGCTGCCCCCAAATCATGCAGCACTGGCATCACATGCAGAAAAAGCATTCAGTGTGCGGGACTGCTGCTCCGTCCAGCAGCTGGGAAGCATTCGGCACAGTCTGATGCCTGCAGGCTGGATTCAGACAGCTCCAGCCTTGAAGTAAGAGCCATTAACTGCCGGGCTATTTAGATACTGAGAGAGTTCACTGGGAAGGTGAAGGACTTACTGCTACCTCAAAGTGAAGCTGGAGAGCTTTTCAAAATGTGCTGAAATGCAGCTCTTGGGTTAAATACTCCAGCGTGCACATGTGTAAGGGGGCAAAATGAGAGGCAGCTGCAGCTCCTGGGAGCAGGGTACGCGAGTAACAGTTTCTCCTCAGCGCCCTCAGCTTTCCATCCACCCTACTCTGCTCTCAGGATCAGGATCTACCAGGAAGGTAGAGCTCTTCATGGGCATTTTGTCCTTCCTCTTCCAAGCCATAAATTAGCTTGTCTGCTTCCCACTGCTACACAGGTTTGGGGCACAGGGTCACTTTGGTCTGTTTTACTCCTTGCTGCATGCAAGACTTCAGTCTCTTGAGGAGTAAAACAGTAAAACAGAACTCAGAGGGCTCAAGAAAGAACGAGATGGCACAATGACCGTGACACACAGGCACAAGTGAGACACGTCCCCCAGAGATGCCTGGCCCAGATAATTTACTTTCTACCTCACCAGAATGGTGAAAATCTTTATGTAAAGTGTAAATGCACGTTCAGTGTAGGTTCATCTCCATTCTCCTCTGCTCACTTTGTCACCTGAACAGCAACTGATGAAACTTAGAGGTTTTATAACTCAAGCCCTTACAACAGGTCTTGCAAAAGATCCAGAAGAGGGATTAACATGTATGTTAGACCCTGAATAAATTCCCTGTGACAGCTACAAGTTTCACACCACTGCAAAGCTCTTCAGGTCCAAGCTCTAACAGCTGCCTTAGAGAAAAATGGTCCCCTGGAACCTTCATGCTGCTAATTTTAGCTCAGATGAGATTTTTGTAACTTTTTAAGGGACTCAATCAGAGCAACTGTGTCGACAACAAGAGGGAATTAAGTTCTTATGGCACATGCAAGGTTCTCAGACATTGGCATGTCAGAGCCATACAAAAAGCCACACCACAGCTGAAGTAGAGCCCCATCTTTTGTTTAATTGGAAATTTCTGCCCATAACCAGCTGCTCCTACTACTGAGAGATAATAAAGATAGAAATCCTAAAAAATCCCTTGTATTCAGAAATTCAAGCTGGCATGTTATAACCCCTTTGGATTTCTCCAAACCACAGGCCCAAGGAACTCAAGGCTGCGCATTCACATGTATTTACACAGGCCTTGCCTAAAAATGTGAAAAACACATCACAAAAGGACTTATTTTCAAGCATCTGCCCTCAAACTTATGTCAGTGCAAGGAGGATCAGCTGTCGGACTGCCAGCCCCAGCAGACAAACTGGCTCCCAAAGATGTCTTCCTCCGACTCTGCAGCCAGGCTCAGTCTGGGATTTCGCTCTGCTGAGGACACACTTCTATAGGTATTTGCCCATTTCGAGACTTTGACACTTATTTCTTTATCCTACCATTGAACTGCAGGCACAAAAAAAGAGCATTTCTCAAAGCCCATGTCCCCTGCTTCTATAAGCCACCTCCGCCATTCCCATCTGCATCCCAATCTTCCAGAAGAGAAGTCTCTCTTCTGCTGTAAAACAGCTTCTCATTGAGGTCCAATCCAAGTGGGATTAGACCCCACAGAAGCCTCCTGGCCACACTGTGTAGCTGATTTCAACTACAGGAAACCCTATTTCCTTATCACATTGTAATTTTTGCAGCTCAGTCCTGGGTTTTTACCCGTCGCTCTCCCGGCTGGCAGGCTGCCGCTGAGCCTTACACCTCTGATGGTTTCAAACCTCTTCCCATTTTGAGACAGTTTATGTCTACATTCTTGGGCTGAAGTTGGAGCTTGGATAACTGCTCTTCCCCCTCTAATGAACAGGGAAGGATCATAACCTCTCAGTTTGCTAGGCTGGACTAACTAAGCTCAGGCAGGCTCCTCAATGAAATAATATTTCCAGTGTCCTTCCAGTTTACATCCCTCTTTCTTGAGCAGACACGTCATACATTTTAGTTGGTTTACCAGAAAAATTTTTATCACACCTTAATGCAGGGGTGCTATCAAATTTTAAATTACTATCCTAATCCCTGTGTTATAAACATATTTAGAAATATATTGCATTTAAGGTTTTTGAGGAAAGCCCTTTGTAGTCTTACACACTGATGAGCCATAATATAAGGGATATCATCCAGCTCCACTCCTTATTACGATGTTTGGATCACTATCTGTGAACGCTGGATCAATGCTTTTTTTGTCTTCAGTACTGGGCATTGAGCAACCAACATGATTTTCACTAGTGACAGGTACCACAGACCAGCTGATGCCTGAGTTAGTGTCCAGGAATACAGTGAGACCTTATAGGTTTGAGTCGATTCCCATCTAGATGACAATAACTGAAGCTTTGGATTGAAGGGACTCTCCAAATACTGAGATGACCTGTGGACACTGCCAAAAAACAATGTCATGTTTGCAGGCCAACTCCTCCCCACTGAAATCCTCTAAATTGCTGTGTTGAGTGAGACGTGAGCGCTGTCTCCCAAGAATAGCGAGGTAGGAAGGCTGTCGTCCAAGTAAAATAAGAAAATTGCATTAGTCTTTCAGGGGAACACTTACCTCCCCAGTTCATATACTGCACAGAGATTTTAATAAAGTAGAATATTGCAGAAAAAGTTGTTTCATTTCATCTGTTTCACATCCAAAAAAAAACCTCAACAGCAAAACAGCAGGAGGCAGAGAAAAATTCCCTGCCTGTTAATCTGTATTTTCAGTCCAGCCTGACAGCAGTACCCTCAGCCAGAGCAGAGCCCACCAGCTGCTCCATGGCAGGCACCAGCCTTGCAGAGGCTCCACATCACGTGCACACACCTGACTCGTTGACCAAAAAGCAACACACCTGTCTGCAGACTTACACGGCCCCAGTGAATTGTTGCAGAGGCATCTCCTACGCCCATGGGATGCAAATGGCCCCGCCGGCACTATGGGGCATCCCCAGCCAGGGGACAACCATTCCATGATTCCATGAAATTCAGGGTGCTGCTCTTCACCCAGGGACAAACCCTAGCCCTGCAGTGTGGCTCTTGCACAGCCCAGGGAAGTCACACCTCGCTTTTGTCATCGTAGTGGCTCATCTAACACGTGAAAAGTCATGAAAGGGCTGGCAGATGAGCTCTGCTGGACAGATTTCAGTGCCTGTCTCTGGTTCTGTTTATGGCTGCTCTTCATCTCCATGGTGATTAGGGACAGGTCTGAAGTGGCAAATTTGCTGAAAGGCCCAGCGATGCAGACTGGGGAGTGTAATGAGAAAACGAGCGCTTGCATCGAGGAGCACCATGACCTCTGCAAGAAACAGATGCTCTAAGAACCTGAAAATACATTAACCTGGGTAATGCATGAGGTGTCAGTAGCTACTGATAGAGCTAATGGACTTCTGTTTCCTCCTGAGCATCCCAAACTCCCTGAAGCCACACTTAAAGAGCACCTAAGGGATCAAAGAAGCACACAGGTCTCCTGGAATATGTCACCACCATGCTGAAAGTGGGTTTCAATCACTGCCCATGCCATGATGTACTCATTAGAGACCATGTCTACCTGGTCAGGTGCCACCTGTCACTAAATACCTGTATTTCTACCCAAAGCTACAGGAACATGGGCCAGCTTGGGCTCCAGAAGCTGCCAACATGCCTGGACAGAAAACAGCAATGACAGCAGGTGGCACCAGCTTGGGTATGGCCCTCCAACGAGATCCTTCAAACCCAACTGGTTCATGTTGCCACAGCATGAAGGACCAGCAGAGCTACTTCAGAACCATCTGCATTTCTCCACACACCACATCTTGTACCTCCTGTGAAGCAAAAAGAGAGCCTCTGACACAAGGAAGGTGACAGAAAACAAGGCTGCTGCTTGATTTGCATGGCTGGATGGCACCAAATGAAACACACAGTGCTGTGGAGTTTCAAGTGAGCACTGAGCGAGTCTCATAAAGACAAGGGGAAAAAAAAAGAAACAAGCCACCAAACAACTGGATTTTCTCTAATCAGACAAATAATATTTACAGCCTATGGGTGGTGCCAAAATATTTCAGGAAATTTCTAAGCCAGGAAAACACAGTACTTAAGGACAGCAACTATGGCAGTAAGAATGAAAGCTTTCCACCCTCTCCTAGCCTCCTCACACAGTTAAAAATTATTGCCAAATCATATCATACTGCAATTATCAAGGCTAAGCTCATTTTGCAATCTCCACTGCAAATTAAGTTCTGAGTTGAACATATAAAAAACAGCATAAAAATCAAAGGAATCATGGAAACTGGAAGGAGCAGAATCAACGCACACTCCACACAGACAGCACACTGAGGTCTAATCCATCCCACTCAATCCTATACCAAGAGACTTCAGCTTTATTTAAGCTATTCTTTCCAGTAAGGCATAAACATCATGCTTGAAAAACCCAAACCACAAAGCTTTTGGCCTATTTTTCAGAGTAATCTACCAGCTTTGACTGTCTGCCCTGGACTTACCACAGAGACGAGCAGTCCAGGAGGGCAGAACACAAGCACTGAGTCCCTGGGAAATACTGGAGTGCCATCACTTTTTTCCCAGTGAAACATTAGATACGTCTGTATCTTTTCCTTGCACAGCCACAATAAATCCCATCCTGGAGGTATTTTGTTTCCCCCCCCTCTCAATTACCAATTACATCCACAGACACAGAAAACCAGAGGTCCTGCAAGGATCGCGTGTCTATTTTGTTCCATTTGTGCATTCAGACCAGACCTGCCCCTGCAAGTCTCTTTAGTGCACCCAGAAACAACCACATGCAACAAGAGCTCGCACCCCTAGAAGAAAAATCAGGGAAACTATTTCCAAAGAACATGCAAACCCAATTATTTTCTGGAAACTGGGCGGTGTCATCATTACCTGCTCAGGCTTCAGGCCAGGGGGGACCCAGGCATACTCCTCCAAAGCACAGCCCGAGTCGTCGTCAGAAGTTGAATTCCTCTGGAAGTCAAACATGAGCTTCGTGACTGTCTTCTCCATCTCCAGAGGCATAACTGTTACAATGTGCTCTTCCTGGGAGCACTTACAGTGAAGGCAAATCTTCCTGTAAGAGGAGGAGAGAGAAAAAGAGATGCCCCAGTGAGCAGTGCTCTAAATAAGAAAGTGATTCCTGTCAGTTGCTGGCCTGCAAAGACTAAACTCAACCCCTTCTTAAGCTCAGGCATTTTCTAACACAGGATTTGTTTCACTTATGAGGAGGAAATAAAAGTCCATATTTGCTGTTAACACTTGGCAATCCATCTGAGTCAGACTGCCCGATGTTTGGGGATATGCAATTGCTTGTCCCTTCACTGCACCACAAGGAGTATTTCCAGGGGCCAGCACAGGCACAGGCCATGCACCTGCCTGGTGAGGGTTGCTGACATGCCAGCCAGAATTGCAGAGTCATTACTGAATTTAGGACAACTGAGCACTTCGCTAAAATGGGAAATGGTGGATTGACTGGGAAGCTGTGAATGACAAGACTCCTTAGCCTGCTGATAGCATAAATTTGCTTATTAAAGTAGCATAAAAATTGATTACAGTCTGAACATATAAAACTAAATTAAATTAAGGGAGGCTACAAAACCCACAGTCACACTGCAATGGAATTTTAACCATCTGGCTCGGTGGCACACACCGCAGCTCAGCAGCACAGGGAGGAAAGCACAAGAACTGAAAGAACAGCCCCACAGGTTGCAATTCAATAGTCATTAGCTTAATTTACTGCAAATATCAGTTGTTCTTAACACTTCTTTAAAGGGGCTGTTCCTGCAGCTTGTGGTCTGTGACACATTTTCTTCACAGGCTTGAATCTGAGCTTTTATCTGCACGGCTGCAAGGACAGTATAGACTCATACAATGGTTTGGGTTGAAAGGAACCTTACAGATCATTCAGTTCCAACATCCCCTGCCATGGGCAGGGACACCTTCCACTACACCAGGTTGCTCAGAGCTCCATCCAGCCTGGCCTTGAACACTTCAAGGGATGGGACATCTGCAAGTTCTTCAGGCAATCTGCGCCAGAGCCTCACCCCTCTCACAGTAAAGAATGCCTTCCTAATATCCAATCTAAACCTACTCTGTTTCCGTTTAAATCCACTTCCCCTTGTCCTATCACTATATGCCCTTGTAAAAGGTCCTTCTCCAGCAATCCTGTAGGCTCCTTTGGGTACTGAAAGGCTGATAAGGTCACTACAGAGCCTTCTCTTCTCCAGGCTGAACAATCCCAGTTGTCTCAACCTTTCCTCACAGGACAGGTGTTCCATCCCTCTAATCATTGCACTCCTTCACTACAGTAACAGCGAAGGACAAACCTGGCTGAAAACATCCCCCGACAAAGAAAAAGAGGTTAAAGGGAATGCTGATAAATTGGCTTCTATTTCTGAAAACTCAATGCTCTTCCACAGGCTGGGTCAATGGTATCTATTTTAAAGCAACCACACAGAATTCTGAATTAATTTGCACTAATGAAGCACCACTGACTTCTGAGGAACGAGTTAAGGTTTCACTTGGGTAGCAGAAGGGAGACATCTCAGATATAATAAGGTACCACACAAAAAACAAGGGAAAATTTACAGTTGTCATTGCAGGTTTCTCTGCTCTGCGGTAAAACAAAGAAATTCAGAGGGAAGCAATAGTTAAACCCAGGGGCTGGAATTTTTAAACACCTTTCCTTCTCTTTCACTGCCGTGTACAAGCCAGCTAAGCATAGCAGCGCTCGGATCCAGCTTCAAGTCTAAATTTCCATTTGGCCATTACAGCACAAAAAATGCACTTCAGCAAAAGTCAAGAGGCTCCGTTAAGTCAAGCCAGGGAGATTTGCCAGATTTTCCCATTTCCTGCCTTTCATCAGATCTAAACCACACAGCAACCCCCACACACCCCAGCATCTGGTTTGTGTCCAGTTGGGAAGTCTCGGCATCACCTCTGGCTGTTTCCTTAAAAAATAATAAAGGTACCATTTCATGTGAATACTTTAATTAATCAGCTACCGTGGAAGGGTGTGGAAGGGGTACTCTGCCTCAGCAAAGTCGCTGGTATCATTGCTGTTTCCATCTCATTTCACAGTACGATTAAAAGCAGCTCAATAGGCAACAAGATGCTAAGAATAATTCATAGAGCCCCAATTTGGCACTAGGGATAGTTATTCTAAGGGAGTTTAGGACTTAGCCAAATTTTGACTTTCGGGATATCAATCATGAGCTTCAAACGGGGACAAACCCAACAGTCCACTGGGAGCATGAACACTACGATGGGGAAAGAGCCAGCCCACAGGCTTCTTCCTCCTTCCCACTCTAGACACATCCCCTTCAGGAGATGGGAGATGGCAAGAGAGCATCAGAGGTCTTGGCTTTTACTAAATTAAATAAACCAGGACTTGTAATAACAGTGTCAAAGAGGGAACAGGTGAGAGGTATGATCAGTTAGACCCCAGAGAACACTCCCACCACCTCCCCCACCCCAGCTCACAACACATACAGCCAGGAGTCTGAGGACTGGGTCAGGAAGCTGGTTTACCCCACCCTCCCTCCTGCCCCATCCCAGGCAAGTGAGTACTGTCAGTGAGTGGCTTCCCTGGTCAGAAAAGCAAAGGATGAAAAATACACAGGTAGCCTATCACTCAGTAGTGAGATGTCCCCAAGCCAGGACAACTTCACACCATTAAAACTTGACCATGACCAGGCACGGGGATTCTGCCACCTCCCTGGGCAAACTGAACAAAATTCAAGATCTTGCCTCTGAGATATTCAGCTTTTTCCCCCTCATTAAGAGCAGATGATTAACAGCTTTAATTACAATTTTCTTTACATTTGGATATGTTGTTTCATGGGAACAATAACCAGTGTCCTAGGAGTGTCTTTCGACTTCTATGATCAGGTTTCCACGACTTCTTCACATAGGTCTCACTTACTCATATTTATTTTATCATCTTCCAGCTCACTATAATTAAAAATAATTCCCCATAGTAAAAATTTAATATCAAAACGTACATTTCAAATGTGAGATGAAATTGAAAAAATCGTTTTCCCCTGCTGCACTCAGAGCAGAGCAGCACGAAGCGAGACAATGACCGTGTCAGCGCTCGCCTGTGCCTGCAGTGACCACAGTGACAACGTGGGTGCCCCTGCCACAGCGGAGAGCTGGTGGGTGTTGGAGAGGAGCAGGGCCATGGCTGGCAGCCTGCCTGGCTCCTGCCAGCAGCAGCTCGTTATTCACTACTGCAGGAAGCGATACTCAGCACATCGGTGTGTCACACACCTTACCATGGACAAGGAGCTACAGCCCAGGTGGGGTGGCACCTCCTCCAAAGGGAAACCCATTAGCTTGGCTCTGGACAAGCCTCACCACCACCAAAGCCTCAGCAACAACCACCTCTGCTGCCTGTGCAGCCTCGCACAACTCGAGAAGAGCGCAGGCAGCTGTTTCTTTTCAAGCAAGAATAAATTAACACCAATCACTGTCTGGAAATTCCATCTTCATTCACGAACCCTTCCACTTTGCTCTCATCCCAGGTCTGAAAGCTTGTCTCAGGAAGAACCTGCCCTGGTGACTCAGAGATATCACTGGCACTGGGGAGGAAACAACGAAGCAAGGATGGCTGACAGCATGACTGGCTTTGAGCACGGAGGGTGAATAAAGGAGCTTTTAAGCAGCTGTAGCTCGTGGACAGGGAGGAAAGACAAGCGGGAGCCAGCCAGCAGCCAGGCTGCTGCAGGAGGCACGGGCGGGGGAGCATCGGCAGGGCTGGTCGGCACGGAGCTGTGCACAGAGCTGCCCTGTACCAGGGCCAGGACAGCGGGAAGCAAATGGGGAGAAAAAGAACATTTCCTGGTGTCAGATTTAGCTGGAAAGGAGCTTGCCTTGAATTGACTTCACATGGTACAAAGCAGCAACGCCTCAAAAACAGACTGAAAAATTTCTTCTCCTCAAGGCCAGCAAAGTTACAAGATGGATGTGTTTTATTTTGCACTGGCTGCTTTTACATGTTGCTCCTGGCACAGTGGGCAAGTTGTCTCCTAAGAGGAGACTTTAAGCGCATTCCCAGTCACATCCCTACCCACACACTGGTGCAGGAGGAAGGTGCAAATAGATCCACCACCCCACGCCAGACCTTTTCTCTCTACAGATGAAAACAGGCACACAAGGGGAATCTGAAGCAAACAGGACCCAACACACCAAGCAGAGAACCTGGCTTCCAAGTCCCTCTTGCTTGGGATGCAGAAGCAAGCACACTCCCAGCCTCGGTCCACCTACAAAGATCTTGACACAAAACCAATTGACCTGTGAGGTCTCTGGGATGAGGCAGTCCCTTGTCGTACATCCCTGTTAGCAAAGCACAGCTTCTGCCATCTCTGGAGCCTCCCACAGCCCTTTCACCTCAGCAATGGCACCAACAATAAGCTAAACCACGCTGGAAATACTGGTGCTGTGCAAGAGGTTCTGGAGAGAGCTGTGAGCATGACGCCAGCTTTCTGAAGAGACATGAGGTCTCCCTGCTGTGAAAAACCAGCAGACTCTGGGGAAAGCACGAGCAGAGCTAAAAAGTCAGGGAAGAGAGATGGAGAGCAGCCTGTCACCAAGGCAAAGGGGGTCCTTGCCAATGGAGTGTGGCTTCAGCAAAGGAGCCAGGTAAGCTAGCCTCTCCTAAGGAACAGCCTGCATGTGTCAGGCTTTGGGGTGCCACAGGCAGGATGGAACTCCTTAGGATGCTGACAGCAGCACACCCCTGCCTGCAGGAAAAGCTCCTGACCACAGGGCTCTTCTCTTCCTGTTTAGTGGGCGGGCATGCAGAACACAACACAGCAAACAGCACCAAGGCAAAGCGTGCCCAGGCCGGGATCCGCAGATATTCTGAGGAAGGGCAGAGCGCAACGCCTCCTGGCAACAGCAGGAATGAAGGCAGAGTTTAAAATCGTGGCAGAAATGTTAAAATTCCTCTCAGACAAAGAAGGAAGTCGGTAAACAGCCCTTATCACCCACCAGCGGGTGCTTATCTCTGCTTCTCACTTGTTTCTTCTGGGATGAAAATAAATGGGCTGTATCAGGGAGCAGCTCCGTCTCCAGACAAAGCGAGAAGCAGGAATGCCATGGCCGTGCAGGGCCATGTGATGCCTCTGCTGTGCTCCCTAATACAGGATTTGCATGCATTTGTGCACACATTAACATGCAAGATTTGGAATCCCTCAAAAAGCAACTGGCTGCTCTGCTCGGATGGGGTGTGTAAATGCAGATGGACAATTCCCTTCTCACTTGGCTTAAGACATACGTGGCAGTCTGATCTCTTTCCAGCATCGTGCCACCATTCTGACTGCAATAAGGCTTTTGGCCATCAGTCAGTAAATCACAAAATCCCAAGACTTTTTGAAAAAGGGAGAGGCTCAGGATTTGGGGCATATATGACCGATGAGTCTCTTAACAAGGGTTGCCTGTTATCTCCTCCCCTCATTTGAGAGCTAATGAGGCATCGTCCCATCCCAAGCGAGCTCCAGCTATATCGACCCATTTCTCCAGACCCCACAGGCAGGGCAAGCATTTACCTAAATGGAAAAATTAACACAGTCCTTCACTGCCATAGGGAGAGTCCAGCAGCTCTTCTCCAGCACAGGGAAACTGACGCATGGAGCAACCACAGGCAGCACCCAGCTGTGACTTCCCCACAGACTTCCTAAACATCAGACGAGCCACAAGCTTTTCCACTCCAAACAGACAGTTCAGGCTGAAGTTCTGCCTCTTTCTCCAACTTCTCTAACCCTGTATTTTGAACCAAACGGTCCCAGCAGCCCCTATCCAGCTGCTGCCCATGGCCTCAGGTCCCACAGATCTCAGTGACAAAAGGGCATCTCTCCAGACAAAACATTTCTGCAACTTCCCAGCTCTTCCAGTCACTGCAGCTCAAAAAAACCCCAACCCATCCGTGGGAATGATACCTGGGTTGGAAAGGAAGCTGAACAAAAGCTTTTATGTGCCCACTGTGGTGCAGGAGGAGGAGGAGGTGAATTAGACATGGGTACCTCCAATAGCAGGAATTAAAAGTCTGAGGACAAGGTGCCCTTGGTGGCCTGCAAGGACAGTCAAGGGATGCCAACACAACTTGACACAACATGTTGTGGGAACAGCTGGCTTGAAAGATCAACATCAGGTGGTAGCAACAGAGCTGGCAGAACAGTAATGCCAGGAAACCAAAGAAGAGAGAAATAATCCAGCAACCAAACTGGCTGCATCTGACAGATACAAGTCTCCCAGATCCCAAAGGCCATAGGAAGAGCACGTTTAGCCACCCAGCTCCATAAAGGTCTGCAGTAGGTGGGGAAACACTCAGAGGATGGAGGAGTTGCAAATCAGACTCTTCTCCATCTTCTCCATCCATCTTCTCTTGTCTCCCCACTCGATTTGCTCAAGGCAAGTCAACTTTACAGTGTTGTTTTATTTGTAGCTCCCCCTTGACCCCTGCAGTGCCCACAGCAGCAGCTGTGAAGGTATCCAGGATGGCACTGAAGCTTTTATGACAAAGACTATTTCCACTCCTGGAAAAATATTCCTCTCTAGCTGATTTGTCCATGCTTGGCCTCAGGCTGGAGACTAATTTTATTTTTAAAACTCATCCTTCACCAATACAAAAGCTATTCTTGCTTAATTAAGAAAAGGAAGAATAAAAAAGAACTATCCCCAGTCCCGCCAGTTGCAGCCAAATATGAGCAAAAAGCAGCCTTTGAAGATTTTCCAGTCGCTCTGGTCCCACCATGAACCAGGACCATCCCATTCAGGAGCAGGTAGAACATCTGCCCATGGTTCCCACTTGCCCTCTCCCCATACCACTGCTTCCCTGAGGCACGGCCTGAGGCAGCCTCCAGGCTGTTCCCAATCTGGCTGTCTGTGGTCTTAGGCAGACAACAACCAGAGGCAGACCAAGAAACGAGGACAAAACACAACACAATGCACAGCTCCCCCAAATTCCTCATCTGATCTGATTGGTGCCCTCTTAGGCAAACAAGGAATCACAGAACCACAGACCAAAGCTGTGGCCAGACCTTGCAGCAACATCCCAGGATGAGAATGAAAGCACGACCAACCTTTCAACCTGTGGCTAAACCACAGTGGGGGATCTGCGGTGCATCACAGGCCATTTTGGGGAGCCCAGGTGCACCCCAGTGCTCTGCAATGAACACAGGTCCCTGCTTGGGCTCCAGTTTCTCATCATGAGCTGGCTAAGAGCTGCAGGGTGTTGAAACACACTCTTGACCCCAACCACACTGCCAGGCTGGTCCTATGAGCCACAACTCCTGACATGAACTGTGAAAATTCTGATGCATAAAGATGAGTTGGCTAAATTAAAGGATATTAATAGCTCAGCAGCTCTCAGAAGAACTCTCAACTTGGATCTCCCAGGATATGCTGCAGAAGATTCAATAATTTTTTTCATAATAGAGATTAGACAGAAGTAGGCAAAGTGCTACACCAATGTGAGCCGCAAATCAAGCAAAGGGGAGAGAGAGAAGAGGCAAAAGAAGCTGCAGTGAGCCCCAGCCTGTTGCCTAGCCATCCTACCAGGAGAAAAGGAATCCAATAGGCTGCTCCCTCACATCCAAGACGACAGAGGCAGCCTGCCAGCTCACAGGCTTACCGCTACTCTCAGCATATTTATATTAGGGTTGTTTTTTTTCCCCTTAAAGGTCCAGCTCTTAGCATACAGAAACAATAACAACCACATAGTTTTCCCTGGTCATGAAGAAGAAATGCAAACCACTAGTTTACAAGTTGAAGAGAAGAACAGGCTCAGCAACAGCAGTAATAACCCCGAAGCTGGTGGGCAAACAATGCTGAAGCCAAGCTCATGATTATGAAAGGCAGAAGAAGGTACAGGATGGGCAGATGCAGGGGCTGTGGACACCCAAGAGGGTTTGGTGTGCCCCATGGCAGGACAACCCCAATCCCAAGGATACCAGAGACTGATGGGGCCCCTGGCTGATGGGGTTGGGGCAAGAGAGGCAGTGGAGGAGCAGGCACAGCAGGGCCCTGACAAACTCTCCCTCTGGGCTCCCCAGCCAAGAGCCAACGTGGGTCTGTGTAACAAAGCCCTGCCCTACCCTGAGGGCTATCTTGTCAAATTTTAATGATAGCACTGGGTGGCTTTTCAGCCTAACAAGACGCAGAGCGTTATCGCAGGAGGTTCTTTCTGCTTTGTTCTTAACGATGAAAATTCCAAGCCTGGGGTTCTAGAACCCTGGATCCAAACCCAGCTCTCCACTGAGAAACCTGCTGTTCAGCATGCAGGTCTCCAGTGTTTTCTCAAGTTTGAATAACCCTGGGCTCTCCACAGGCAGTATTTATCTTCCTGCTGGTCTCTTTCCCTCATCCCCTTTCACGCTTGCGACCCACCACTCCAGATTGGCCAAGCTAAGTGAGCTCCCAGCGACCTGTCCCGGGGCTGTACGTGCTATTTTAAGGGCCCTCACCAGTTTGTACTTGTAGCATGACAAGCAGAAACCACGGGAGCCAGTAAACATGCTGCAATCCAAGCATACTCAGGCCACACATCCTAAAAGAAAAAACCGGGCTGATAGGCAAAGTGCTCAGAAGCAAGATGAGCTAGGATGAAAATTCCCATCATTTCAAAAGTTGAGGCTCAGACGGTGTCCCCTCAGGCAGGCAATACCGACCTGCCTGTGAAAGCAAACACTGCCAGCCTGATCCGTGCCCGTGCTGGCTGAGCCGGAGCCACGCTGCCAACAGCAAATGCGCAAGGCTGGGTCATTCTGCTAAGCCGAGTCTGGCTGGCAGAAAACACACAACGGGAGAAGATTAAAATACGAAGCGAAATATAATCTTGTTAGCTGCAGACAGTTTTACTTTACAAATCTTTATCACAGGCTCAAGCCGGCACCCTTATAAACACAATGCAGTGATGCGAGACGTGTAAGTGCTCCCACAGCAGGCAAAATAATCGCCGAATGAAAATAAGTCAGATAAGCCACAAGATAAGAGAGCTAAAACTGAAAGGATGACACTGCATCTGGTGCAAATAATTATTTTGGCATTATTCTGTCCAGCGCTAATCCTCAACTGCTCGAAAAGATTCAATCACTGTTTAGCACCGCCAAGGAATCATGACTAGAAAACAAAGAGTAACTGGATTAAAATCTTTCCACGGTCACAGGTCATGTCTGTGTCACATCTGCTTAAAATGTTCCTTCAAGGGACAATTAAAAAAAAGGAAATTGGACTTGAAAAGATTGCACTGAAAAACAGAACCCCCAGGTTGCAGTTCTAGGTTGGTTTATAATTTGGCATTCTGGCATGAACAAAAAGGGCTTAGAAAGATTATTACTTTTAAACTTTCTATTCTCAGGAAGGCAAAACCACCAAAATAAACATGTGAACGGCAATGTCCTCATTCACAGCCCCAGCCTGCAAGCAGTCTGCTCAGAAAATGTGCAGAGAATCCAGGCTTCTAGAGGCTGCATTTACCAGAGCAATACAATTAACACCGAGAGATGAGGATTTTTAAACTTCTATTAGAGTCAGCTGAGCCTTCCTGATTATTTTAAAAATGAAAAGTCCATTACAACAGCATCAGCATTTCTTCCTGACGTCCTGCAGCTGCAGAAATGCAATTTAACAATTAACCTTTTACATCCATAAACACAGAGAACAGCAAAGGCTGGAAAAACAGCGCAGCCCCTCGCAGCTCACCACCACCAGCACACTGAGCAAAGTTAGCACGCAGCTGCGTGCATCCATGGAATGCTCCTTATTCCTCCTCCTCCCCCCTTCTACTTTCTCTCCCTCCTAAAAATCCACGACAAATTTGAAGTCGCTGGCCAAAGGCAGCTCCTTACCTGTTCCCACTGGCAATGACAACGCGGGAGGGAAGAATCTCTCGTGCTGCCCAGCTGTCCTAGCTGTGCCCGGTGCCGCTGGGCTGGAGGGCTGCTCGCAGGACCAGCCGGAGTACTGCAGTGCCATAAAGCATCCCTCGCTCCCGTCTCTGCCCAGCGCCAGCGGAGCCGCCGCTCGGGGCTTTGTCGGAAGCCTTTCAGAGCAGGCACGCACCAACCGCGGCGCGTTCCCGAAGGAAACCTGCCCTGGAAAAACGTGCCATTCCTGCCCCGCGTCTGAAGCTTTCGCGTCAATTGCCTCGCTGTGAAATCCGGCTCCAGAGGGTGCCTCCCTCTCTGCTCCCAATCCGAACGGATCCAGCAGCTCCCCCCTCCACCCTGCCTTTCACTAACTGACCCTTGAAGGTGTCGAGAGGATGTCCAATTTGCTCGCCGAGCGCAAGGCATTAACGAGGAGCGATGCAGCCCGTGGAGAATAATTGGCGGCGCGGGAGCGGCGCGGGGCTCTGCTGTTGCATTGCTCTCCTCTCCTGCATGTTAATGAGCAATGATGTCAGCAAGCCAAAGTCACCGCATCCCACCCGGACCGGCGCCTCGGCCCGGCCACCCGCCCCTTTATTTACATGGAAATCAGCCCGCTCTCCGAAATCAATAAATCCTGTAGGCTGCTCAGGCAATGGCAGAGGGGAAAAAACCCCCTCGTCGCTCGCTTGGGTGTTTCAAAGAGTTGGCTCCACACCAGCAGCCCAAACTGAATGGTGTAAAGACACTAATTATCCTTCCCTCCTTATTCGATGCTGACCGAACCTCAACTTGCTGTCAAACTTCAGGCACCGCTTCTTAGGTACGCAAGCTATTAACGCAACGATCCGATGGCTCCGAGCAACGTATCGTTTTTCTCTGGGTTTCAATGCCCTCTTAATTATCTTCTACAGTCGTTTGCTGTGATTCCCTACTGGTTTTCAGATGCAGCATGTTTGTGACCAGCAGGGCTAAGTATTCTGGGAAATACAAGTTATTAGCGTGGCATTTTGCTGCGTATTTTAATACCTTTTCTCTCACACGGCCACAACAGAGGAACGATTCACACCTTTTTATGTGTGTCTCGGGTGAGTACTGCGAACCCCAGGAATACACCACCTCAACAGGGATGCTAAGCCTCCTCCCCCTGTGTTTCCTTCCCCTTGGAAAAGAAAACAGAGAAGGAGCTACGCTGCCAAATCTCTTCCGCCACTCTTTAAGTCAGCTGTTTGGGAATTCGGTGATCACAAATGAATAATTCGAGTCATCTGGAGTACAGTGTACTTCTCAGTTTTTAGCATTTGCAAAAAGTGGGTGAAATTCAAAAAACTAGTTTCTGTGGACTCAAAAAAACCCCACAGAAAGCAAACAAAACTTTGCCAACACACAGTGCTTCTTGTTGAGAAATGCACCTGGTCCAGGTAGCTGGGCTCGCAAACTGCGGATGGAGATGAAATGCACTTTAAGCTCGGGGTGGGAACCCGAGACAAGAGGCCGTGAACTACCAACCTTTGGGATAACAAAGGACATGAAGATGGGGGACGCCAGCCAGGTAAACGGATACTGAGAGACACCGCAGGAGCTGGGAATTGCTGACCTTCTGGATAACAACGGAGTTAAAGACCAGTGATGCCAGTAAGGTGGATGGACAGGAAAAGGAGAGCAGGAGCCGAAGAAGACTCGAGGGGAACAGCGAGATTTGAGCCTGCGTAGACTGTGAGAGGATAAAAGCCCAGGAGTTCCCTTCTTGGAGGGTTCTTCTCAGAGGCACCAGCTCGGGCTATGTCTGTGTTGCTGCTCTGGGAATAAATGGCTTTATGGAACAGGACATCTGAGACTCTGCTATGGGAAACCTGGGGCCGAACTGGTGAGGAGATGTGGTCTGGCTGTAAGTGGGTTGTGTGGGGAAGCCAAGTGGAGCTCCTGCTGGCTCACTGGAGCCGCTGCTGTGAAGGGACTTCAGTCCCAGAAGTCAAAGTCTCTGGCCTTGGGAGTGTGAGTGCCAGAGTGTCTCGTGAATGGTCAGACTGGGAAGTTTCCTTAACGTTCTGTTGCATGCTCCTGAATTTTGAGGCCTGACTCCAGATTCCAGAGCCCTTGATTCTGGCAGCATAACTATGTTTACAGAACACAGAAGGATGCAGAAACTACAGCTGTGAGTCTTTCTGCAGCCTCAAATGCCTTAAATTATTATTATTAATGCTCATAAATTAGGTTTAATTACATGGAATTACACTCCAAATCTCAAGGGTGAGATCTTCAGCTGGGACAAACCAGCCCAGCTCCCATTCAGAGCCTCCCCAAGTAACGTGGCCAAGTGGGACAAACCAAGAATGCACAGAAATCTAAACTCTCTTTTTTTCATTTAAATTAAGTCTGAGCAGCAAGTTCAAGAGCTGAGCACTGACTCTTAGTGCATCCATCCAGCCAAATCAGACCTTCCTTTCATGGAGCAAGGGCTTCTGCTGGAGACAGCTGAAGTGCTGAGGATGGTCTCCTTCAACTCCTCCAACTACAAAGAGCAACAGAACTCATAGGAAATATCTTCCCTGATCCTTCAGCTTCCTAAACTGGCCCATTTTGCCCCTTCCAGCCTGAATCAGTGCTGCAGGCAGGCTGTCAAGCTTGCCTCTCTATGGTTAATGTGCCATGGCCCCAAGATGATTTACTTTTCCTCTTAAACTCAGAACATGTTAATTACAACACAAAGGGAATGAGACGAAACTGAATTGGGCAAAAGCAAATAAAGAAGCCTGCTTATAAAATGATAATGTTGAGCAGAAATGCTGTAGAGCATTGTAGAAATTATGCATGTTCCCTGGAAATGTATCCCTAAAAGCACGCAGCAGTGACTTGGGGCTACAAACGGCACAAGGAACACATCCTGCTCCATAGGGCACATCCTGTAGGCACTAATTTTCACCCAATACATGAGTAAAAATGTCTGATCTCATCTGCATTAACTTTCAAGGAGGAAAGGCCCTTTAGCTGCAAACACTTTCGAGCAAAGTCTCTATTCGTGCTCCAAGTGCTGTAGGAGCAGGACTATCAGCTGGCCTTGCCCTCGGGGGAAAGGCTGACATGGCATGAGTGTCCAACCCCACACTTCTCGTGCAACACCCTCTGTGCAACCATCCACAGCAGCTTTGATCACCCTGCACCAGGCTGACATGATCCCACCCCAGCGCATGTGGCAGTGTCATCTTCACACAACCAACCACCCTAAAGGTGAGTTCTGCTTGGCTTTCTTGGCCAACTGATCACCCGCACAAAGGGATCACACCAGGAACCGCAAACTTTTCAGTCTAAGTTCATCCACAAAGATGAATGGATGTGAGAATCATGAACTGAAGTAAAAGATTAGTAAAAGACCAATGTCTGTAACGCTTCAGCAGCAGGGCTAGCTGTGAGCACAAGAGCTTTGTGTCTCCAAACAGCGTCTCTGATCGTCATCGCTCCTGACAGACTTCTTGTTCCAATACTTGCAAATCTAAATATCTACAAAATCCAACGAACAGTGTCTTCTGAGACAAGAAATCAGATTAGAAGCTGTGTAATGTTTGGACACACAACTGTCTCAGGGAAATGGAAATGAGCCTTCCTGCTTTGAAAGCTGCCAGTTCGCTGGCAATTGCTCCATATTACCGTTACCTACTGTGAGGCTTGTGAAAAGGTCATGTATTGGAATAACTCCAGAAGGCACACAAGATTTCTTGACAGATTGTGCACATTATGCAGGTGAAATGGGTGTTTCATTAGGCAGCAGGGAGAATACTGAGCCGGTGGAGCACATTATCAAAGGTTAGGTGAAGGACTTGCACCATTACAAGGACAGAGGCTGACAACTGCCAGCAATGAAGAAAACGACCAGAAGTAAAAAGCTACTAAAATAAAGAAAGATCAAGAGCAGGAAGCCCCTGCTTCAATGCAGGAGTGTGAGATGGACAGCTCTGCTTGTAAATGTAGCACCATCCTTCTTCCCTTTGTTGCTAGTTTTAGTGACAAAGAGCCAAACACAGTCAACTCTGAACTTTCTGCCACTTGCACAAACTCATACCTGTGGCTAATTTAACAAATCATTGGAAGAGCTCATGTTTCATAAATGCTGTGTTTTATCACCTTGATGTATTGATTGTCTGTCAATCAATAGAGTTCCATGTGACAGTGTTGACTCTCCTGATGACAATGGGCTGCACAGCAGAGCCACGCGCAGCAACAGCAGACTGGTGTCCTCAAGGTCACCGGGCCACTGCCCTGATGAATGTCAGATCAAATTGCCTTTCTGAATTATTTAGTGAGCATCCTCTGCTGCAGCATGCCAGGGCACTGCAAAGCACTGCTACCTGGGGATGTCACAAGAGGCTTCAGACTCTGCCACCCCAAAATGCTGCCCACAGGGACAGAGACTGTCCCTTGTATCGCACACACCACCAGCTCGTCCTGGACCAGGGGGGTTGCAGGTCCCCACCACCACCACCGAGCCCATCGTGGCTCATAGCCACAGGCATAATAATAGATTACTTTCCCATTGCTCTTTCTGACCACAGAAATGCAGAATTGGATACTACAGTGTTTTTTTCTGCTCCAGTCCCACACTCACCCTGTAATTTGCAGAGCAATCTCCACTGACAGAGCCAGTGCTCCCAGCCCAGTGCCAGCACAGGAAGAGCCCAGCGTGGTCCCTGGGCACAATGAAGTGATAAGCAGTAGAACAACAGGCTGGAGAGGGCACAGCTTTGCAAACACTGGATGGGAAAGGCAAGATGACTGCAAAAAGCTGTTAGCGAGAGGGAAGGGAAGTGACCCTATGTGGCAGGGTACAGCCCAACTCTGCCCAGCCAAATGCCTGTCTCTTCAGGAGTCACACAAGGATCTGCCCAAAGTATGGGGAAAGCTCCTTGGAGAATCTGAGTCATGAAATACAGGTCTGGACTTTAAGTAAGGATGAGCTTTGTTTTTTCTTTTTTCTTCTTAAGCAAGGCAGCAAATGCTTCCCCACAGCTCTCACTGCTAGAAGCAGGGATGTCTTATCTCAAAGAAAAATGGGATAGACAGAGAAGCAGAGACCAACATCAGATGCAGATCATTAATCCCAAAACTTGGCCTCCTCCACTTTTCCTCAGGGCTGCCATTTGTACCTTCACGTGGCTGCTGCCTGAGACCAACCGTGACAGACCCACTCCTCCTGCTGTCACCGCTGCTGCCTTCCACTCATTTTTGGCAGAGCCACGGGTAAGGATCTGTGCTGTCAATCTGCAAGGAGGAATTTAGTTTTTAAAACACCATCGAGCCCAGCAGCAGCTGACGCAGAAGGGGAGGTACAGCCCATACGCACTGCGGCTGATTTTAGAGACAATTTTCTGCGTTTCCTACCAACTCACCCAGCGAGACAGGCCTGACCCTGGCTGGCACCCTCTGGTGCACAGCCAGAGCTGGACAGTGAGGTGTGGCCATGAGCTCATGCTGTGCTGCCCAGGTCCTCTGGCAGCGCTGAACCACACAGACGTGGGGATGATCAGCACACTGCGCTGATGCTCCTGAGCATCACTGCCTGGCACCCCGATCCCCTCCATGTCAAGGCACCCCAAAAGGACCCTCCCCCACCAACCGTGCCCTGGTGTGACACACAGAGCACACCAACAACAGAGTTTCATCAATCACTCTCTCTTCCTCTCTCTCTTTTTTTTAAATCACCTTAATGCAAGAAGCTTTAGAGAGCTTAACACAATAAGGCTTCCATAGCCTCCAGCTTCCACTCAGCACTAATATGTTTTTTACTTTTATATGTTGAAATCAAATTTGTTACTGAATTTGAACAATCCAGATGCTCCTGTGGTTTCCTCCCCTCTGCTAGCCTGATAGGCTTCTCATCTGAAGACTTTTTAATAGTGTCCTTTAATGATGTCTGCAAAAGCCTCATTAAAGCACTATATCGTAATTTAAGCTAAATAAACTCAACACAGTTATTTTTGTAATCACATATTTTTCTTGGGGCCTTTCCACAAACAATAAAGTGTTCACTGAAAATATGTTACAAAGGAAATGCATAAATCTTCAGCTTATCTGGTGGTATGTTTTCCAAAGATCTAAACCTTTGATCAGCAACAAATTAATTTTCCATTTACACAAAATAGAAGATGTATTTTCAGGATAACCAACTAACCCTGCAAGTCTGCAGTGACATGTGCCTGGGCAGCAGCTCAGGACTCCCTCGCTGCTGCCCTTCTCACTGTCTGACACTGTCAGGGGCGCTGTCACATCAGATGATTTTTATTTTATTTTTTGGCTTCAAACCTGTCTAACAGGGTGTTTCGGGTCAGTGGTTATACACTGAGGATTTCTTGTCTTATGTCACTGAGCTCTCCTCTGCACTAGCCATGCACTGCCTGGCCCCACCACCAAAGCTGTGCATCCCCCAGGACCAGGGGAATTGACCGTCTCCATGATCAGAGGCGAGTCTTGAGTCGGCCTAGTCCTGGACAAGTGACACAAGTCTGGTTTTTACCTCCTTAAACCAGATTGTGCACATCTTCCCTGGCTCCCAGAAGGATTTTGGTGCTTCCCTCACTTTGGCTGGCACCACATGAGCCCATGCTCACAGTCAGGTGCTGCAGGGGTGCACAAACCTCTGGCCAAACTCCCCTGACATCAGCAAAGGTCTGAGATGGCCATGCTTCTACTCCCACTCAGGAGACACAGTTGCCTGCTTTTTGTGAACTGAGAGAAAAGACCTGTTTGCTGCTTGCACCCAAACTGTGTTAAATGCACAGGGAGGTGGTAAATTCAGCACATTTTTGGATCCAGCCAATTCTCTCATATGATGTCAGGGAGGGAATCACGCACGCTGGGTCATGAACAAGAAGGGACTTCTGCAATGTCTTCAAGTCTTAAATTTCCCAGTGTGTCTGCAGACACAGGGAGATCAGATGTGGTCAGGAATGCACCTGGCTCCTCACCTCCCAACACCGAAGTGAGAAGAAAGGTGCCCAAATGGGTTTTTATTTCATACCTGAGAGCAAGAAGTGGCCCTCGATGATACAAAACCAGCTAGTGCCAGCAGATGGACTAGCACGTGCTGTTTCAGTACACCCCAAACCTCACAAGACTTCTACAATCAAGCCAACCTTGATCAAAAGAAAAACCTCCAAAACATAGAAAACAATAAAATTCTGAAAAGTGGCACCTCTATTTAAGGTTGGGTGGTTTCCCAGCCCCAGCCCTCTTAGGATCATGGCCCAGTGCCTTTCCTGGAATGCCCAGAGAGGTTCGTCCTGTCCTAGGCAATGCCAAGGCTCCCAGCCTGTCTGTCCCACTGGTTGAAGCTGGATGGAGCTCCAGTGTCCTCCAGGTAGCCTGGCACTGCATACACGACAGGCGATGTTTGCTGTTCTTCCCTTTGTTCTAATTAGCAACAACAACTTGTTATCATGGATTGACATTTGTTCATACTTAGGAATAAATTGCTTCCTTGAATGATATGCTGACATTACAACAGGCTTTCTATGTTTCTGTTGGTTTTAGTAGCTCATAACAATCCATGAAATTCATTACTCTTGCCACAAGCACCCATGAGACGTGCCAACCAGGGTGTGATTTATACACAGCTCAACTCATGGAAATTAAAAGGTTTTAATGTTGCCTGCAAGAAGTCCAGGGTTTGAAATTTTATACATCTGAATTACAGAAATAGAGATGCAAGCCACTGCATTGTTTTATCTGCCTAAGGACTCAACATTAAAGTCAGAGTAAAAATAATTAATTACATACTTATTAAGTGTATAATTTGGACAGCCTTTTTAGTGATAACCCTTCTGGCCTGCAAGTTACTTCATTCTCATCTGTTTCTAACTGCTTGGAAGGTATTAAAAGGATGGTATTTAACAGCAAAACTTCTCTGCTACAATACAATTCAATTCGTCAAAGCATTCTCACTGAAAGGAATCACTAAAGAACAGCCTGTGCCTCACCATCCTTAATGGGAATGGGCTGTCAGTCATACTCTAGTCCCATTTCTCCATGCCGTGTCAAGCCTTGTACATCAAACCCAATACACAAATTGCCAGCTCCATCAAGATCATTAGAGCTGCTCAGCCCGTCAGGGAAAGGTCAGTGCATCGCTGCCTGCTCCAAACACAGCATCAATCACAGCCCTCATCAAAGACGGCCACGGCGGTGGGAATGTGCGGCTGGAAACCCGCATCCCTTCCTCCTGCAGCAGCCTGTCACCCCCCAAACCTTCTCTTCTTGTAGAACACAGCCAGGCTTTTATCTTATCATCATCTGTAGGGAAATGCAACTATATCGTCTGCTCTGGGAACAGGGGGATCAGGGGAAATCAGGACCTGCAGGGAGGGATTAAGACTGGATCAGGAATGGGCTGGCCAGAAGCGTGGTCACTGATTCCTACACTGGCTCCCTCCTCCGTGGGGTCCCACACTGTCCCCACTCCCCTGGCTGGGTCCAATGCAGGCAGTGTCACGGGAGCATCCCTCCTCACCGTCAGACCCACACTCACACACCAGCTAACAGTCCTAGGGAAGGCTCAAAGCCATCCTGTAAGATGCTGGGTGTTTCCACCATAGCCACACTGAGGCATGGCTTTCAGAGAGACCACATTACCCTGCCAGGCTGCTGCTGGCCTTCCACCAGCCTGAGCCTCAGCCGTGGGGCTCCCAGCTTATGTGAGCCCATGAGGGCATCCTGCCCACAGCTCAAGCATCAGGAGGGGTGGAAAACCCAATTGCTGGTGATTAACAGGGCACGCCAGCATTATCAAATGCTATGGCTCCCACCAGCCACTGCTCATTAAACATGATGAAACTACAGGCCATTTTTTCCTCTTTTTTCCTCTACCAAGCTGTGTCGCACACGCAGCATTATCTTCAAAGGGCGAAGCAAACATATTTGCTAAACACGAGCAGACTAAATACATCAGCCTTTTAGAAGCAATTATAGCTGCTAGAGACTTAGTGAGTCTCATTGTTTTGTGGCTCAGCCAGCTTCTTTGGAGTGGGCTGTTCTGCAAAGCCAGCACCCTGTGACAAGGCGTAACCCCGCCCCAGGGAAATAAAAAACAGGTGGGCATCCCAAGGAGTGGGGCTTTCTTTCTGCTGAGTGTTCAACTTACAGTGTCTCCTTGCAACAAAAGAACAGCAGTTTGGAGGTCAGCTTGGCTGCTGACCAAAGGCAGGGTTAGCCAGGCTCCTGCAGCAGAGGGTTGAGGCTATTTCTGGAAAACAGTGGAATGGTTAAAGCTGGGAACCTTGCTGTGGTATGCCCTGTCTGGAGGGACTTGCTCTGACCAGTAGCTAGCCTGGTTGCACTAGTACAGGGCAAAAAAAACCTAACCAACCAAACAAAAAAACCAAAAAACCAAAACAAACAAACAAAGCAAAACAAACAAAAAAAAAAAAAAAAGGAGGGAAAAGGTCCTCTTCCCTCCATCCCAAACAAGCTGGGATGCTCCAGACCAGGGTGGCTCACATGACTGAGATTTTTAGAAATGTGGAGTTGCAGAGTCAGGGCAACATCTCCCCTTTCCATGGCCTTAACTCAGGGCAAACAGCTCACTCCACAAAATTCCTTCTCTGTACAAACTGCGATCATTCCCTTGTGTCAGTATGGAGAAGCGGAGGCGGAGTGCAGTCGGGCTCCCTGGGGTAATAAGCACTTCCGACGTATCTCAAAGAGATGAGCAACCATGGATGGCCAACCCGACAGATGGGGGAAGGAGAAGGGAAGCTCACGACACCAGCAAGACAATTGTAATTAGTGTAATAAGCAGCAACTCCAATCCAACAGCTGCCTTTCCCTCCCCGAGCGTCTGCTGCACGCACCGGCGCAAACCATGGCCAAGGATTTTGACACTTGCAGCACTGTGAAAATCTCTGCTGTGAAAAAGTTCTGACTTTGATAGTTTTCATTCCACACAAGACACAGAGCAGAGCACTTACGTGCTTTTCCAGCTTCTCCACCTCCACCTGAGTGAGCAGCACTGTGTGCTTACAGAAGGAATATGAAAACTGGGTTTAGTTCGATGCCAACTACGAAAACTATGTTTTGCCTGTGACTTCGAACAAAAGGTTGTCTCCTCTATGTTAAGGCAAACCTGCCATACTCAACTTTCTGAAGTGCCTGAAGCCTCAGACAAGCTGCTCTACAGAAAATGGCAAAACATGACAAATATAATTTTCAGTGGGCATATGCAACCATCCTTCACTGATGGGTATTTGTCTGATGTCCTTCCCTGACGCATCTTTAAGCTAAAGTCCCTTGAAACACAACAACAAAGTTGGCAGTGAGACAGAAAAAACGATGTTCTTCCACCAGTTTTAGGGGTTGGATCAACACCCACAGTCAGCACAAGGGCTGCAAACCTGCTGATGTGACAAGCTACAGGACCTAAATAGCAAAAATATGCTGCGGTTTAGAGCCGGACTAATTCTGAATCATTTCTGGTGCTCACGCTCCAGGAGGGAATGCTCTTCTCGCTTCCTTTCTGCTATCCCTTGGCCTAACAGAGGTGGTATGGGGAAGCAGTCAGATCCTCAGGGTATCTGCATATTTCGGCAGCAGTTAAGGATTCAGTTCCCAATGATTTTTTAGTGGGTGTTAAGACACTCAGAAAGTACCTGCTGTGAAGATGTTTGGAGGTGTGAACTCTAAGCTCTTCAAGCAAGGGACTGTTTCCTGCAGTGCTTAAGAAAGTGAGAGTATGATGACAACAAATAGGGACAAGCTCAAAGAGCAGAAAATGTTTATGCTGAGGAAATTTAACCCCTCATGAAAGGAAGAAGCCCAAGCTGGGCGGGAGAGTTCAGGAATAACTGCAACCAGGAGGTTTGCTGAATGTTTCCTGACTGACCAGTTAGGCAGTGAAAAGTCAGAGGCAAGTTAATCAAAGCCATCTACGTGGGGTGCCACAAGGCATTGCTTCATGCACAGTGAAAAACAGGACAGACCAGAGGCTGAGGCCCTGTGAGAAGCTCTCTGTGCTGCACTCCTGGCACAAACCACACCACGGTCCTGACTGCCATCAGGATCTCCTTTCTCATACAAAGGGCAGGGGAAAGGTATCAGGAAGCCAAGAGCACAGCTACAGTCAAACCTTTCACTTGCTGCTCTGCTGAATGGTGCCAGTGGAAATCAATGGGGGTTTCAAGTACATGAATGGATCACAGAGACATCCACATTGAATCCTTTCGCTAATTGGTCAAGATCAGCATTTATTTTATCCAACAGGCATTCAGGTAAAGGAGGTAATTCTACCTCTGTATACGTCCCTCTAACACTTATTTAAAGAAGCAGGACAAAGCTGTCTCCTGATGACAGTAATACTAGGAGGAACATTCTCTCCACCAGGGGAAGTGCCTGTGGGCGTAGCCTGATCTGGGCATGTCACTTGCTGTGGCTGGAAAAGGCCGGCGTCATGGACCTTCAGCCCCAAATCCCAAATGTGGCAGACCTGTGCAACCACTACAGCTTTTGACACGAGCCTGAGGCCAGTCTTGGGCTCACTGGTCCAGAACAAGGCATCCTAAAATCTAACACAAGACCCTATGTCATCTCAAAGGAAAATTTAAACCATCAGGCTGCTACTGCTTCAGACTTTGCATTAACGCTATGGGAAATATAATACATTTTGCTGTGATCCTGTATTGGAGGACGCAATGGCCAGCAAGTAAATGTGTTTCAACCATTTAAATAGCTTCACTTAACAAATGTAAGAAACACTTTTGATTTAAAGCACTGGAGTAATTTGATACCTTCTATGCTGTTAATGAAGCAATTACCATTTTATCATCAGTTCTAATCTTGCTGGCATCATTTCATGCCCACAGAAAACTCACTCCGTAACTTGGTACCTACAGCTCATGCTGCATGAGGCCCCTGGCCACAGCTGGTTTCCAGCACTCTGAGAACTCAATCTCTGCTAATCCCAGCCCTTTACATCAACTCAGACTGGAGCAATCTAAAAAGGAGACACATGAAGTCACTTGGGCTTATCTCTCTAATTGCCTGCCTGCGAACCAGGGGTTTGGTGTAAGACACTTGCACTCTCATCAGACACGGCAGCCAGAAAAATCAGACCTAAAACATTTACCACAAGCACTTTGAGAAAGGTAAGTGAAAATACTGAAATCCTGCTTACTGCTGCAACTCCAAATGCAATGCCAGCTACAAGGGACATGTCTGGTGACAAAGCCAGCGTTCACGCCTTTCCTCTGCTGCAGCCCTTTCCTGGTCTGTGGCTGTGCAACACAGACTCCAATTCTCTCGGCAGCTTTCTTGAACTGCCCGGTGCCAACAGAGTGAAAATGCTAATGAATACTGCCCCATAAATACTTAATGCACATTTTCCTGCGAGTCCTGCTGCGATTAAATAGCCACGTCATTACTCAGTACCATCTTTCTTTCTTTATTATCTTTGCACAAAATACCAAGAGTTGGAACTATACCCATACAATTGAGCTTCTGGAAACATCACTGCATAAACCAACTCCAACAGGGCAAAATCCAAACACTGATTTCCAAGGAATGAAAAGAGAAATCAAACCCTATTAAGAGCAAATATTTCCTCTCAGCTACCTCCTCCTAGGATCAGCAGAGGAAGAAAAGCAGAGGGCACAAGCCTGCAATATATTTCCTCCTTGAGTCTAGTTCATTTGGATTTATTGTCTTTTTCCATTGCATTTGGAGGTCCTTGTCACAATGGGGGTCCGCTGCAGGTACCCTCTGGATACGTGAATCCCTGCGTACCACCCTGGGGCTGCCTCTGCTCTGACATCACCTCCTGAACAGCTGCAACAGGAACTCTGCTGTTCTCCCCCATCTGCGGCTTGGAGGGTGTCCATGATTTGTCCAAGGTTACACAAACAATCCAGGACCGATATGTAAGGGAACATGGATCACCCAGAGGCACTGCTGTATCGGTGACTGTGGTGTCCAAAGCACAGCTGACCACAAGATCCACCATGCCTGCATGCGCAACATCATGACAATCATTTAGGAATCATGACCTAGAAATATTAGGGTATCGTTTTCCTGGACCATTAGAATTCATGTATTTGAGTCCTTCCCACCAACCCTCAGCTATTTCACAAACCAACCAAAAAGTTGCAATTCCCCTGGGATACCCAAGACCACAAGAATAATGCTGAGAGCCCAGAGTCAGCCAGGGTTGGCAGCACTGGGGTTGGGGGGCCGTGTGTGCTGCCAGACGTGACACGTGGGATTTCCAGCACTGCCATCCACGCAGGTCCCGGCTGGAGTGAGTGCTGGAGATCCATTTGTGCTGCTCCCCGTGGTTTTGCTTTGCAGAGCGATGCTCTGCCTTTCACATGGGCCACAGGAAACATTTTCTCTGAGAGAGGAAAGTTGTACAGTCCATATTCATGCCAAACAGCTAAAAATGTAGAAGTCACAAAGGACTAAAGCTTGTGTACGTCAGAACTTTTGGTAATTCCTCCCAAATACATCATTTTTTTGGCACAGATGCTTCAATGTAGCTGAAGGTCAAGCATTCAGCTCCATTTTAGCTGGGAAAGTCCCAGCTCCTGTCTCTCCAATTTAAATATGGGAGCAGGCTCATTACACAGTATGTGTTTCAGCGAGTTCTGAGCCAGGGAGAGTGTGAAGCTAAGGCTAACGAAGGGAATATCATTAAGAGTAATAAACAGCACAAAAGCAGGAACAAATAGGCTGGTCTGAAGCATAGGCTGCTGCCACGTGTATCACAAGGAGTCTCCAAAGAGAAACATTTGAGTCTCTTCGAGACTCAGGAAAAAGTGCAGCAAACCATGGTGTCTGGGGAGTACTGGTGAGGAAATGGTGCCAGCTGGAGAGGCTGCTTTTGAAGTGCTGTGTGGAGACACTGGGTGGTCAACACAGTGCCATGTGCTAATGCATGGGAAATGTAAAGACCACTGGAGATTAAAAGATGCTTTATCCACTTCAGAACTGGTCCTGAGACACAAGCCCAGCCTCAGTCCAGTTAATACACACAAACAGGGCTTTCAAAGGACCACTTCAACTCATTTTGTTTGTCTGCATAACACAGATGCCAGGAATAAATGTACATCTACATCGCATTTCAAATTCGTGCTGCCAGGAGACTCAGCCAACAAGAAGCACCAACATCTCCCGGAGTCAGAACGGCACATGCCGGCACATTTCCACCGCCAGCCTGAAAGGGATGGTTGAATTTATAGATCACCACTTGCACAAGTAAAGTGATGGTGCCATTTTACTCAGCCTCTGGAAGCAGCTCACTTCCAGCCCCCTCAAGGCATTTTTGCTGGGAAGGACCTGGTGGTGGCTGGCAGGATGCTCCAGTATGGTTGGCGTGGTCCCCTACTCACCATGCTATCACAAAGTCCATCCCACAGAACCCTGATGTGGCAGCACCAGTGAAGCCAGCTCACCTGCGCTCCCTTTACTGACTTTAGATGATCTGTCTTCTGGAAAGGGGGGAAAAAAACCTTTTAAAAGGAACTTTTTTCCTCTCCTCTGAGTGAATAAATAGACTCATTTAAGGTGTAAGTAGATGAAGTAGCTAATTAAGGAAATAACCGATAACTTAATCAAGATCATTAGGGGAAGCAGCATGTTGCTGCCATTACTTAAATGGTAGCTGAGCAAAATCATGCTCATGCAACTTGAGACTTCAAAATCTACAGACAGCTTGATCCACACAGGGAGAACTTCCCATGTCACCCCACCACTGGGGCCAAAGCCATTGAGGAAAACACTCAAATCTCCTGGTAATTTCCTACAGTCTGAACACTGAATCATCCCCAGTCACCACCACAAAAATCCGAAGTGAATGATTCACATGTTGAGAGAAATCTGCCATAAGCAGCAGCAGGGTCTTCTGCACTAAGATGCAGCCCCTGCCTGTTTCTGGCAGCAGGAAGAACAAACCCTCTGCAAAAATAAAATCAAATACATTGGGCCATATGAATTTTGCTTCTGGCATCTTGTGCTGACTGTGCTCCTCAGCCAGCTGCTCCCAGGATGGACTCCGGGATTTCTCTACCCACCCCCAAGGGGTGCTGGCACACCAGTGCCACATCTCTCACTAATTACTCCACCAGTTGCACAGGCAAAACATCTGCTGAAGGAGAGAAGGAATCCTAAAGCACACAAATAATTTGCACTGCCTAAACAAAGGCAAACAGAGGATGCTGTTAAACCCCCACCCAGCAAACAGACCCAGGAGCTCTGCCCACAGACTGTGGGCTCGTCTGCCTTCTCCAGCAGGAATAAATCCTTGTTTCCAACCAAAACCGCAGTTTGTTACTAACACAGCCTACTTCTGTTTAATTCCTAAATTATCCTACAGCAATTGAATTCAGCAAGTTGATTAAGTACTTAAAATACTTTGTTTCCTTCAAAAGAAGCTTTTGTTTTGCCTGAAAGAAAATTGGACTTCTCCTGAATTCATACTAACAAAGGCATAAGAAACCCAACATCCTGAAGTTAAAACACTCCTTTATCCTGCATTAAACACAGCTGCCAAAGACCTAAAATCCACATTTTGTCATTCCACGCATATCCTTGCAACAGCTGAGAAGACACACAGCACGTCTGGAAACCCAGAGCTGAAGATAAGCTGCAGCCTCCCACGGGGTTTTACTCTTCATGGGTTTTAAAGAGAGTGAAAAAGCAGGAGCAGCTCAGGGACTGGCAACAGAAGTCATGTTTGCAAGGAAAAGTCCTACTGTGTCCAGATATTAATGCAAATATTAGCAGAGGATACAGCACAACCCTGCTCCTGTGCCTGGCCCCCGACAGCCCCTGCCTGCCCCTGGACTCTGCCTGCAAAGGGAACCGATGCTCGCAAAGGCAGGCAGGAATCAGGGCTGAAAAAGAAAACCATTTCTTAATGCAAACATCTGTAGAGCATTAAAGCCACTTATACTTTCAGATGCTGTAAATGAGGCGCAATTACTTACCCCGGCTAAATAGGCATTCACACGCTGGAAAACCCCCATGGAGCGGGTAAGGGCAGACGGAAGGACGGGCAGGACAGACCCTGGAGCATCCTTGGCGATGGCAGTACCTGGGCTGGAGGCTGCCTGTGCCCTGCCAGTGGCTGCGGTCATCTGGGGAGGGCAGGTCCCTGGCGGCTGCCCCGGCTGCTGGAGTGACGCCCACCGCAGTTTTATCTTATTGGTGAAAATCCTAAACCCTGATCCAATCCTGTCCCTTTACCCAAATGTAGCTCTCTGCAGAGGCAACATCCTTTCCAGTTTTGACTAGCGGTATGAAAGCAAAGCTACCTTGCCAATCTATAAATCACACAGAGAGAAGCAATAAAAAAACCACCTCCATGTTCAATTTGTTTCACCTCTTACTCACAAAAAAAAGTTTCTTATTTACTTACTTGGAGCAACAGCCATGTGAGAGCACTGAAGAAAGCTGGCAGCTCTCAGCCTGTATCACCAGATCAAAAATCAGTATGGTAAATATCAGGATGCCAATAGAAACACTATTTGTAAGAAAGCCTACCAGTGCTGCTGTCACATCTGGGGCAGGACTGTAACGTGTACGGAGAAGGTTTGCAGAAACCGTCAGCACATGGTTCCTGAAGTTATACTGAACTTCACAAAGGCAACTACTGAATCATAAAGTGCTGCTGGCAAACAGCTTGGCTGGTCAAAACATACAGTTTGCCTTTTTTTTTCAGCCTGGTGCAGACATTAGACTGTAGAGACATGTCTTTCTCTGCTACACACAGACCTAGCTGCTTGACCCTGGTGCTCACTTTTGATACTTAGGCTACACTGGGTCTGCTGGCAGCAGCTCGGAAAGCACAGGGCTACACTGTGGGCAGCTGCCTGCTGCAGGCAGTGACCTGGAAACCTGCATTCATTCGTGAACAACTGGCAGGCAGGGATAAAAGCCTCTCGTGCAACTGCACATTGCTGCACTCAGTTACAGATGTGCAACCCTGGAGCAGCTCCAGAGCGTGGGCTGGCGTCTGGGTGAGCTCTGAATGTGCTCACACAGCTCCTCCAAACGAGGGGGGAGCGAGTGGTCTGCACTCCAGGTGTCCCGGCGGACAGGCAGCAGGATCCAGATGTGGGCAAGCTGCCCCAGCCCTAGCACAGGCTGGGGATTCAATGGGGTCTATTCATGGAGAAGTGAGCAGGGCTTCCAGGAACGCAGAGGAAGCATTTTGGAGGGGTATTCCCATTGTAAGTCAAATAAGCCTATTTGCATTCTAACCCCACCACCACTGCAAGCTTTAAATATAGAAGTAATCAAAACATACATTAAAAGAAGAACTTAGAACTTGGCAGTGTTAATCTAAGAACCATCCCACTGGGGAGTGGGGCTCGAAGAGCACTGGCAGCCTCGGGGAGGGCTGAGCCTGGCTCTCCAGGAACAAAAGCAGCTTACAAACCAGGTTTGCCACGTGAGAGCCTAATTAGAGACCGAAGCCCACACAGCAAACAGACAGACTACACAGGAAATTGGAGTCTAATTTACATGGAGAACGATTACTTACTGCAACCAATTAGTGTCAAGCTGACTGACAGACTACCCAAAATATATTCTCCCCACCCTCCCCTGCAAGTCTGAGTTTTCCCTGCTGACTTGGGACAGCAAAGAGAGACCTTCTGAGCTTCTCCATAACAAACACAGAGTTAAAGCCACCCCTGTGCCACCCGGTGCCAGCCTCAGCCAAGCCAGACACAGCATCATCAGAGAGCAGTGTAACGTACTTTCTTCCCTGGTCTTAAATCCTTGAATGACACCCCGAAGATCCCAAAATTAATTATTTAGGAGAGGTGCTCACCCTTTCCTGAGCATGTATTCTGCATGGGGATTTTTATACCCTCATTTGCAACCACGCAGTAGGAACTTCAGGTAAAGGCTGTGTCCACGAAGCCTTTGGAATGCGCTCAGGCTGTGGGTTCTGGGCCCCAGCCCATGTTGCTGGTCTCTGTCACAGGAAAGCACCATCCCACAGCATCGCTGCTGCTACTCAGGACACTCAGCTCCAGGTATCTGCTCATGAAACAGCCCTTTCTTTCCAAACCAGCCTTTTCTCTCTGGCCGTGCTGTTCCCCATGCACTGGCAGGACCATTGCTGCTCTCTGGGGAAACAGGGAATCCCACTGCTGCTGGAGGGAGCCATGTGGACAGAGAAACTCCTCCTTGGCTGGCATGGCACAGGGGTGCCCATGGTCCCATCAGTGCCTGTGCTGGGCAAGGACATCACCTTCATTCAGTGCACCTCCCTTCAGATGCCCTGAAAGAGGACTACTTCATCAAGCTTCCCAAAATACAAGCCTGCTGCTAGTTCTGCATAAAACCTGCCCCTCCTCCCTTATCAATTAGTCCCCAAACTGATAAGCAGACTTTAAATAAACTCCTGAAGTGCACACATGGAACTGACCAAATGCCATTTACCTTCCTTTTACTGTTACAAAAGAAACAACTCATTCTATCATCATTTTTCCCTTCCCAGCACCATGCTCATTATTAACAGGACTGACTAATTGCTGTCCTCTCTTCCACACCCTGGCACATGCATTTGGAATGCACAATGACAACAGCATTTCAATGCAACTTACTGTGTTATTCTTCACAAATTCCTAAGGACAGTCTGTCTCAGCAGCCTCTCTGACTACTCAGTCAGAGAGCTCTTGTGTACACACGCTCAGGCACACAATGATCACATTTTGGATATCCGAGACCAGATAATCAACCCCTCCTTTGAGAAACACCAATATAAAGCATATTTAAAGACTTTATGAGTCTTCTGCACGGATGAGATAAACGAATTTTTAATCTCTGCAGGCTGCATGGATATATGGAATTTTAAAGGAAAGTTATCCTAAAAAGAAAACTTGGAGGAAATGCTTGGTGAAGTTTATCTAGTAGCTGTTTGGTAATACCTGGAGATAGCCAGAACCTCGGATGGGGTAAAGCATCAGCAGGAATCCTTTGAATTTCAGCTCACTTCACATCAATGGTGCTAAATAAACTTACACCACGGAAGCCCCACCAAGAGAGGTAATGCGGGATCATCCCACCTGGGTCTCCTTTGGGTACAGACACCAAATCCTGGCAGCTTCGGTCTCCCTCTTGGTTAAATTAAAAGTCTCCATTAATTAGCAAGTGGATGCAATGAAAATGCATGTGTGCTCATGCTCCTCAGAATTAGGCTGTTAATCTGGTGTTAGTGCTCCTGCAGTTTATGTCCTCCACACCTCCCTTCTCCCCCAGGGAACTGCCTCACTGCCACTTTATCTAAGGACAACACATGCCGCTTCATTTTTAAATTCCTCTTCAGTGCTACCCCTGAACCAGCTCTTCAGAGAGGGGGGCTCCACCAGCTGTAATTCCCATTAATTCCTCTTATGATTAACAGGTCAGCTCACTCCACCCTGCTGACAGTGGGCTTCAGAGGTCCAACTCTGTCAAAATTATCTATGCATGAAATACAACTATTACAGGAACAAACACCTCGCTGAGACTTTTATCAGCCATGTGCTTGCTGCTTGCTGTTGTGCCACTAATTTAGCAAGGCACAGGCTTTAGAGAGAGTGGGGAAGGCTTCAGCCTCATTGCTCAGCAGCGGCTCCAGGCACGGGAACCTCTCCTCTGCGCTGGGTGAGATGTTAATTATAAAGCTGTGGAGGCAATCACTCCTGGAGAGGGGCAAGGGCAGGTGGGAGTGCAGGGAAATTACAGAAACATTCTTCTGAGTGCATCCCATTAGGGCTGGTGGCAATTACACGTGCTGATCAAGGAGGTGGGCTTCCCAGAACCCGCTCTGAAATTACCGGGAGGGAAGGGAAGGTGAGAGAAAGAAGGAAAAAAGGAAAAAAAACAGGAGCAGCAAAATAACCTTCAACAACAGCTGCAGACATCCCCTGGCTGCCTGGGAGCGGGGACAGGAGAGCCTCCTCCTCCCTGCAGGCAACCCATGCTGGTGGTCACTCAGGGGAGACCCACAGAGATAAAAGGCAGTAAGACCAGTTGAAAAATGCTTGTAAAAACGCTAATGGTCTCAGGTCCTTTTAAGCCACCTCAAGCATTACTAAATCACTTTTACTTGCTTTCTGGTGGGTTTTGCTTAGGTTTAAGCTCACCATGTTTACACTGATGCACTGCACATCCCCGTGTGCAGGTCAAAGCCTGTGTGGATCCACCAGCAAACCCACAATGCAGGCATCACTGCCAGGCTCTGCAGGTCATTTTTCCTCTCACCTTTCCACTTTTTCCACTAGTTCCACAGGAAGAAATGAAGAAACCAACTTAACAACATCTTCCTTTCAATATGCTCTATTGGGAGTTATTGTAGTAATAAAAAACAGAAGGAAAGGCAAGAACTTCCACTGCTACCACTGCGCAGCCTTGCAGTCCTGACCCTGGAACTCCTGACAACGTGTCACCACACATTATTAAGAAATATTCCTATTAATCCCAACTGTAAAGCTCTACATTCAGCCAATTAAACTGCCTGAGTGGCTGAGTGCTCCTGGAGACCTTTGTACTCTCCTTTATATATTTTTTTTAAATGCTGTCTTAGGGAAAGGAATGGTTTCTGCACAGATCAGCCACCCAGCTCCTTCCAGCCACACCATGTGTGTATGAAATGTTCTTGGCTGCTTTCAAACACTGCACATTAATCTGTGCAATGGAGCCTGTCTCCTTCAGCATTCCATCATTTCTCTTTGAGGCAGGTAAGACAGAGCTGTTCCACTTGGCATCACATCCCCTCCCTGCCCCCTTCCCAGGTTTTTTCAGGTTTTTTTGTATTGCCAGAATAGCTCACAAGCCATCACTCCTGGCACCTGGAAAAGAATATACTGCTGTAGCAGCCCACAGATACATGAAACAGCCAGGGTGCTCAGAAACAGACTGGAAGATTACAGTTTTAGCACTTCAAATTATGAAAAATACCAGTGCTCCCTTCCTGCAGCTTAGGACACATGACTTCTTTCTCCCCCAGCCAGTTCTTTGCCTACGTCTTAAGCTGGAGCGACAGAAACTGTTTCTTGAGTCAAGGGCTGCTGGAAACAAACCCCAGAGAGGTCTTTGAGTGGTGGTGACTGGGATTTGTTTGCGAGCAGTGTGAGCACCATTGTCCCACCTTGACAAGCTCCTGCACTAACAAATCAGAACAACTCCCACACACAAAGGGCCATCTGATATAAAGCCAAGTATTTTTACTAACCCCACTCCTGGGACATGGATTTTCATGCCTGCCTACCCAAAATTTACACATGTGAGGATGCCTGTTGCTCAGGCCACTGCCAGCCAGGCACCTCACCGGCTGCTTGTATGTGCGACCTCTACCACAGCCAAAGTACCTTCTGAACTACCCACGCGCCACCAAAGCCCAGACTGGCAAATCATGACACTTCTTCAAGTCTTTATTAAATACTAAAATGTTCTGTAGTTGCAGCCGATAGGGTTCCCCACAGAGGAAGCTTCAGCTGAGGCCTTGTCTGCTGGGAAGTATAACCTTGGCTGTGCCCCACACAAAAGAGACGCATTCACTGCTGGCCCGAGTGGTTCCTTGCCACGAGTTATGGAAGACATTTCCCTTCTTCACCCCCCTCCCATCACCTCAGGTATTACACTCCATGGAAACACCCAGAGCCTAAGGAATGGGGAAGGAGCTGAGCGGAGAAGGACCACAGACTTCCTTCATGCCCGGTGCCAACTGCTTGATCACACCTGGGTTCACCACAAAAGGGATGAGTGCCTCTTCCATAGACGCGGCTTCCCAGATGGGCAAATGGATGTGAAGGATAAAAGCTGCCTAAGGATGCATAGACATCCTAAACCCTGCCAGCTGCTAGTAATCCAGCAGCTGCAGGCATCTGCAGCACATCCCATGTTTTGGAAGCTGTGGTGGGAACACCATGCACTTTCCCTTATTTCCAAGCATCCCTAAATCCTTGGATCCAGGCATTTCTACAGTGATTAAACACACAGATCTCAACACTGAAACCCCATAAAAACAAAAATCCATATGGGGAGTGTCTGCATAAACTAGCCAATACCTGCCAGCAGCTGTAATCTTGGTGCCATCAGATCTGCACAATAAATGAGTTCATTTTACTGGGGCAGGGTTTTTCTACAAAATGGAAATAAAAATTGGCTTGTAAAGATGAACGATGCCTGTGAAAGTTTTTTGCTGCACTTGATTAAATACACACAACAAACCCATTTTTTTTTCTAATTGAATGACAAACTCAATAGTCTAAAAATGAGCCAAACAGGGTAAGTAAGACCCGTATAGATTTCAAAAGATACTATCATATTTTTGGGAAACCTGACTGCAGTGTATACACACTGAAAAATCACTTGAGTACCTCTGGCACCAAACATAAACAAAGGGAAAGCTATAAATCATGTTGTGTTTTTATCTTGATACATCCTCCACCTCAAAGTACAGCCCTGGTTTGGCATTTCATGATAAACCAGCTTTTTGCTTTTTATCACCTTAGTGTATACCATGGATGTGAATGTACATTAGCATCATAAAAAGAAAACGGGAAGAAAAAGCCCAATCACAGAAGCACACCAACCTGAACCACATGCTTCCCAACCAAAGGGTATTTGTAGATACCAGAATTACCACTTCCCTTCAAGACAACTGATCCTTTTAATGAAGATATAAGAAACCCTAGAGAAATTCTGGTTGATCGTTATTAAATGCACAGGCTGCATGCATTTTATTTCCTTCCAGGAAAATGACTGAAGCTTGGCTTTAACATAATCCTGAGATTATTTACATCTTCTCTCTTTTTCCACTGCTGCTGAATAATCAGGGCTACTTAAAAAACCACTGCCAGAGAAAAGTAAGTATTTTTTTTTCCCTTCCCTTCCTCTTTCTTTTACCTGCCTTTATATACTTTTTCTTGCACAGGAGCAGTGAGGAAATGTTGGAGGTTAGGATTTTTCTTATTTTTTTCTTTCTCTCAGGGATTTTTGTCCCAGTTGTTGCCTAAGAGATGACAACAAAGAATGTGGCTAAGAGGGGGAGGACAGGAAGGGTGCCACTGGCTACTCTTAGCTGGGAGGGGAGGGGCTTTCTCTGGGGAAGGGCAGAGACACCTCCAGGGGGTGAGAGGCTGGGCTCAGCTCCTTGCTCTCTCTCTCAGGACCAGAGTGGAGACAGGTGGGGTTTGGTGCCGGATCGTTCCTGCCCAGAGGATTCGCTGCCACCACGGAGCTTTTGTCCTCCCACTACTTCTACCGTGGGTGAGCCTTCGCTCATAAGAGTAGCTGTTGAACTGGGACCTTTCCAACACCTGACCTCCCTGGGAAGGGGACTCTGACCCCCTCTCCCTTCCCGGAGGGTGCGTCTCCCGCCTGCATGCGGCAGCTGCTTGCAGGAGCTCAGCAGCCAACGCCCAGCCCCGCTGTTTTTCTGCTGTTGCTTCAGGATTTTTGCTACACTTTAAGTCAACACCCCAGATCCTCCTTGACCCCCCCACAGTTCCTGCTATGGCTGTGGAGTTTCTGCTACACTTTGTTTGCCACTCCAGAACCTGCTCGCCTCTTCCGTTCGAGCCGCTCCTCCAAGGCTCCTGCTACAGCCCATTTCGCCATCTGGAGGGGCACCGGGACCGGCTGCCCCGGTGGGTTTGTAAAGGAAGCCCCTTCTTTGTCTCTCCCGCCAGCGCGCCCGCCATTACCGCGTGAGGGAGCCTGCTGAGCGCGCGCCACAGCGCCCCCTGCGGCCGCGGGGGAACCATCGCACCCCCTGCCCGGCCGGGAGCCACCAGCGCCCCTGCCGGCCATGAGCGGAACTGCACCGAGGGGAAAGGGCCTGCGGCCGGGAGAGGCTGGCACCGGGCTCTGGTTCCGTTTGGTGTTGCCGCCGGTGTTGTTTGTTTGCCTTGTCAGATATCTATATCTGTCTATCTATCTACACACACTAGTAAAGAAGTGTTATTCCTTTCCCATATCTTTGCCTGAAAGCCCCGTAATTTCAAAGTTATAATAATTTGGTGGGAAGGGGGTCACATTTTCCATTCCAAGGGATGTTCCTGCCTTCCTTGGCAGACAACTGTCTTTCAAACCAAGACAGGAGGCAAGCAGACATGAGAGAAATCCCAGGCGAGCAGCTAGGAAGGGGCAGAGTGCACACTGTCTCAATCCCCCTCCTCAATCCCCAGCTTCCAGACATTTGATGAAGGGAAGCTTAGGTTGCCTTTCCAACTTTTTTTTTTTCTCAGTAGAAGAACCTAAGAGAGGAAAAAATTGTGGCTCCTCTGGAGGCAGTGGAAGGAGCTGTCTCTCCTCTTTGGAGGAAAGGGCTCCAAAACACTGCAGGTTCCCTGAATACTGGGATGCTTTGGGGAGGGAATCTTACAGGGATGCTTCAAGATGAGTACTCTGCTTTCTGCCTCAGCATCCTTTATTATTTCCCATCATGCAACCTCCCTTCCTCTCCTGCTTCTGCCCTATCCACTCAAATGGCTGTGCACAGGGCATGAAAACAATTCAATATTCTTAGACAGGCAGGGCAGCAACTGGCACAGTAATAAGGTCATTATGCGCCTAAACACGCTTTCTAAAAATAAATTACATCCAGGTATAGAGATCTCCCGGCTGCACCGTGCCCAGGGAATTATCTTAATGCAAAATCTCTAACAGCCTGGTTTGGTTTGGTTATTTCAAAGCAAACCTGGCCTCATCAGGAGGCCAACAACAAGGGCTTGGCTGATGTGCGGCATCACAAATTTCAGCTCCTCTCAGGTCAAGGGGAAGCCAAGAGAGCTGGTGCTCTGCAGGGCCAGACCTTGTGTTAGAGCCAAGGGTCACCTCTCAAAACACCAGGGCACAGCCAGGCTAAGAGAGCTCTGCTCCACAGCCAGGTGCCATCACAGGTCAGGACCAACATCTAATCCCACCTGTGTGACATGCTCCCTGTCACCAGCATGGGGACAGACACTGCCAATGTCTTGCATAGAAAGGATCCCATCTGGACTGCAGACTTCGTTAGAATTACACAGCAGCCTGTGTAATTCTAACCAAGGCTCATTTGTAGTAATTAGAAGCATGATATGGACACATGGGAGGACATCGACGGACACCGGTAGCTTCGATGGCACAAGTCTTTTTTTAGCGGTCAAGAGCCAAAAAACTCCCCTGTGCCCTTGAGCTTCTCTTAATAAACCAAAATTATACAGAATTCTGTTTTTGGCGGGGTAACCAGACAAATCACTACAAAACCCACTCCAGCGGAAAACTAAAGGTCAAAATTTTTATTTTAACACGTGCAATTCATGGAATCATTTAGGTTGGAAAAGACCTCTAAGATCATTGAGTCCACCCATTAACTAGGACTACCACGTCCACCACTGAACCCCGTTTTTAAGTGCCACAAGAGACCTGTACATGTGTATGCACAGACACACACATTCCCTGCTCCAATGCACAGCCATATGGGCTGCTTTGCATCCCCCGTTTCCCAAACTGAATACAAACAAGGCTTCATGTATACTGGAATCTGTAGGAAGCTTAACATTTACTTGGCTTTTATGTAAACACTTACGTGAATTACACAAGTTTCAGCCAAGAGTCTCGGCACCCCGCCGTACTGAGCCAGATAATTCATTACAATTAAAAGCAGAGAGGGAAGCAATCAGGCTCACCTAACACAGGGCTGGTATGGATTTGCTCTCGCAAATGGTTTCCAATTTGTCTTCACAGCAGCTCAGCCTCTCTGGAGGAAACCCTACTGGCATCTGCATGGGAATGCTGCTCCTGCACCCCAGGGCCAGGCTGTGAGCAGCAGGGACCCGGGACACAGAGGTGCCCCAGCCACCAAGGGAGGATGTTTTGGGCTGTGCCTGTGTCTGCACCATCAGAGTGAGGCAGCACCTGCTGAAACTTACCTTGCAGGCAGGTGAGCACTGCTCTGGGTACAAGTTTTATACATACAGAGCCATCACAGCCTGACAAAACCCTTCAACAGTAACAATGATGATAATAATAATAATAATCAAAAAAAAGGCATGTGGATGTGGTTGGGGATATGGCTTAGTGCTGAACTTGGCAGTGCTGAGTTAACCATTTTACTCGTGATCTTAGAGGTCTTTTCCAACCTTAAGGATTTTATGATAGAAGAACCCCCCCGCCATAAGCATGTGTTTTGGTT
>VXBT01012119.1:507127-545197 GCA_013400235.1 Oriolus oriolus | reverse complement strand
GGGGCAGGGCAGCCGCGGCCCGGCTCCCAGCGGGGCAGGGAAAGGCAGGCCCAGGATCCCGGGGTTTTCTCCTGAGGCACCCCAGCAGATGGTGAAAAGGTCCCTCTTTTAGCGAGGTAGGCTGTTAAACAGGGTCCCAGTGCAACAGCCGCTCAAGCAAGCAAGCTCCGCTCACGGTAGAGGGAAGGCAGCAGAAGGCAGAACCCCAGAGTGGGGATGAATTCTCCCCACAGCGACCGCAGCTTCTCTCCCCTCCGAATGCCAAGAGAACCAGAGACCTGGGGCTCCACCCAACCCCTTTTTCCCAGGCCAGATCTCCAGCTATCTCTGCCCTACACGAGAAAACCCCAGGTGAAAGAGAGCAGCCAGCTGGACCCCTCCCCTCAGCTGTGGCCAGGTCTTTTGTCTCTCTTGAGTATCCATCCAGTCCTTATTGTCTCCTAGCAACACATAAGGGGAAAACTCCTTAAGAGAAAATAAAACAAAAGGAAAACTCCTAAAACCCCAACAACATGCATCACCCCAAACTGCAAGGTAGCATTTATTCCCCAGATCTCTGCCTTTCTCACTCAGTGTCCATAATATGCTAAGCTATTAAAACTATCCTAAGGACAGTGCTGTGGCTTACAGTGCGGAAGACAAGTGGTGTTATCATTTGGTATTTCTTCTTTTGTTATTACAGTGAATCTTCCTACATCTCTGAAAATAATCCAATTATTGCTTACCACTGGTAAGGTCACTGTTGCTTTGAACAGAGATTTGGGTAATACTCTGATTACTCTTGAGCAAATATTGCTGAGACTTGAGCAGAAATTTCAGAGAGACTGAAAATCCGTTTAACTGGAAAACACAGATGGGAAAATATTCACACTCTAGTGGACATAAACAACAAAAAGAAGGTATCATTTCTCTGTCTTATTAAAAAATATTGGTTTATCTGAAATCAACAGCATAGATATATTCAGCTACTAAAACAATATATAATTTCTCATATCATATAACCTTCAAAATACAGCAGTCATCGAGTCTTTATTAAATGTTCCCATATGGGCTTCCAAAGGTACTGAACTACTTAAGTGCAGTACATGGAAAACAGCAAAAGGTTTGTATCATTTGTGGGAATAAAAGAGCTCCTGAAGAAAAACAGATATCAAAGATCAATCTGTAATAAGGAAAGGAAGTTAACATCCCTTACAGCGGTCTTGGAGATAATTTTTCTGCACGGAGCCAACGAGATAACAGCAAAATCTTACAAAATACAGATGGTGCCAAGAAAAGGTGTCTATTATAATTCCTTTGGTGCAATTAATCATAGCTTCTTTACTGTCAGACCCTCTCTAGGTAATGGCAAAAAAAAAGGGGGAAAAAACCCCAACTCTTTTTGTTATTTTTCCTTAAGCAGGAATTAATCATATTGTCACTGGAAGATGCTTTTTCTGACATTGCTTCACTTCTACTGGCCAACTGATATTAGCAACAAAACGCAGCAAGGACTTGCTGTCCCTCTACAGAAAGAGAGAAATGCTCAGATTAACCCCTAGTGTCCTGACAGCTAGGAACGACCCATCTCAGCGATACCACCAGAAAATCCAAACAAGTGTCCCTGCAGAGGAGGAAGGATGAAAAATTCCAACAGCTCTGGGGGTGGCTGCCTGAGCCATGAATGGCTTCTCCTCCACCCCTCCTTGCAACCACATCGTTTGGTAGAGAATTTCCTCACCCTCACAACACATCTTCATCCCACAGCAGGGATCTGTACCAGGGTCCCTGCTGAACTCCCACTCAGCCCTGGTGTGTTTGGCACAGTGACACCCCTATGCCCCTTTTAGAGCTGCATCTTTTTTTTCTCCACACTCTTTCAGCCTCGTGAGGTTTCCAGCACCACAGGCAGATAATGGCAGGGCGGGATGTCACAGTGTTGTGCCAGGAGTGAGACAGCCAGTGATGTGCCCCTGGGGACACAGACGGGTGAGCAGGCACAGTGCTGCACCGTCTCTCTCCCAGGAAACCCACTCCGCCTGCCTCACATGTGCCAAAATCCCAAGGGGATAGTGAAGAGTGGAAATCGCATCAAGAAAACCTATTTAAAGTGATACTCCACTGTCATGCAGCAAAGGCAAAATGTGTGCCTCAGCCCTCCAAATGACTCTATTCCCTCCAGAGAGCTGCCTGCAAGGAAGCTGCCTGCCCAGCACCAATGATATGTCAGCACTATCACAAAGCCTAGCCCTGCCTTTGTCCTGCCAGTCTTTACCTCCTGCCTTCCCATCTTGGACCAAGAAACGGACAAAGGCGGCCCAGAGGGGAGAGAACCACTGCAGGGCAGCCACTGCCTAGTAAAGACACCAGGGGACAAGGATGCTCAGGGAACGAGGATGCCCAGGGGATGAGCGAGATCCCAGACAAGGCTAATTCCCCACTGTTAGCTAATGAGTACCATGGGGTTCCCACTCATCTCCAGCACTGGCTTTCCCCTCTCTCCCTGCAGCCAGGCGGCAGCGAGTGGCTGCACAGGGATTCAGGCATGTTTTGTGGTGGGAGGCAATGCTCTCACATCCACACACTTAACATGTTTTCTAGTTTGAACCTCAGTCCCAATGCCTTTCTCCCGTTTGCTTCATAATGCTTTCCTCATCAATGCCCACACCCACTCTACGGCACAGACACCTGCAGGCTTTTAATTGCTCCTGGATTGCCTTGATTAGATGCTTTCAGGGACCTTTGACTTTTCTCTTAAGAGGTATCCAAGAGACAGGCATAAACTCACACTGTCAGTCTAGAGTGCTGGGCTCTTGTTTTCTTTTGTACATACACAGCAGCCAGGGCTTGAGTCTGCTTACACCATCCCTGGGCACCTACAGTGCTATGAAATCAGCATGCAAAGGGTACAAAATACCATCTAGCAGCAACTACACTTCCACTGGGCTAAGGACTCATGCCTCATGGGCTTATTTCTACAAAAACCTAAGTATGTTGCCAACGAATCCCCTCTTTCCTACACAGTAACTATATCTGGATTTTTTTTTTTGCAGCTCTTTGTCTGAAGACCTATTTCTGCAGAGAAAAAGCAGCCATCTAAAAAACGGAAAACTAACTATTTAAGAAATAAATTGTATTGGTGCCTTAGGAAGAACATGGGCTATTTTACGCACATTAGAGTGTTGTGTTAAATATTAGCAAACAAAGGAAGAAAAAACCACATAGTTTTGTGCTTCTTGTTAATGGCACTAAACGCCAGCACACAGTAAAGTCCATGAGATAGGATTTTTAAAACCATTCTGTGAGCTGCAGAATAACCTCCAGGTTAAAAGCGCATTAAGACAATTATAATCAAAACATCTCTGTCAAGGATGGATCTCAAATCCATGTTCAGGGACAGGTTTAATTTCTCAGCAAGTGAACACAACCAAGCCACACCATTGTTTTGCTGCTAGTGGCAGGAGTAAGGTATCCTGGCCACTTTGCTGGGGCTGGCACTGGCATAGGGACCCAGGATCCACTGCTGCAAGATGCAGGTACTGTGGGGGAGCCTGGCATGCCAAGGGAGCCCAGCATGTCAAAATGCCCAGACTCCCCACAGCATCCCCCTTCCAAAAAGTAGTCTGGGTGAGACAGGCAGAGACCTAAGAAATGATGGATGGCTCTGAGATACACGAACAGATGCAGCATCTGAGGAGAGGCAGGGCAAAATGCAGAGCCAGGTAGCAAGCACTGCCTCTGACTATGCTGGCACAGTCCAGCTTTGACATGCTGCCATGGTTTTCAAGAAAGAAATACAAAAATAATAAAACTCCCCAAACTCAGCCGGCACAGACTGCTTTTACAGACATTTGCAGAGACACTGGAGGAATATCCAAAGTATAGTTGTGTTTAATGTTGTAAGTTTACAAACAGCACCTGATAATGCTGACTGGGTAGAGCACTTTCTAAATAAACTTTAGAGTCAGGAGGACCATGTGAGGAGCCTGGGGAGGCTCCTAGCAGGAAAACAAAACAGGAAGGGTGGATTTAATGCAGAAACCCGAGCTGGCTCATTAGTGTGGAAGCAGTTGTCAAAGAGCACAGGTCTGCACCAAAGCACCTACCTGGCCAACTGAGCCCAGCTATTTAACCCAGAGTGAATGAGACTTCACTGGTGGTACCATGCCACCATGCAGACCAAGGCAGCTGAAACAGCCAGCAAACACCATGTACGGTGGGATTTCATAAATCCAGTCCAATAACCAGTTGCACAGAGCAAATGCACATTGAAATAATGCCACTCGCAATATCGAGGTCCTCATCAGGGACGAGTATGTCATGAATCGCTGCTGAAGCCAAATTTAAAAGGATATTGATGCCCAGGCATCTCATTTAGTGCTCATATAACATATGGCACATGTGAATTTTATAGCTTTTGTATTAATCTGCCCAGAATGCCATCACTTTGTGAGATTTCATAAAATATTAAAATTAATGAGGATAATTTATTTTACAACTCTTGGCAAAGGCCCTGGGAATGATGAGAACCTCCCCATTAAATTCACTCAGGTTTGTGACTCGCAGCCCTAATATCTGGCATCTGTTAGCCGAGTGAAAGACACGATGTTTTTTAAGTCAGTTATTTGATGGATTGGCCTGAATTTATTTATTAAGGTTTCTACAATCCATTATCACTGCAGGAAACAGAGAGGGAGGGATGATAGACTAAGCATGTTTATCAAACCATGTGAAATCTACAGAGACATTCAAAACAATTCTCTCTAGCCACTGCAGGAAAGTGTCGGGCATCTTTATTGATAGCCCAACTGTGCATTGCACAGTTGGCTTTCAAAAACCCAACAGAAGACTATGATGTATAAGGACAATATAGGAAAAGGCTGAATTTTCATGTCTTGTGATAAATACAACAGTGCTAATTTCTAAAGGACTCTGCCCGCCTGTGTGCAAAACAGTATTTAAGATATCAGCACGTGGCAAAACACTCGTGCACCAATGGAGAAACCCAGGCAGCGACAGACAGCACTGGAAAGCAGCCAGGGCCAAGATATTCCCTGCTATAATGATTACTGTGGAAGAGAGTGGTTTCTGCAATGTGTATCCAGAAGATTCAAAGCCAACAGCTGCTGGGAACTTTGAACAACCACAGAATTCAATACTAAATCTCTAATGAATGGTTAACACCTTGCAAATCTTTTCAAGAGCAGGGAATGCTATCAAACTAGTAGCCTGCTGCAGAACTATGTGTGCACAAGATACAAAGTCAATGTTTCAACCAACTAATCATGAGAAAAGAAGGGTTCATGCAAGGTCCCTTAGTCCAGTCACCTGCCCCAAGGGGTAGGAGAATTGATTGTGTGAGTAATTGTGCGTGCCTTGGACCTTGGCTACGTCTGCGCACGCAGGAAGAGGCAGCGGAAGAAATCAGCTGCAGCAGGATATTGCTGTGTGCAACAGCTTTGGCTGTGCTCACATCTGAAAAACAGTTAGCAATCCCTGTACCTGAAACAGATCACACATCAACTTCTGCAAGATTTATTATTCCCTTATTTCCTATTGCAAATTGGTTGACTGAAATCCTCCAAGCTTCGCAACCAAACACATCATCCTAATAAACATGAACTGAAGGGAATGGGTGGAGACAAATCTGCTTAAATGAGCACAACTGGTAGTTAACTGAACACACAGCTATGAAAACTTGAGTCTGTGTCTATGGAGATGTTTCCCATCAAAAAACATCTTGTTAATACCAAATATTCTTGGACTACACTCCTCCACAATGTAAAAGATCATGTGCAAAATGACATTCTACTTCCAAGATGCCATACACATGAACAGCAGAAAAACAGTATTATGAAAAAGGAACTTCATGTTACTGTGCCAAAATGGCTGCACTGCAACCAAACACACCAACTGCATCATCCACAAAAGAGCCAGTATCTGCCCAACAGCAGCCCACAGTCAGAATCACAATTGATAAGGACAATGATGATGATAAATGTAGTTGGACCGACAACAACTGGCTCTGAATTACACTTTGATCCTATTATTATTTCCATCTCCCAAGACACATATGCTCAATGTATTGAGAACATATGGTGACACATGGATTTGTATCCACTTCAAAGGTAGGTGGAGTCACATAAGCAGAGCAGGAGCGTGTCCTTGTTCCAGCCAAGATACTAATTTATTCTTCGTATGCATTTATGTGTGGGAATGGGCTCGTCAGCATCACTGCTTGGTTCATCCATAATTAACATCTGGATGCCAAAGAGAATGAAAGCTGACACAAGATCCAAGTATTCCAAAACTCTGCAAGTTCTCTGGATACTTGAAAACTAAAGAAATATCTTGACCTGAAAAGGAGACTTCCCATTTCCAGTTTAAGCATGTGCCTAAACTGTACAGACACATTGGTCCAGGGTGTTGACCCCATGTCTCAGCTGATGAAGGATGACCTTGCAAGATGGAGTGATCACACAGTAATGCAGAAACAAGAAGAGATTCTGCTTTAACAACTCTTTTCTGGGAAATGATCAAGTGGAAACAGTGCCATTAAATTAAGGGGGGGGCGGGAGAGTAAAAAACAGGGAGGGGAGAAAAACCAATGCAAAAGAGCTTTCATGCACCACCAAAACATGACAAGGACATGGATAGCCATGCCTTGCTCCCACAAGGGCGGGGTTTGCTGGAGAAACCTTCCCTGAGAGATACTTCAAGTCCCTGTTCATCACACCCCAGCCTGGGGCCCTGTTCTCTCCTTAGGGCAATCACAGTGCTCAGCTGGCTGGGATGCAAAATTTTGACTGGAACCAAAGAATCTTGAATTGGCTTTGCAATTTTGTTTCTGGAAACCTCAGAGCAGCTCTGTCCTTCCCTGTTAGACAGCCCCATGCTGCTCATGTATGGTTTCTCTGGGTCTCCTTGCTTTTAAAGGTCCATCAGACATAACAATGATCAGGAAATGGACAAACACACTTGGAAAAAGTCATTAAAGTACTTGTAATGTTCCCTTAAACATTCACTGTTGTGCTTTACTGGAGGACACCACATGCCCTCTATGTGTTGTGATCTCTACCAAAGGAAGTAATCCTGGTTCTTCTATGCTTTAACCCACGGCAAATCAATCTGGATCACCACATTAGACCTATCCCTAGAAATGAGGCGTTTCTCCAGGGCACTACCTTCTCCTCAACACAACCCCTCTGGGAAGCCCTTTGGCAGACTGGCTGTCACAGGTTTTTTTTACACTTTTTTTTTGAGTGTTTTCTCAGAGGATCTAGGAAGAGTTTAGGTGCTGACTGACCTAACACCAAACCCTCAGCCATCACCTCTGTAGTACTAGGGCTTGCAAATCCATGCAATGCACCAGCAAGGTTGGATTATCTGTTGGTATAACTGACCCAGGCGCAGATATGATCCCTGCTTGTGACCGACAGGTAAAGCCTTGTAAAGGGAAAGTCTGGTAAAATCATGGCTCCGGCCTGTTAGGCTAAGTAGACTAGGCTAAGTAGAACTACTTAGGCTAAGTAGAACGGGCCTGTGGGAGAGTGACTCAGCTAGAATAGGGGCAGAGGCACGCTGCGTGAATGCCTCGTGCCCGCACCGTGGTGTAACCGTGGTTGGTTAAATTGGGTTTATTGTGCCTAAAAAGTATGTAAACTGATAATCGACTAATGGCATAAAAAGGCTGGGTTTTTGGCAACAAAGATCCTCCTTTGCACCTGCCTGGGGTCCTTTGGTTGCTCCTTATTGTTACACCTGCTCACACTTTGGTGAGGTGAGAGGCTGAGGCTGGTGGACAGTTTGCTCTCGAGTAGCTGTCAGAGATGGAGGTGAAGTCGTCATGAAACAGTCACTGTGGTAACTGTGAGGTGAGAAAGAGGACATACAACCCCCTACGAATCCTCAGCCATGCTCTTATGCCAAGCAGTTAGGGATAGACTCCCTTCATCGTAAACATGCTTCTTGTTTGCAAACAAAACTAATGCCACAACAGAATCTGCTTACAGAATGTCAGCACGAGTCTGAGATATGTTTTCTCCCCCTACAAAGAGAAGATTAACCATAGTACTTCTGGCAACTCACATTTCAATTAATAAGAGCACTATCTTATGAATAAACCCAATTATCAACTATCAGAATCCAAAGCTTCCTACAAGAGAGGTTTCAGACAATGAGGAAAGCAAAGCCTCACTTGCTGTTAGCAGAAGGATGATCCATCTTTACCTTCCCAGATATTCTGGGCATTTGGCATCACAACCACAACACAGTGAGTCAATATACATGTTATATACATTACATATGTTATGTATCAGTACTCTGGGTCTCCAGAGGCATAGGATTACAGACCACTCATCAACAGCAAAGCTTACGTGTGCTATTATCCACGTAGTCCATGCTTCCAACTAGTGTAACTGTCTTGGGTGATTCAAATAAGAACTGAAAATCTTCCCACAAGACTGAAGCAGCACCACTGAATTTGTAAATACCTTGGGCTCCACAGAAGGATGTTAATGCTAATATAGGGAATCTGATGCAAATGAAAAATGAAAAAAAACCCTCATTACAGAGTTTCTTTTAATGACAGTGCTCAAATAGAACCACAACAGTCTGCTTTGGATTAGAGCAAGCCATTTAGTGCCACCGTTATTATTTGTTGTATCTATGGTTCCTTGGGTGCACATCACTCTTCCCAAAGACAAACATGGAGAGAGTCTGCTCAAAAGCTTCTTCACTGAGATAACAAATCCTGCTGGATTTCAGCAAGGTCGAGCCCATGCACACCTCTGCCCTCCTCCCGGTTCCAACAGTGCTTTCCATTTGGACTTGACTTCTCTTTTCTCCTTTTTGGAGGAGTGGGGCTCCCTTACACACTGAGCTGCACTGGGAACTTCCTATGTTCTCCTATCCATCAGCAGAAAAAGTTCCCACTTTTATTACATCTGGAAAACAGTCATTCTCACCTTAAGGAGAATTGTTTACGGTTCACTTAAATCTGCATAGTGCCATGGATGCCAAAAAAAAAAAGGCCCCAGGTGAGTACCTCAAATTAAGCACATGATCCCCGTCCAGTTGCCTCCAAGGTACAGCTGCACAGCCAGCACCCTGTGACCCTTCAGCCATCACAGAAGTACCCTTCCTTCAAGCTTCTCATCTGAGGCTTATTTTGATTTTTTTTTTTTTAAAGAAAAAACCCAGCAAAACAAAAAACCTCCAGCAATCTGTTGGGTCAGAGGGTTAGAAAATGGGAGTCAAACTTAATTAGGCTGTGGTGGTTAACGGCCCCACAAGCCCAAATTTTTACACAGCCTGCCCAGATTTGCGACCCAGGTTCCCTGGCACACGCCTTCGTTTGGCTGCAGGAGGTGACACCAGACACACAAAAGCGGCTGCACAGCGACAGGGTCAGTTTGTGCAGCATTAATGAGGCAATATAGATGATAAGAAATACATCCAGTGCCTGGATATACTGAATGCTCAGGGGAACTGGGCTCATATTAAACAACAAAATAGTGATCTGTTGTGTAGGGATGCATGTCTGAAAGAATGGTTTCCAGACTGGACCACACCACTGGCAAACAGAGACTGAAAGAAACCCCTCTTTTAAAACAGAATAAAAAGAATAGTATCTACACATACAGTACATCTATAGCACACATATATCTTGCTTACATTTTTCCAAGGAGCCTTTATGACAGCTCTCCTTTAATTTGTGCCTCTTTTGTACCAAGATTTCTCTTTTAAGCATAAGGTATTTTGCTGATGCGGAGCGGGGCTTTCTACCTTAGAAAATAATTTGAATGAGAATTGCCACACCTTGCTTTTGCACCCCCAAATTCTCCCAGCTCTGGATGGCTGGGATGGATTGTGATGCTGGAGCTCAGACAGCAAGAAAAACAAATGTAGAGTTGTTTTAATTTTTATAGTACTTCCATGTGCAGTACATAAACCCCTGTTCAGGGTAAAGAAACCCACTGTGGAGCTGGAGGGAGTGATAATCAGAGTACAGAGACCTCAATAAATACATCAAACTGTCAGATTTGGCTCTTTCCTTTTCTATTTCAAAGGCACCAAACAAACACTTGGAATTAATAAAATATCATTTAGAAAGGCCATATAATAACAAGGCTGGTAATAAATCATGTTAGCAAAGCATCCCAGTACAAACTTGTGTGTTAGAGCAACAGATCCTGGGAGTAAAACACTGTTCTCCACTCCTTGTAATTAAAAACTTGCTTTGTTGTCACTGACATGTTGTTCTCAAAGCTGTTGAAAATTTTTCTGCTTGTCAGTGATTTTAAAGAAATGTTCACTATGGGTTGAAATTGCCACCTGAAGCTGCTTGGGTTGCTGTGGGGCAGGTCACCACGTCCCTGCTTCTCCTGTCTGCCTGGATGCTGGACCAGAGGTGGAGGGAAACTGGGACACTGAATCTTGACAAAATTTTACCTGTTGTTACAATTCCACAATTTGATTTTTACTCCACTTCTCACATCTGTTTGCCAAATTCAGCTATTTGCTTATCCATTTCATTTAAACGTTATTTTCCTCTTTGACATAAACAGTTTATCAGTGGAGAGCTACTCTACACCAAACGAGGGCTGTGAGCAATATTCCACCCTCTTACTTATGTAAATACTGTTTATTAATGACAGACACAGAGTGCGACACCTGAACCAAGGCTTGTGAAACTTTGCACGCACACTTTGGCAGAAAATCTGAGAAATGTGGGAAGGTTTGATGGGGTGTAAATCAGAGGGAACCCCAGCTTGCTACCAGGGAGCTGCTGGAGCTCCAAGCACCTTGCCATGCCAGGCAAGGCTCTTCATCCACCATGAGCTACCCCAAAATGCAAACCCATTTTCTGCAAGTCCCAAGAGGTTCTAAAAAGGCACATTTTTCTGAGTGGAAACGTCTGACTGGGGCAAGGTCAGGACAGCTTTTTGCCTTGTTGTCACCATTTTACCACACAGCTGGAGGGAACCCTGCCAGAGGAATCGAGTGATATGGCAGTTACAATACTATGCCAAGAGATTTGCACCACAGATCAACAGCTGATGTGATGAAAACCAATATTCCCCAATAAAATGGCATTCCCTGAATGACTGACCAGGCAACTCAAGCGAGTACAAAAGAAGAAAAAAATCCATAGGTCAAATTATTTAAAATCTTGTCTAATCCTTGTTTACTTCACTAATGACAACAAACTCTCTCACTTTTCATCTGCATTACTTCAGCTGTTTATCAGAATCTCAATAAAGAACTTTCTTCTTTTTCTTATTCCTGTTTATTTCCATTTTCTATTTAGAGATTTCAGACTTCAGCTTTGAACACTGGCTCCACTCTGCTGCTTTTCATCTTGCACCAGCAGACTTGTGGCCGACTGAAATAAAGGTAACCTCTCCTCTGCCGGCCCCTGGGTTTTTTTTTGGGCAAGGTGCAACTCCCTGGATAAACACCCTGTGAGTCAGTTTGTTACTGAGGCTGGGTGCAAGCTAATTAATTGACCTTATCGTTCCTCTGTACTGTATTTATTCAAGGCAGCCTCCCCAAAAAGGCTGGCTGCCTTGCAGTTACAGCATTCAGATGTTATAAGTTCATGAGCCAGAATCAGTAAACACGATGCAATTATAAAAATAAGTCGATGTGGAAAATCAATTTAAAGGGTCCTCGAGAGAAAAAGCACTTCTAGATAAAATGCCTCATAAAAATGCACATAATAGCACCTTGGCTGCAGCACAACCAACAATCCAGGACTGCATTTTATTTCATACTGAGTGAGTTACACCCCAAGATAGATATCTGATTCTGCCTTTCCCATCCAGCCACATATCCAAGGTCCACAGCTCTGGATCTGCTCCCGCTTCCCAAGCCGCTTGGGCTGGACCACACCAAGCACTCAGCCTTCTGGAAGATTGACAGGATGGGTCTTCTCCTGTTGTGCTTCTTACTGTTTCCCAGGGTTCCTTTTTGATTTTACTGTCATGTTAATTCTCCTGAAATCCTGTGATAATCACCCTTAATCCAGCTGTCAGCATCCCATCATTTGTTACCTTGCATTTAGTCCAAGGAAGGTGTGAAGGTGTTTTACACAACCTAGTCACAGACAGATGAGCTTCTAAGCACAGAACTGTTTCTACTTGCAAACCAGTTTCCATAAGGGAGATAAGAAAGCCTTTGCACAACCCTGCACTTTCACATGGTCAGCACATTCTGTTGGCTCTCCTGGCAGCTCACAAAACTGCTGTCCACCAGCTTTACTGCTTGCTTGCAGGACTGGACAAGAGAGGACAGGTCTGTTCACCAGTGACTTCTTCCTTCTTCGGAGGTCTCAAGAAATTCAGGTGGTTAAATCTCTAATATCATCAGAGGGCTCTGGTGAGTCACAGCCTCTCATAGTCTGAGGTCACCAACACGTGTTCTTAGTTGCAAGTCCATCTCTTCGGGATGCTCTGCCCTACATCTCCAACAGCTAGTGCATGGGTTGAAGGGAGGGCACCTACACCTTTGGAAAAAGCCCAGCTGCAAAGCAGGCACCATACAAACATGTGCCCAGGGTGCTTGTAATCATCTCAAGGAGAGAAGGAGTTTATAGAATCACAGAACTGTTTGGGTCAGAAAAGACTTTAAAGATCATGAAGTCCAACCATTAACCCAGCACTGCCAAGCCCACCACTAAACTATGCCCTTGAGTGCCTCTTGTGCTTTACTTTTAAATACCTTCAGAGATGGTGACTCAACCACTTCCCTGGGCAGCCTGTTCAACGCTTGACAATCCTTTCAGTGAACAATTATTTCCAAATATCCAATCTAAACGTCTCCTGGTGCAGCTTGAGGCCATTTCCTCTTGTTCTCTTGCTTGTTGCCTGGGAGAAGAGGCTGACCCTCACTTCGCTCCATCTTTTCAGGGAGTTGTAGAGAGTGACATGGTCCCCTCTGAGTCACCTTTTCCCCAGGCTGATCCCCCCCCAGCTCACTCACCACTCCTCATAAGCCCTTAGGAGTATTCCTCCCTTTAATTTCTACCAGCATCTTCTAAGAGTCCTGTGAGCACTGTAAGGAGCCTCACCTTGTTGGAGGCAGGATTACACCTTCCTTGCCCTCAACTCGACAACAGCAGGAAGAGCTGTCAGGGTGTGCAGAGAGACACGGATACAGCGACTATCTGAGCACCACTATAGCCACACAGGTTGGGTTGATGTGGCAGAAGAGCACGAGTTTTGGGATCTCCTGGTAGAGAATCATCCCTGTGTCGCTTTCTGGGCTCCAAGCAATGAAAGAAACTGTCTGAGCATTTGGGCAGAGTGCTATCCTAGCCCTGACGCCAACATGTACCAGATGCCATGGCAACTGGTGCACTGAGCTAATGATGTCTGGCCACAGTAACATCGCCCCATTAGGAAGCCTTTGCCTGGCACTGCCCTCTCTCCCTGCTCTGCCTGCAAGGGGAAGTGACCACTCCAGCCATCACACTGCAGGGCCCTTCCAGCCCCTCCTTCTAGCAAAAATGACAGGCTCCCCATTGAGGTGATGGAGCTGGACCTGGCAAGTTCTCCACCATTCTTCTATGAAAAACTTCATTCCATGAGGAAAACAGAGGTGGGTGAGCTGGAGAGGAGATGCTATCCCTTATATCCAGCATGGCCCCTTCCCTTTGCCTCTCCCCACATGGTGTTTAAGGCAGCTCAGCAAAGCATCCCAGACTCGGGGCTGGCTCCCACCCACCAGTATCCACACAGGACCCTGCTTGGCTGGACTGGCCAGCACCATTTCTGTGCTCTCTGCGTGTGGTCCCTGTTCAAGCACCATCTGTCTTGAGTTTAGCACAATAATGCTTCAGCCCCACCAATTAAAACAGGCTGCGGAGTTAAATCCTGAATAAATGCAAAGTTAAGTAAATGATCAGCAGTGAAGATAAACAACACAGGGATGGGTCTGGCATTGAGGTGGGAGCCAGAGAGGCTGGGACACCACAGAAGGTGGTGGCACGGACCCCAAACTGACCCCAGGTAGAGCCAGTCCCATTCCCAGCCTTTAGACTGGTGACAGTGACATCAGGACACTGCTCGCTGTCTTTAATGCAGACTGAACTGTTCATTTTCTGCTGCATGGCACCTCACTGCTCCAGGGTCAGGTGAAAATGCAATTATTATCCAGCCTGTCTGGCATCCTCCCCATTCTAACCATTCCATGTCATACTGGAGAACAGGGTGGGATGCTCCCAGTGCCTGCATCCTGCCCCTGCATGCGACAGACTGCACCGAGTCCAGCAGGTCCTGCCTGCTGTCCCAGTAGTGTATCTACCAAGGATTTTAGGAGACGCAGGAGCTCTAAGATGCTCTCAGAGGAGCAGTTCTCCACCATGCTCATGGTACATGGGCTGCCCAGCTCCATCCACCCCACGGGCATGACAGGACACACACGCTTGCAATAGCACATCCTACCAATCCCACTGGAAAGGTCCTGCTGGCTCTAGTGGGAATGGGACCATTTCTTGAACTAGAGGATGCAGCTGGAAGCTACTCAGTGGGGATATTTAGATAAGCATCATATAAAATATCTGAATCCCAGTTCCTGTGCAGAAATGTATCTGCTTGTATTTACCACCCACATACTATTTTATTAAGACAATCTCAAACAAGAATTGTTACCATTGCTCAAGTTTATTTTAACATATGGCCAACTGAGCCTAAGAAAAAACATGTAAAATACATTTTAACATGCTATTCTTGCCTAATGGTTTTTAAAATTTTTTTAATGTGCAATATATATTTATACATTCCAAACATTTGGGGAGGTGTACATTAAAAAATTATATCAGTCACAAGTTGACTGTTAAATGAAAAAAGTACTGTGGTTCCTTTGTATTACTCCAAAACCACTAGCGGTGCATTAATTTTCAATAGGTAAAAGGTAATTTGTGGCTTCATAAATTCTGTTCAAGACATGGTAATTCTTACCTGGTCACAGCTGTCAGACATTGATAGGCTGTACCATGGTGATGGGTTTTTAAAACCAGAGATGGATGTGTTGTGAAAATCCTGAGGTATTTAAAAGGCTGAAAATTTCTTTCAGTCCAGAAAAAGCTCATCTGAAGTCCTGGCTGGGGTTAGCTGCTTTCTCTACAGTTCAACAAAACACTGAAACACACACCTAATACTGAGCACAGGAGTCAGTTCTGCTGCCTTTGATAAACCATTCATGCATGCAATTATAAGCACACAATTTGCCACATAATCATGGGTATTGGGACCCCATTAACTGAAAACCATTTGCAGAATGCGCATCCTTGGGGTTTCCAGCTCCCTCATCCCATTTGCACACAGGTACGGTGCAGGCACCCATCCCACTCCTGCAAACAGGGAATGCTCCTTGCCTCCCCACTCCCAAATTACTCCCCCAGGCCTTAAAGAGTGCCTGGTGGTGCTGATCATCCCCACAAAAGTGAAGTGCAGTAACATCAAACCACCCTTGGCTGGCCTGGATAGAAAGCACACCCTCTATCCAGGTTATTCAGTCGCTCGCTCCCATGGAGGAGCATCCTGATGCGAGACCCGTATGTGCCACCCAGCCAGAGGGACGCTGAGCCTCAGAGGGTGCAGCCCATGAAGGGAGACCACAGAGCAGCCCAGGCTTCCCTAACGAAGCCCCTGAGCTGCTGTGACCCACCAACCCATTCCCACATTGGTTCCTCATCCGTATGATGCAGACCCAGCCAAGGGTGGCAATCATAGAATCACAGAATCATTTAGGTTGGAGAAGACCCTTAAAATCATCAACTCCAAGCATAAATTTAACACAATGAGTCTCGCTCCTTCCACGATGCCACATAACCAGAACGTGCCAGCCATTCCCTGGTGGAAGACAGGCTCCCAGTTCATCAGCAACCACACCCAGGGCTGGAAAAAGTCCTTGTCAAAAGCATGGATGAAGTTACAGCTGAACACCTCTCCATCAGTCCCTGCTTCTCATGCTTGAAGGGATGCAGCTCAAAATGTATTTATCCTCACATGAAAGCCCACTCTGCAGAATTTAACTGAATACACTCTAAAATATCAGCTTTGTTTCTTCACCAATAAACCAGAAAGCTGCTCTCTCACATGTTTATTTGAAATAGGGATTTAGCAAGTATTAAATGCTCTCCTCTCAGCTACAGTTCCAGGCCAGGATTTAAATATCCGTGTTACAAGACGAATTCTAGCTTTAAACCGCAGTAAGCACATTCTAAAAATGGAATAAAATAATCAATTCCATGTGCAAATCTCTGCCCTCCTGGTAACCTTCCTGACCCAAATACAACCAACGCTCTGACCGGCATGGGATGGTCCCCTTGCTGTATGCTTAAAGTACAGGAAGCCAGAAAGCCAAGACAGAAAACACTCCCTAATTTTTGCAGTTTTCAGCTATTACCCTCAAAGGACAGAGGGTTGGGGGGGGATAAACTCTGAGACCACTTGCAAAGGCCACTTTGCACACATGCAGCATTCTTTATTCAGTATTTACATACTGACTCGCATCCTGTTTTGCTGTAAACCATAATGTTACTTCACTGCTGTCTGAAAAATGCAAATTCCAGCAGATCTGGCAAAGCACTTTAGCCACTACTTAGCTTCCAGTCCAGCAGTTGCTCAATGGGGCTATTCATGAGCCCTGCGGAGACTTTAATCCTTTCTGCACCAAGCGGTGCTGAGCTCTTTTCCTGGCTGCAGTCTGGAGTTCCCGGCAGGACATATTTTCACCTCTGCCCTCTGCCTGTATCTCCTCTCTTCATGCTGCACATGACGTAACAGCCAAAAAAACCCCCCAAACAAACAAACAAAAAATCAAAAACCAACAAAAAAAACCCCCAAGAAAATCATAGAGAATGCAGTGACTTTGATTTGTTTTCAGTGTTGGCCTGAAGACAGCCATGGTTCAGCACAAGCAGTGGGCAGCAAAGGATGGTATTGCTGATCCCAGCCTGGCTCACCATTACAGACACAGCAGAACTGTTATTTTCTATATTTCTAGGACACCACTCATACAGAAAACACTCAAGATTGACCTTACATCAGGTATGGTGTTATCATTTTATGAAATGCATTTTTAATTTCTATTTTTTCAAGAGAAAAAGGAGAATCATATAGCTTTTTACATCCAGTGAATCAAACTCCTTATAATTAGGGCTGCTGGTTTCCAAGGTAACAAGGATCCAACTCTCTTTTACGTGAAGTAAAAATAAAGAATAGCTCCATCCAGCTACCGGTGTGGTGTGGGCACTTTAAGCCAGCCCACCACGGGATGGTGCTGCAGACATGGTGGAGCTTGGGGCACCTAGGGCAGTTCTGCTCTGCTGCCAGTGCCACCACACTGGAGGAGGGACACACAGCGCAATACTCTGTTTCCAATCCAGCCAAAACCATGGGCATGGTGTAGACAGGGATTTCTCCAGCCTTCCCACTGATGCCTGTGTCCCTTTGGCCCAGGACTCCACCGCCACCACCACCCCTTTCTGCAAGAGCAGCATCGCCCACACCCGTCTCCAAGGGCTACAGCCTCCTCTGTGATGACTTCACCTCTAACAACTTCCAGAGCCCGATGGACTCCAGAGGAAAATAAACTCAAGTTACTTTTCCCTTTTACACTCCTCTTATTTTAGGAATTTGATGTAGGTGTAAAAGAAAAAAGACACACCTATCATAGCTGGAAAAAAGCGCTGTGGGTATGATGTGACTCTGGCAAGCACCAAATCACAGGAGGATCTGCACCGACTGTCTAAAGCAGTAATTTGCCTGGACCAGGCTTCCATAACAGATGTTGCCATTTATATATGTAATTTAGTATTCCCTTTTCAAATATGTAAGGGGAGTGTATGAGCATGTAACTGTATGTGTGAGTGTGTCTGTAACTCTGTGTGTGTCTGAGTGTGTGTGTGAGTGTGTAAGAGTGTGAGTGTGCATGAATGTTCAAGAGCGTGTGAGAGTGTGGCACAGTCGCTACACAAAGTCACCACTTTCGCACTGAGGCCTGGGCACCTGGAAAACTCAGATGTCCCAAAGCCTACCAGTCACTTGTATAAAATGTGAACCTGGTTATTTTCTGGATGGTTTCTCCCTCTTCCTCTGCTTCTGGCAACCCAGAGCCAGAGCCTGTCTTGAGAGCAGCTGAAGGGACATGGCCAGTGGGACAGCCCCTTTCACAGACGGCTCGACTTTGTACACCCCATGTAATGTGGAGTAAGTTCCTGGCCTCCCTCTGTCACCAAAGTCTGGGAGATCATTTCCAATCAAAGCAGCCCTCTGCAGCCCTCGATATATTGTATTCCACTGCCAGATGTCAGGTCAGAGTCATTCATGTAGTCAAAAAACCTGGTTACATCCACATACATCTAAGCATCTGAGCTATCAGGATGTCTCTTGAGCAAAACAAACCCAATTATTTGCACAACATTGGACAAGGGGTTGTTCAGTTCTGCAGAAGAATGCCTGTGACGTTTAACTGCTTTCCTTAAAGCTGTGCCGTATGGATTTGTAGCTAAAATGACTCAGTAGAATGATGCCAGCTGTGCCAACTGAGAACTGGGCTGCTACGTGGTTTTCTATTGCACATAGATGTCCAAACAACCTTTTCCTTTTTTTGCTTTACATCCAACCACAAAGCTTTTTCCTTATCTATTAGGAATCTTTATTACAGATAAACTGATGAGAGAATGAGATTGGCTGACTAAATCTGCTGCTGTACTATAACACAATAGGGAAAGAGATACAACTTGCTCGAGCTTCCAAGTACTGCTTTGAGAAGAAATGTGGCCATCAGTGCAGCTCTGGTGCTGGCAAGGACCTGTGGGCAGCCTGGGAATGTCTTTCCCTCTCCCTCCTCTGCTTCCCCACCTGGATGGTGTGACCTTGCTGAAGGAAGTTACCTGGGTTCAGAGTAACCCAAGCAACGTGGTCCCCCATGCACGGGCACCGAGCCACAGCAGGCGAAGCTGTGGATGCCAGAAGTCCATGTGGGCTCAAAGGAAGAAGATAACTTATTGGACAGAAATGCACCCAGGAATGCCTAATACCTGGAAATCACCACGGCTTAGAAAGTCCCCAAACTGGAAATACTTTGGGTGTAGGAACACGTGCGAGAGACTGTCACTGTGTCCTCTCCCCAGCACGGTCACAAACACTCCCCGTTACCTGACTCAACTCCTCCTCTCCACTCTCAGGTTGTGTTCACCTTCGCATTCCAAGAAGCAGAGCATCTTTTAAACCACCAAATTAATGTTTGCTTGTCTGTTTTCTTAGTTGAAAACATAGAAATGCTACATTTGACAAGCCACTCCTTTTGCTTCCAGACACTTTTCAGACGTGTTTCCCCACTTCTCCCCAACATGCTTTGGCCGGTTATGAGCAACTAGGAAGTTTTACCAAGGAAGTTTTGCAACCCAGGCCTAACATTAAATAAAGCTCAAATTCATGGGACACTCTACATAAACCCAGCAGAGACATAATATGGCATGAGGCATTTGCAGAATCCACTTTGGAAATCCACAGAGGTGCTTACAAAGACATATACCCTGATCAAAGTGATTTATATGTTTCATGAGTGAGCAATTTTCTTACTAGCAAAGAGACAAATTTAATTTTTAATTTGATCCCCATCAAAACAATATTTTCTTGTTGCTATGACAGCTGAAAGGAAAACCTCTTCCCTCAGCAAGAGCCAGCTAACAGCACTGCTGCACGTCCCCCAGCAGCATCTCGGGGAGGGAACACAGCCATGTGCATCATTTTTGGCTCTCGGTGGCTTTGATTTGATGGGATTTTTTAAAAGGACATTCTGAAGCCAAGAAGTAGAAAGTGTCTTTGGAGAGACTGAGCAGAAAGAGCTACAAAACACGAGAGCCTCGTAACGCCTGTGGGACTGGGGACTCTCCAAAGCCCCATGGATCATTCCAGGGACCTTCTGGGTTTCACACCAGGCTCCTGGGACCAGCTGCCCTGCACCATAACCCAAACTGCACCTCTAATCCAAGATGCACAATGCTGGGAGGGGAGAAAAAAGACATCTGCTGACCATCAGTAGATATGGCAAGAGTCCAACAACAATAACAGAACAGGCTTAAATACATAACCGTTCTTTTCCTTCCACTCCTCCTCCATGGCTACCATCCTTGCAGTACTGAAGAAGTGCCCTGATGAATAAATATCTTCTTTCCCTTAGCAACAGTTAGCAACAGAGTCATGTTTTTTTTGCCTTGCTCTAAAGAAACACATCTCAAACTAACATAGATGATTTAAATGGCAATAAATATAGGACGTGGGTGTAATCAAAAATCGCTGAAACGCAAATTGCACTTTTTAGCCTGGGTTATTTTAAAGCATGAGCAAAACTGCCAATGATCTGTAGAAAGAGCAAGGAGAGGGCTAAAGGGGAAAGGAAAAACACAGCAAGATTTGAGGAGGACAGAGAGATACTGTCCATTCCTCCTGAGCAAAGCCGAGGCCAGGAACAGCGACAAAACCCGATGAGTTTCTGCAGCAGATTTCACTTTTTACAAACTGCAAAGGTCGCATATAGTCAAAAATCTGTTAAATGCATAACCCCAGTGCACAGCAAATGTATTCTTTTCACGGCTCTATTACTTTAACAGTTCATTTAAGATGTCTGCCTTGCATTTTTCCATTTGGTATTGGGAAAATGTTTTCTTTCACCTGGCACAGAGCCCAATTCAACAGAAAAAGAAAGCCCTCCTCGTTTCCATGGGGCCCTGCAGTATAAGACATGGGACTGATTTTACCTTTAACCAGGCTACTTTCAGCTCTGTCACCAGCTCTTTTTCTCCCTGTCATTTAGAGGATGAGTTAATCCTTTGCTGGTTCCTTGATGCATCAAGGGCAACTCCCTACCACCACCTCTGCTCCTCTAAGGGCTGTCATCACCACCTCCACCACAATCCATGAGAGCCATCTCCCTGCAGCCCTTTCCATGCCACATCCTCAAGCCTTGGTCCCAAAGAATGCAAAGCTGTGCTGCCGCCAGTAAAGCGTCACAAGACACAGAGGTCTAGCTGGGGTTTTGGTGACACCTCCCTGCTCCTTCTCCACCAAGAGAAATATTCCTGATTTTCATACAAATCACAACAGGAATCACAGCTGGACCACAGAACACAGCCTGATTTCTACCCAAAACCAAACGATGCCAAATATCACTAATTGCAAAACAAAACCACAGCATGGTCCTGCTGATATGGCACCGCCAGAGGGTGGCCTGAGGGTCCAGCAGCTCTGTGGGGAAAAGTGATCTTTGGGGAAAAGTGATCTTTGGGATGCCTGGCTCCTGCGGACACGGGTGGGGGGAGAACAGCAATTGGAGCCACACAGTTCCAACATGTCCTGTTTTTATTTCTCTAGACAGAAATAAAATATATCACAGGTAAAAAAATATCTCAGAGAGATAACAGCGTTTGGTTCCTGCTGAGCTTTTCAGGATAAAAAGCTGGCTGAATTTTTTTATTTTTTTGATTTCAAACTGAAGCTGGAGACGGCAGAAGGCATCTCTGCAGCCAAGGAAGCCCAGCTCCCCAGCTGACACCGTGTAATGCCACATCCCCTTCTCCATCCTGTTCTGTTCCAACAACGAAAACCTCTTAGGTGCTTTTCCTCTAACTACCTATTGACTTCAGAGAAGCCCCCTACTCAGTGATGAACTGAGGAGCGATTCCCACGTCACACTCTGTCAGGACACTGCGCTGAGACGCACGTCACAAGGCTGTGCCGTATGGATTTGTAGCTAAAATGACTCAGTAGAATGATGCCAGCTGTGCCAACTGAGAATTGGGCTGCTACGTGGTTTTCCATTGCACGTAGATGTCTAAATTCCTAAGCCTGAAGTAAAATAATTTATAAGCTTCAAGGAGAAAAGATCTGCTCCCAAATCCTCATCGCTTTTCAATCCTAGTCTCTAACACATTATACTCTTTCTGTATTTAATGTGCCCTTAAGGTGGGGATTAGGCAGACATTTCATTACATCTTTTATGTTTATGGCAATTCACTTCCAAACCTTTACAAACTTTAATTAAATGCTACATTTTTACCACCTCACCCTGAATTAAGAAAGAACAGCAGAGGAAAATCTGTCCTCAAACAGAATTTACATTTCTAAAGCACCTTTTTCTGTGCAAGCACCTTCGGGGCAACTGCATAAAATCATCCTGAGCTGCCTTAAGATGTATCAGTGCAGATATCAAAGCAGCTCTAACGCTCAGCCTCACACAGACCCGCACACAGCTGAGACCACTGTGTTCGCAAGCATGAAACAAAACAGTTCCTGCCGAAACCAGACATCGATTCCCTCAAGAGGTGGCTGCAGCCATGGGGAAAGCGAGAGCAGCAGCCAAGCTCAAGCAGTAAAAGCCAACCTTTGCCTTCAAGAAGGCTTACAGGAAGGGGCCTGGTAGCCAAAAGCATAGCAACTTCGTTCAGTCCCACAGACCCTTTTTTGAGCATCACTGTTCACAAGAGGAGACACCACTGTGTTCCCATGAAGCTGAAGGGGAGCTGAGCATTCCCAGTGAGGAGGAGAGCTCAAAGCCAGTTCTCCAGAACTGGGAATGACCAAACCATCTCCAAAGGTAATCCCCCCTCGACTGTAAAGACTTCCAGTGACTGGGAAATGTAATGCCATTTCCTTAAAATCTGGACTCTTCTCTTAGGGTGCAGCTGGGGTCACCTCATCCCTGGCTCAGTGAAAGGCCACACACCTGCATGCACCATCTCCATGGTCATTCTGCAGAGGGACACAACCCAAAATCTGTCTCTGTTCAGCATTCAGGACCAAAGACATTTGTTTTTGATGCCAAATTTTAATTGCAGGTTGGAAATTGGGAATCTGTCCTATTTTAAAGTCTGGGTGCAGCAGAAACCATTCTCAGAAGCTGTCAGATCAAAAAGACAGGGAATCTCCTAAGATTAGCTGAGCTCTGCAGCCTTGCTCTTTGGGGCCAAAAGAGAAGAATGATATCAAATTTTTATCAGTTAAGAAACTCAAGCCTGGTTTGAACACCACCACATCACTGCAGTCCACTGGAATAAATTCAGACTATATAAGGAGAATACTAAAAAAGGTTTAGTTGAAAATATCACAGGTTGGCTAGCATCAAGGTCAAAGCTGTGCAGGACACTCCTGTGCAGACATAGAAAACAACGAATCAGTAGCAAGATCCCTGTTTTCTGCTTTCCTGCAACTCTCTACCCATTCCTTCAGTGACACATCCAGTGATGCTCTGCCTCATTTGCTGCCTCCCCATCCTACAGGCTTCAGGGTGGCATGGTGAGATGGGATCTCTGCAGCTGTGGATGGTGCCACGTGAGCTGGCAGGGCACCCCAGCTCCCTGTGCCACAGCCAGCTTCAAACACTTCAAAAAGCTTGGGGAGGGCAGGGGTGGGATTTAAATCATTGATCAGCCTTGCGTGTGCCCTCTGTGCTGGGCTGGAATTTCACTCCTTAGGTTACCATGGTTGGAAGCACCGTGCGTGCACGGAGCATCCCGCTCTGCAAACTCACTCATTGCTCACATCCAAACAGCTTCACTTTTCCTGGATCACACAAAGGCATTTCCCAGCAATAACCATGGTCAGGCCAAATTCTGGCCTTCTAGCTGCTGTTGCTGCCATCAAAGAGCATTAAGAAGATGTAAAGCTGTGTTTCACTTTGCCTAAAAAGTCCCGCAGAGGCCAAACAAATTTTATTCGAAGGCTGTTATCACAGGTCTTGCACTGACGACCACTTTCCCGGTCCCTGGGAAATTCATAACATGACTTCTCCGAGGTCAGGACTTCACTCCAACCTTGGAAGAGTTCAGGCCAAAAATGAAGTTTCGGCAGTTGCTGCGTGGGCTTGGAGGAGCGGCTGGAGCAGGAAGCCAGTGTTTAACAGCACTTGCAGCCCTGCAAAATTTTACAAGACACAACCCTCGCGTTAGAGGATCCATTTCTTTCTTCATAAAATATATTGGGCCTTTCCACAAACTCCTTTTATTGGTCCATTTGGCTACTCACTCCTTTTATGAACTACTCAAGTTCCTGGATCATCTGGAAAAGCCAAGGGAGACGGCCCAGCTGAACCACACGGATGTGCTAGCCATTGCTAACAACCCACTCTGCTACCAGGGCTCAAGCACTGTGTGCCAGTACACAGGGCAGCTGGATTTCATCCCCTGAAAGGAAGCATGCAGCATCTTTTTAACCCGTTTCTTCTCACTGCCTACAAGATTTTGGAGTCCCAAAGTTGAGATAAATCCCCCAAACCCAGGTGCCTCTATGCCTTTCACTTCACACCAAAATCCACTTGGCAGCACACAAACAGTTAAGACTGGAATTTTTTTTTAACCAGCCTCCTACATCTCTTCCATGGGGGTCCTTTAACTGATCTAGTTAAAGAGCAAGCTCGCATGGAGGTCCACACGCTAACCTAACAACATATTTTAACTGTGTATTTAAATAGTTTCATTTCTATTGACATTGGCTAAGGTGGGTCCTAAGGCTTGCCGGTTTCCAGCACAAGGCTGGACAATTCGTGAGCGCAGCCTTTCAAGCTCTGCATTGCCACATCTCCTTTAACAACAACAAAACATTTCACAACCCCTGTTTCCCAAGGAGATGGATGCCTGAGGCACTCTGCATACTAAGTCTAGTGCTCTGTGGCAGGGTCAGAGCTGAAAAAAGATCAGCAAAGCCTTACAAGAAAGGAAAAGCCAAGCAGCACGAGCAGATACGTGCCTGGCTCTACATGTGTGCTCCTGCCCAAAATCCTGCAGCCAGCGGGTCAGAACCAGGGCTCTGTGCTCCAGGCTGTGGTGCTGCAATTTGCTTTTGGTCCCAATCCCAGAACTGCAACAGTTCATTCCCAGTAGCGTTCTCCCAGTACTTCCCACCCCACCAGCAGAGGCAAGAGCATCTAACTGCTGGCAGCAACACCACATTGCCCTCACAGCCCCAAAACCACACAATCCAGCAATCACCATAACGGGACAAGACGCCCCCTCCCAGAGCCCAGCTCCAGTGACACCTCCAGAAAAGTAATTATCCAGGCACAGTGATATAACAGCATCTTTATCCTAGTGAGAAAGTGCTTTGCAGCACATGGGCCAGCTTGTATCCTTGAAATTATTCACGTATGTCGTGTCTGAGCTGTACCAAGCCCTTGTGAAATAACCAGCGAAGGGTGAACACTGCTTGCGACAATCCCACAGAGAAGCTGTTTTAAGCCGTATAACAAGGAGCTCTGCTGCCCTCCCAAATAGCAGGAGCTACTTAAAAAAAACCTTACTATTGTAATCTTGGATTAGTCCCTACCACTCAAATCCATTTCATCATAATTAGCACCCATTATTATAAAGCCCCTCCGGCATTTCCATATTTCTCTGATCATTACACTCCACAGATACTCTGCAGCAAAATCTACCCAGCTGTATATTTTGCATAAACTGGTTATCTTGAACCACATGCCCCCTCATTCTCGTTACCAGCCCCATATTTTATACAACAGCGTTGACACTTCCAGCCTCCTGCAGGAGCCCTGCTTTGAGAGATTTAGATTAAGCCCAATGCAAGCAGCTCACTGGGGGAGACAGGAGGAAATCTGAATTCCTCTTGAATTAATTACTAAAATCTGACTATTGAGCATGGCATAGTATGGTTTTACCATGAAACACATCGCCCAAAGCATGGCACAAAATCCATCTGCCCAGAATATTTTAACAGCACTATAATGCAGCCAAAAGCTGATCAAGGACATTGCTTTGGAGTTCTTTATTCTCTCTTAAAAGAAAAACACAAGGTACACTAAGAGTTCAACTAGAAACACACCTTGGCAGTGTCTGAGCAATTTGCTAAAGGGAACAGAAAAAAAGAAAGCAGTCCATTTTTGTTGGAAAAAGCCCCATTATAGAAGATGAGGTAGCCTCAGTCTCTGTGATCAGCTCCGGACAATGAAGCACATACCTCTGTACCTCCAGCATGGGGTCCCTCACTAACAAGCAGATGCTTCATCTTCCAACTAACAACGCTCCAGCCAGCATCCAGCCCTTCCACAGCATCCTTGGGGCAAAGATTCCTTCCTGCTCCGGGCATAAACCTCAGAATTTTAAATTTCTTTACACAAATAACTTCTACAGTAAGGATAAGAGCAATCTCAGGGACTTTCACAAGAGCCGTGCAACTCCACCAGCTTTGGTGCTGCTGGGAACGAGACCTCAGCACTGCAAAATCCAGCACAGAACCCCCAAGCCCTCAGATCTAGAAAAGCCCCTGCTTTTCTAGACAGAAGGACTCTTAATTCTGCACCCGCCAATAATTATCCATCTTTCAAGATCTTTCCTTTGCTTGGGAATTTCCCAGCATCCTAGGATGTCCCCAGACTCTGTGCCTTCAAGAAGATGAAGATTGCAACACTTCACTAGCCAGGGCCTCTTCATTTTCTCCTCTCAGCACACTTCAGTCCCCTCTGAAGCTCAGCATAACACCGGGCTGAACATTAATCAACACAACATGCGCTTCACCTAACTTCAGCAACCACTACAAGTATTTAAGTTTTATATTATGTGCTGGGATTATTTTTATATATATGCCACCCTGTCTCTTTTTATATACACACTCACACCCCTATGTAAGCAAACACACATACACAGTATTTCATTTCGGCAAACTATAATTTAAGCACAGGGATTTTTTTCCCCTTCAGGCAGCTGGAGCAGCAGATGAGTAGTACAGCAGCGATGCCGAGTGCCCTCTGCTGTACATGAGACAAATGCTTCTTTGTTTAAAAATATTCTTTAAATACTTACAAGTTTTCTTAGCAAAATATTTATGAAAATTACATTTGATCATTTCTAGCACAACATGCAATACTGATACCACCAGATTTCTCCTATCAGACTGAGAGATTCATGTCTCTTCCAAGTGACACCAGCAGCAAGTAAATACGTCTGGGCTGGAACTGCACGGGGTACAACATGAAAATGTTTTATTTATACACTTGAAAATGGCAAAGGGAGATCAGAACAAACAGTATAGCTTTATTATTCAGGCATTTATCAGATAGCCTTCACACTTCAGCAAATCGCACATCTATTAGACGCGCAAGCTGAAACTGTCACGTGGCAACGTGCAATCATTTTTCTATTGTAAAGCAGCATTGTTCCTGCAACTGGAAGGAAAGATAATATTAAAAAAGGTTCAAAATATATGTATTTCAAGCTGCTACACCTTGTAATAAATTATGCACTTGATATTAAAAATCCAAGCTACACTGCACAAACCTGACTTTAGAATATTAACTTTTATTGTCTCCTCACGTCCCAGTTCTTCTCACATCTGACATTTAAAGGGGCTGCACTTTAAACATGTGGCCTTTATGGCACCAAAAGCAGATAATATGGCCCAGCCACAGCGCTGTGATGAGTGCTGCCACCGTTTGACAGGTGAGAAGAGAAAGGGAATCAGCCTTGTCCCCACTCTGCTGCTACTTCTTCAAACGTTGTGTGATTTCAAGCAAAAGTCTCACTTTGATAGAGTTGGGGTTTTGCAAAAACAGGGATTAAATAATCTGCAAAGAGTCAGGCCAACATAGGGGACACCGAGCCCAGCAGCATCTCTGCACAGGGTTCCACCTCCACCCAAGGCAGATGGGTCAAAGAGCATCCACATCTTCCTCCACAGAGCAAACCCTGCCCTGACAAGCACCCGATGGCCCGGAGAGGTCACAGCAGCACCGTGTGCTACACAAGCATCAAAATCCCAGTTACTGGCACCATGACGTATTTTCTCCCTCCCTGTGTCACGCTCCCACAGAAGGAGACATCTTTTTTTAACCTGTCTCTATGCAATACCTCAGCTCTGCAAGCAGGGCCCATCTGCTCTGCAGAGCTCTGTGGCAACACCTCCACACTGCCCTTGGAGGGTGGGAGGGGGACAGTGGGGTCCAAGCACCCCTGGGTGCTGGCTTGAGATGCCCAAGCCCCCAGGTGCTTCCACACAGCCACCCTGTCTCCATCAGGTCAGAGAACTGGTTGTTGACCAGCACAGTCACACCAGAACAACTGGTTCCTCATCCCTTCCAGTGACTCACTGCAAAACCTCTCCATTTCCAGTATTTGTATTCACTTCACAGCTTGGGTTTCCTAGAGGAGGCACTACCCAGGAAAACAAGCCTCCTCTTACGCCCTCCTGTAAATGTGCCCACATGAAGCTGATCAAAAATATTCCAGATTATTTTTTTAAACGAAACCTTTTACCAGCATTTTTTTGCCCCAACAAAACGCTGTGGTTTTTTATAACTTTTCATCTTGCTCTTCTCAAGGATTCTTGTCCTAGATTCCCTGTCTTGGTTGAAGGCCAAGCATCACTAGCTGAGCCAGAGGGAATATAAAAGCATCTTTCTAAGACGGTATAGAAAAGAAGAAGAATTGGACCGTGGGAGCCAATTCGCTTTTATGCCTTGGGTATTTAAGGATCAAACGCACATTTGTGAGCTGACACCAGGTAAAAAGGTGGCTTTGAGACTGTGATGTCTAAAGAAGCCTCTCAAAGCATCTTTTTACCAACTAGAGCGAAAGAGAAAACAAGGAGCAGTGACACAACCCCTAGTGTGGCTGCGAAGCCCCTGGAGACAGCTGGGCTCACAGGCCACTCCTGGTGACAACCAGGGGCACAGGGAACTTGCAACCACTGCTGCGCTTGCAAAGCAAACAGCTGAAGGCAGGGAAACAGGAACCACCCAAGACATGCTGAGGAGGTTTCCTATGGTTACTGCTACCATGGAAATATTTTTTATTGGCTTGATCAAAATAATCTCTGGCTCCTTGGCTGCAGTATGCTTCCTGCAAGGTTGGGTTGGATCCTTAGACCTTCACCCTGCCGCTGGAATGCGACCGCACTGAGCACCGGCCACCTTCAAGCTGGTCCAGGAGCATCTCAAACCTGAGCTGCTTGGGCTTTCCTTCGGACTCCCTGGAGCCTGTGACTTGGTTTCAAGGAGAAGAGGAGGAAAGAAACTGGAGGGAGGGGAAAAGACATCCTTTACTAATTGCTCACAGCTGTGTCTGAGCAGCTCCCACTTCAGCTGCCAGGAGCTGCAAGCTCGTGCTCTCCCCAACAGGCTCCGGAGCAACAGAAACCCCTCACAGGGAGAGGGACTCTCCATCCATCCACAGGCTCTGCATAGGGATTTCAATAATTAAACTTATACACTCCTCTTATCAGCAAGAGCAGCCATTATGTTTTTTATCACTGCAGCAGCAGCATCCACACAAGGGCAATGGATAGGGGATGAAATATTTGCTGCAATGGCTGAGTACAAAGTGTCTCCCTCTGCAGAGAGAATAATAATTGTCACACTGAGCTCTCCAAGTGATAAGCTCTGGCATCAGGGTCCTGTGAATAGCAGAGCCACACATAGGAAGAAACAGCCTCTCCAGCACCATAGAGGAGCACCCTGAATTTTCTGTACACTTCCTGGCCCAAGCACCGGTGAACTGAGAAAGGTTCTGGCCATTGGGGCTGCACTGATGCATGTCTGGGGTCCGCAAGCACGAGAAAAACGTTCTTTACAGCCATGCTCATGAGGTTTACCCTGAAATTAGCTTTCCTCACATCAGACAATTCTGCTAATGTTACAAATTCCTCCAACATTAGATAGTGACCGCAGAGATGCTACGAAAGAGTCCGGCTTTCCACTGCCACGGCTGCGAGATTATTCATTGGAGAAAAAAGCAAATAACCAAATGAGCACCACAAATTGCAAAGCCAGCTGCCAAAGGTCTCAGCTGATACTATCGGCCATCCTTAAACTCGGTGATAGACTTACGAGCCAGACAATGAAAACGCAATTCATTATTTGAAGAGTGACTCACTGGCGTAATAAGGATGGATTACTGGGTGGGGGGAGGAGGGGAGGGGGGGGGGAAGAATGTCTTTGAAAAAGTCTAAAAGACTGCAGATTGACTTTTTAGGGCAAACAGAAAAAGAACAAAACCAAAGAAAAACTCTTGAAAGCACTGAACAGACTCTCTACAGTTGAGAGCAACAAAGAGGAGGGCAGCGCTCAGTGGGCGTCAGCCGAGTATCTGCGCCTCCAGCCTGGGGATCCTGTGTTCCAGCTTTATCCCACCACAGCGGCGGCTGGCAGCTTTTTCTTTCACGCCACACCACGCTGGTGACAAAGGCCTGTTGCAAACCCTCTATTAAAGCAGTAGGAGTCTTCCTGCCTGCCCAACACGTGTCACACACAGCACAGCACTGCATGCCGGGTTCCAGTGGGACACATCCTGCGGGAGCGCGGATCTGCGTGCTCCTTGTGCGGCTGGCGCGGAGCACTGACAGGGCTGAGGCTATGGCAGCGCAGGAAAATTTGGTAAGGGGATAAGGATGCCGCCGGCAGGGATGACAGCTCAGCTTTGCATGTCACAGGACCCATACAACTCTATCTCCCACCTCCTCCCTCTCATCAGCGGCTTCCACAAGTGATTTAACCCATTTCCCTGGGCTTGGGGGGATGCACAGGGACCTCAAGACCTTACACATCCAGCAGCACTAAGCTGTTACATCGGTTCACCGTGTCCCACTAAATCACAACCTACGCAGCTCCCAAATCCACAACCGCAGCCTCCAGCACCAACAGCTGTCTGCTTCAAGGAGATCCCACTGCAAGCCAATCCATTCCCCTTCCAAGTTTTGTGGGTCTCTCTTGGGCAAATCCATCTCCATGAGGCAGCTGCGCTTTGCCTGTGTCCAGCAGCGAAGCCCCGTGGCTGAGGCACCAGGAAGGTGCTCACCAGCCAAATTCTGCCTTTGGGATGGCAAACCCCACTCCATCACACCATGCAGGTACCATTCTGCTCTTTGCATACCAAGAAGCGGTTGTAGTCATTTTCCAAAAAAATGTAGCGCAAAAAAACCCGACCAACTTTTAAAATTATTTGTTCAGAAGTAAAATATCACACAAACTTAGAATTCAGTGTGTCTGCTCTGCAGACAGCTATCCATCAGCAGTGTCATTCACAATCACACCAGAAACAGAATAAACCCCACAAAATCAGCCCAAATCCCGCAACAGCTTATAAGTGTTTTTTCACACCATTCATAAAAATAGAATTGCACAAGGCCACTTCAAAACAGACAGAAAATCTACCCACACTGCTCGTTCCCTAGGAGAAATTCTGCTTTTCTGGCTTTTGCCAGCAGCTCAGTGGCAATGGAGCTGGGCAGAGCAGCTCCAGTTAGAGCAGCTGCAGAGCAGGGCTCTGCGCTCCGCTGAAATTCAATCAACAAGTATCTCAAACTCCTTTGAGTTCTTGGAATACAATCCTGAGTGGCTTGTAAAGGACTTCAAACAAGCTTCCTGGGCTTGCCCGGAAACAAGTACATACCTCACCTGCTCTTTTGTACGTCGCATACAAAAAATTAAAGAATTTATTTTAGGCTTTTTGCCAGGGACAACACTGCCTCTGACACTGTAATGCTTTGGTAATGTGGATACTGCGTCTCCCAGCCAACACAAACAGGATACCTTATCAGTCTTGGCTGTTTCGAGTGCTGTTTCAAGTGCTGTTTCAGCAGCAGGGCACGAAGAAATGGAACCCACAAGTCAGAAAAAATGGTTGGGAGTTCCTTAAATGCAACTGTGCACTCAACATTTAGGAGAAGATTGTCCCAGGGCAGGACAAAGCTGATACCTACACCACAACCCATCCAAACCCCCATCCCAATGGCCTGGCTGCCCCTTGGTAGAGCTGCTGTGGGAACAGTGGGAGCAGCACGAGCCATCACTCATCATCCCTGCCCTATCCCTACTACCATAGGGGTGAGAAGCTCAAAGAAAAAGTAGACCTGACTTTCTAAACACTTACACAAGTGTTTAATCCTGCAGGGGTAAGAAAATAGGACAGCTGAAGTCACTGATGCCAAGCCAAGTGCACCCTGCAGCATTGCCCTGAGCTGAGCTCCAGAGTACAGAGCAGCCACCCACACCAAACCGCCCTGGGCACAGGGCTGAAGGGCACTGACTGTCACTGAGGAACCTGGCAGGGAATGGCTTCTCCCTTCTGAACCTGTGACCAAATAAACACACAAAAATAAATTAAAAACAAGTTAATGCTATCAACTGCTTTGTGAAAGGCTTTAAAATCAGCAAACACAACCAACCTTTGATTTTTTTCACATCCCCTCTGCCAGGATGACAGTATCTTTGGGAAGCAGGTGACTCCTGCCCACCCCTAGGGATAGGCACTGGTCCCCTAGGGACAGCAGCACCCTTACCCTCTGCAGTCCCTCAGGGACTCACCTCAGGAGTGCTGCAATGGCTCTGCACTGGGATAGACCCGCACTGCTTGAATTTTGCCCATTTTAGCAGGTTCTCCACTGCAAAATGATGAATTTTCTAAAACCCTCCAGGCCAGTACAATTCACCATGGCAGTGAAAGGAACATCAGCCTATTCAAGATAAGGTACTGCTATTCTCACATTTCCAAATCCTTTCAAATAAACACGCAAGGAAGTGCGGAATATCTGAATCCTAAAGGAGAGAGGCACAAAGCCTGTTATTCATGACAGGCAAAAGCTGGAAGTGTCTGTGTGCAAGAGACATAACCTATGAAAAATGCTGAAAACATATGGAAGCAATAATCTGTACTTTTTTTTTTTTTTTTGAAGTAGAAACAAATGCTTCAGAATTCGGTATTATTCGCTCATGTGCTGTGTTACAAATATTATTGTTTCTGCTCTCTGGATGAGGATCTAGGCATCAAACTGGAGACCCAAAGGCACCCAGGGATGTATACAGGAGCCTGCTGGGGTGTGCCTCCCATGGGCAGGATCAGAGCTGGGGGAATGCAGACAAAGGCTGCAAACATACAGAATTTCTCACTGCTTGTACACAGCAATCTCCAGAGTGCTGGGCACTGAACAAACACACAAACAAAACAAACATCCACTGCCACAAGCAACTCCCTTGCCTACAGTCAACAAGGCAGAGAAGGGAGCTGCAAAGCAACTTGTGCACGCACCATCACCCAACAACATCAAAGATCACTGGGCTTCTGGTCCACCACCTCATTTTGGGTCACCGTCTCATGACATGCATCTCCTTTCCTTTTCCATAGGTTTTTGTGATCCAGTGGTCAGTCACAACCCTTTGGGCTGATCACCTGGGATGTCCAGGTGGATCTCTCCCGAGAAGCTGAAAAGTTTGTCTTTGCAGATGCTCCCTGATCCAACAAGGCCAGATGAGATCAGACTTCAGTGGGACTGACTGCTGAAGATTATAGCAAGATACTGAGTTATGGAAATAAACAAATAAATGCTCGAAACAACTGCATGCAGCAAAATTGGTAGTATGGGATATTACTGAATACTACATCAGGTAACATAAATTTGCCCTGGAAGTTAAAAGCCAGGCACTGTGTGCTGTACAAACACACACCGCTGATATTAAGAGTGTGACACGTGACAGCAACACGTGAAGAGAAGCAGATCTCTTCCCAGGCAAAATGTGATTCCAAGGGACAAAGACTGCATGACGTATGCAAGGAAAAAGATGCTCCAAGAAAAGATGTATGACATAATCTCACACTGAAACTAAAACCCCAGCAAACCACTCTTCGTCTTTATGTCATGTTTATTACTACTTTTCAAATGCTTCTGCAAACCAGAAGAATAACTATGGCAACAAAGACTTCTCCAAACGTTTTCATACTCTATTTTAAAAACTGTCTTCTCTGTCACAGCATCCAAATTCCTTCCCTCAAAAACTGGCCGTATGCCACTGCCTCTGCAGGCTTTGCAAACCAGGTGGTACATCCCCACTTCCTCAAACCAAAGCGCAAATACCATCCTGAGACATGAGTGTCCTGCATCTATGTTTTCAGCTGGTGGGTTTGGAGAAGGCAGAGAGCAGGGAACAGCAAGGTCTGTTGAACTGCAAGAGTATTTTGCAAGGCTTTCTCCAGGAGCAAACAAACCATAGTTCCGTGTGCTAAACACATGCCAATCTTCCAAAGGATCCGCTATTTCAACTGCGGCACTAAGGCTGTAATTTTACTTCACCCAGAGTAAATCTGAAATTAGTTCTTCACAGTAAGCTTAACAGCAGCAAAAGCCAACCATTTGTCACCCTTAAGGTTTGCATATTCACACTAATTGCACCAGGACTAGGTTATAAATTCCCTTCCCTGCTCCTGGACCACCTCCCTGGAAGGCTTTTCTCTGCAAGACATTATGCAAAAGACACTCCTAATGGCTATTCATTCACCAAACTCCAGTGACAGCTTTATTTAATGCCAAAGCTTGTTAACAAGCTGAATGGCACACAGTTTAATGTAATGCAGATCTGATTAGAAAACAGCAACCAGCCTCCTAAGGAGTTCAATTTTTATTGAATTTGATTTCCCTTTTTCCACACAAAGCCACCTTTCAAGTAGTGACCTGTATTAATGAGGATATGGTTATGTACACCCCATTTCCATCCTCCAGACTGGAGCCCACACAGATGAACTCAGTCCTTCCGTGCTTTGCTGACAACCCACCACAGCAGAAAGCGAAGAGACGAGAGGAAGGAGTCATTTTGCCATTTTGCTGCTCAGGCTGTGAGAAATTCCAGGTTTTACTGGCTATAGTTTGATAGCTGTGTCCTCATGGACCTCGCGCCTAAGGAGGGTGGAATTCAATCTTCAGCCTTCTCAGACAAACCACTTACCTTGTCCTCTTTGGGGCTACGTGATTTAAAACTCAAAATTGAATTTCTGCCTTGTAACAAGAGGCAGAGATCTGTGGTGTGCAGAAGAGAGCTTGGAGGGGTAAGATGTAGGCTCCAGTTGGGCTCTAGTTTAACCAAGGTGTTTTCAATTCCTTGCTTCCACTAGATTAGCATTAAATAGGCTGACACTGCTACAGGAGAATTCACCCACTACCTTGAAGGTGGGATTATAATTTCAGAGAAAAATTACGAAGATTCAAAAGCAAACTTCAAAAACCAGGGACGTTACTTAATTATTTAACAACACCCCTTTCATCTTCTTTTTGCACATCACCTGCAATACAGAGACCAGGCTTATTCTGAAAACAGTTCTGCAGAGTCTAATTTATTTTCAGGAGGTTTCCCTGTCTCAGGAAGCATGCCTGTGCTTCCAGGAATGATAAATCCAATGAATGCTCAGAGCCATCTCGGAGAAAAGTGGCTTTTAAGGCAACAAGCACAGGAATCTTCGTTGTCTAACAAAGCAATCTGCCTGCTTGATGGAGTGCCTGTACAGATCACACCTAAAATCACAGGTAAGTAGAAAATACAGCATAATTAGGTATAGAAAATGCCTGTCTCAGCAATGGTTTCAGTGTCTCCAAGTTCATAAATTCTGTCTCCCTAAAGCGTTATCACCACTCTGCATCTTTGAAGCAAAAACGTTCCATTTACATTCATCAGCAAAACTCTGCTGTTAAAGGATTATAAAAAGCCTTGCAAATCTCTACTGGTCAATTAGTCCAGAATTATATCCCTAATCTGAGGATCTCCTTGCAAACCCTTGTCTTCTTTCTATCTCATTCTGCACATTCAGGTGAGCAGCTCCATGAGGCAGTGGCTGCATCACCTCATGCACAGAGGGCACAGGCTCCTCAGCATGTTTTCAACCTACAAAACTATTGTGAATAATTTGCCTGCTTACCTATTCCAAAACTACTGTGAATAATTTGCCTGCTTACCTATTCCTGGCATTAACAGACCACCGGCTAGTAAAAAATGAACACATTTCCTCTCTATTGTGTTCTGGCAAATAGGCTGCCTTTATTTGGCTTAATTGCATAATTACTCCTATATCAAGGCAATTAAATGGGAATGCCTGCAGGAGGGCTCTCAGCTCATCGAGTCCTGGTGTAAGGTCTAACCTGCTCAGCGGGATGCAAACTCGGAGCTCACAGGCTGCAGTGCCTCCGGGGGCTGACCCCACCCATACCCAAAGGGTCCCCATCCTTCTCCTGGCCCAGCGGACCTAACTACTTCTTTCCTGAGAGAAAGCTGCTGGAAAAATCCACACTCTTTTAGCAAAAATCCTTTCCCATGTCTGGGGTTCCTCAGCAAAGGAGATGGTTATGGGTAGTCCTGGCAGGCTGGAGCCTCCTGCACATGGGGTTGGCAGGATTTGGCCAAGAGACACAGTGTGCCAATGCAGAGGGCACAATCTCAAAAGAGCCGCAACATCCCTCTCATCTCACACTCCCCAGGCAGCTGGGTGCCCCTTCTGCTGGGCCATTTGGCCTCTGGCGGGATGCTATCAAAATTCACTTAATTCTTCAAAAGCTACTATACACTTGTACCCTCTGACATAACGAAACCACAGCACCTCACAAGTCCTTGGAGCAGGGAGAAATATTGTTAGTGACCACGGCTATTCTTCTTATCCTGCATTTGAAAGTTCTTCTTGACACTTTTAAGCATTACAAAACGGCTCTGCAGTGACACGAGGAAACCTGGGACAGCCTGGGAAAGCCCTGAAAAGGAGACAACTCCGGGGTGACCTTATAAATCTATTAACACACGTGGCAGATTCAGATCGTTGGGAGGGTGTCAGGAGACCATATCTGCTGCAGTCCAGGTCAGCTCCTGAAGGTCTGAGGTGGGACATGATGCACCTGGATGTGGCACAAGCACCTGCGGAGTGTCAGGCTGGAGGACCACGGTGAGCCCCACCTACCGCTGTGCATCCCTCAGGGCAGACCTCACCCTATGGAACCTGTCCCACCACACCCTGGGGCAAATGCCACAGGGAACGATCATTTGCAAGGCTGAACGCTAAGATACAACTCAAAAGGAATACATCAATCCCCCTCCTTGCTCTGAACCCAAGCTTTAATCTGGTGAGACACAGCTCTGAGAAGTAGGGCAGAGGCTGGGAGGAACGCCAAGCACAGCAGATGCTGGGGAAGAGGGTATACCCTGAAAAATAAGGTTAAAAGGTTGCTAAGGGCTCCCTGGCCTACTAAGACTGTGCACAGCTCCCAGAGCCCACAGCCCAGATTTAATATCACCAAGTCCCAGATCACCCATCAGCAGGAACTCATTTCGAGGCAGCAGAACACGGGGAGGGGAGAAGGGGCTGACCCAGGAGAAGGCCAGGGCTTGCTGTGCTTAGCAGGCACTGGCGCTGTCAGCTTCGTAAAGAGACACAACAGAAACAGCCAAAAACACTTGTTCATTCCTACACACCCCCATCCATTTCAACAGCTAAATCTCTGCTTGGCATCACTGACAAGGGCTAAATCCAGTCACAGGGGAGGCAGGAGTTTCACGCGGCCGTTTGGTGCAGACCGCCAGAACCCCCTCAACCCCGTTTTCCCCTTCCCACCCCGCCCCAGCCCACCCCGGCTGTCCCTGCCAGGTGAGGGCGGCTTCAGCCCCCGGCATGACCCAGAGCAGCAGGACGAGCCCCTGACCGCAGCGGGGAGGTTGCGAGTCGGTAATTACCAAACGAGTTACCCCAGTCCCGCACCGGGATCCTGCTGCGCCCCGCACCGGCGGCCACGGCCACACTGTGGGGCACACCTGTGGGGGCTGACCCACCCGTGTGCCCAGAACCCCCGCCCTGGGTGGGCAACACGCTTCGGACTGACACAAGCACGCCCAGAACAGCCACACCTGCACCCCGGATGCGCACAGAACTGGGAGGGAGCCGCAAAACCCTGCGAAGGGACAGCCAGGGTGGGACCCATCGTGGGGGGGACAGGGACGGTGGGCGGCAGGATAAGCGGGGGTCGCGCCGGGCCTTACCTCCACTCGTGCAGGGCGAAGCCGGGGCACTGGTCCCCGCAGGTGTTGCAGGGCTGGCCCCGCTCCGGCTCCCCCGACGCCGTCAGCTGCAAGGAACAGCAGAGTCAGCGCCGGCTGCGGGACGGGGGGGACGGGAACAGGCACCCGGGGGCTAAGGAAAGGGGCACGCCCGGGGGAAAGGCACCCGCACGGCTGGGAGAGGGCAGGGGGAGGGCTGGAGCGGGGACGCACCCCGAGCAAGGGGCACACGGGGGCGGCGGGGACCCGCTCGGCGCCGGGGCGCAGCGGGAGCGGGCGGCGGGA
>VXBT01012119.1:243415-507083 GCA_013400235.1 Oriolus oriolus | reverse complement strand
GGCCGCGCTCCCGCCCCTCACCCGCCCCTCTGCCCGGCAGGCACCGCCCCGCCCCGGGAGGGACCGGCTCCCGCCGCCCCGGCTCTGCCGCCGCGCTGCCGTCGCCCCGCTCCGGAGTTAAGCACGGTTCCCCGCGCCCTTTCCGGTGCTGGCTGCGGTCCCGCCGCCCCCGGCCGGGTCTGGAGCGGGCCGAGCAGCGTCCTCGTTACGCTCCAGAGCTCGGGTGGAAGTAAAGAAGCTGAGCTCCCGAAGGGCAGAGGTGGGGCTCAGCAGGGCTGAGGGGCGCACGCTGCGCTGCGCAGGGGGATTCTGCTGGCCCGGCAGGGAGCGAGCATCCAGGGTTCCTGCCGGGCGTCTGGTCCCCTCCTCAAGGACAATAGGTTTAGTCCACAAACACGAGCAGGGTGTAGGAAAAACACTGTCACGGGAAATATATTTGCAGCCTCAGAAGCTGGGCTGGGACGCAAAGCACCTGTTACATCCCCGGAGCTCACGGTCCTCCCGGAGCTACTTGCGGCCAGCAAGGCTGTGAGCCTGGGATCTGTGGGGCTGGGAGCCTGGGATCCATGGAGCTGTGAGCAGGGAGCCAGGGATCCATGGGGCTGTGAGCGTGGGATCTGTGGGGCTGGGAGCTGGGATCCGTGGAGCTGTGAGCCTGGGATCCGTGGGGCTGGGAGCTGTGAGCCTGGGGTCCGTGGGGCTGGGAGCTGTGAGCCTGGGATCTGTGGGGCTGGGAGCAGGGAGCCTGGGATCTGTGGGGCTGGGACCTGTGAGCCTGGGATCTGTGGGGCGGGGAGTGGGGAGCCTGGGATCTGTGGGACTGTGAGCCTGGGATCCGTGGGAATGGGAGCCATGGGGCTGTCCATGGATCAGCCCACTCTTGTCATATGTACAGTGCACTGAAAGCAATGCCCACAGCCAACAACCAGCCTGTGTCCCCGGGGTTTGCAATCAAACAGCACATCTGGCGCAAGGCAGAGCAAAGTGAACCGTGGGGAGAGGGGGAGCAGCAAATGCTTCGCAGAGCACAGGGCTCCTTGGAAACTTGTCCCCAGTGGGGCTGGAGCAGCTTCGCCATTAGCATTTCACAGCTTCACCCAGGGTTGTGGTTGTTTGCAGATCCTGTCAGCTCCTTCCCCTCCTTCCCTGCCTCTTTGTTCCCTTGCCTTGCTGCCTCACAGCTGGTTAAAATGGTAAACCTTTGATAATTTTTTTTTTTCATTTAATCATTTCTCATTTTTGTCAATTTTTCTCTTGTATCTTCCTCTCTGGGAGGCTGAAATGAGGCTGGGAGCTGCATAGCTGAGATGGCCTTTTGAAGAGTCTCAGGCAAAAAGTTTCGAGGAGATTTTCACTCTTTCCTGCCATAAATACTGTGCTTCCTTAAAAAAAAAAAAATCCAAATAAAACAAACAAACCCGACCTACCAAAAAAAAACCCACACAGAGAATTTTATCATGGAGAAAATTGCCTTTTCCACAGGCTTTCTTCATGGCACTGGGAAAATACTGAATGCTCCCTGCTCTGTTTTTCTGTGGTTGCTATTTTTACCTTTCCAAAACCCTCCAAGCTTCCCTCTATTGCTCCCTTCTGCTAAATTTCCTCATCATTTTCCTTCTTGGTTTCTCTCCCAGTTCCCAACTCACACAGTGGTGCATGAATATATTATAAACTCTCAAGGGAAGAGGCGGTCTCTCTAAGTACACATTTCATCGAACAGTTGTTGCAGACTGGGGTTTGACCTCATATTGAAACATCTCCAGGTACAACCTGTATCCAGTGTTGAACACATTATGGGGGTGCTGAGTTACTGTTATCTCTACCCAAGGACGATGGGATTTCAGGGCGTCATGCAAGAGAGGGCCTCAAAATCTCCAGCACTTTGGGTGTCTTGCATAAGATTCAGAATATTTAAAACTCCAATTAAAACTGCTGAAATAAAAGCAGGATTGGATACAGGACTTATAACAAGATTCAACGTGCTGTGGGAAATGCTTTAAAGGTGACCTGCAAATCCTCTTTAATTGCTCTGCTGTTGCAAGAGATGCTGTGTGCCCTCAATAAAAGGGCTGGTGAGGACATCTGCTATGAGTTTAAAACAGCAAAAGTAAGTCAAAGTTGGAGGGTAAATTCCTGGGAGGTGTGGCTGTACTGAATCACAGCTCCAGTCTTCTGATGAAGGCGCAGGTCCTAAATTGCTACCTAAAAAAAGGCAGGCTGGTCCCCTCCCTCCATCCCAAGCTGTCCATGAAGCTACCAAACTTCCCTGTGGCCCTGCACTCTTGTATCCTCCAGGCTCATGCCTGCAGATACTGCAGGCACAGGGGGTGGCTCCTTAATGCACAAGCAGAAGGCAGGGGAGGTTCTGAGCATCAAGACTTGCATCAGCGTGTTCAGAAGAGGGAAGATGAGGGCTCAGCCTGGAAGTGCAGAAGATGCAGATAAGAGAGGGGTGCTCACTGCTTCTGCTCTGGTGTGCCTGCAGAGGGATCTGGGGAAATCAGGTCCGCGCAGAGCCATAAAAATGTTCAGGTAGCACAGACCCCAGTGAAGTCAGGTCCTTAGGGACTCCTGGTCACCTAAATATCTCATGGGAACAGCAATTCCTCTCTTGCCCGAGACATCCAGGATGGATGAAGGGCTATTCAGGAGGACTCTATCCACATTTTAGGGATGCTCAGATGCTGCATCTACATAAGGAAACAGCCAGGCCAGAACATCATCTCTGGGATGCATTTGGGAAAGGGAGGGGGTACATTATCTCATTGGCCTGAATGCTCCTCTTCTCTTTCCTCCCCCAGAAAAGCTGCCAAGAGTAAAGATCTCTCAGGAAATAAACTCCCACTCCCTTGTTCTCACCATGTGCAAAGGGGATGATGCACCATCCTGGCACGGCTGGGTGGGCAGGGGACAGCAACACAACTCCAGCCCTACCTGTGCTACCATGAGAGCTACTTTCAAAAGGGGATTTTGCATTATTATTTTTATAAACATGGAGATCTTCATCTTGAGTGGAGGCAGACTCAGCTTGGAGGTGGGGGGTGTCAAATACTGCTGTCAAATAGGCTCAGAAACAGACACACATGTATAATACATGCCAGACAGTTTGTCTGACAAATTACTGTTTCTGCTGTCACTTAAATTGTTCCATACGTCATCTTCCCCTCCCATTTCTGTTTCAAACAAACCTGCTTAGGGATGACTCTCCTTCCAGCCCTTCTCCTGACTAAACCTGTTTAAAACCCAATTTGCTCCATTCATGCACTGTGAGTTGGACCCATTTCCCTTCTGAAGTTATGGATGCCCAAGAGGAGGGAAATGACAGGGTTGCTCTTTGTGTCCTGCTCCCTGTTGTACCTGATACTATGGAAATAATTATGACGAAAATCAAAGAGCTCAGGGAAGGGTAAAATGCAGCTCCTGTGTTAGCTTTTGGTCACAAGGTAGGTGGAGCAGGGACTGGCGTGGGGTAGATCTGTGCAGGAGAGCAGCCCAGGATGCAGGGCAGAGCTGTCATTAGGGCTCTGCTCTCCTGGTGACCTCCACCCCATCTGGGACACCAGCATGTGCAACAGCAGCAGTGACTTGTGTCCAAGCCCAGTGGGCAACCCTTACCACCCAGGAAGAGGAGCTGCAGGTCCACAGCAGTAGCTGCAACCAAGGGATGGGAAATATGGGGACAACTTGTGCCACCAAAGACCACGGAAAGTCTGCCTCCAGCTCTGGTACAGCAATTCTGGATGGGAGTTAGCTGGCAGACAAAACACTTCCGTGTGTGAAGCCAGGAAAATTTGCTAGTCTTTCCAGGAAAGTGCCCCTGGCTCTTCTATCCTGCAAACCATGCCTCATGTCAGGAAATCACCTCCAAAATGCTCACATGCAGAAAGCTCTCAGCATCCCTCCATCGGCTCTGACACCCCTGTGCCTCTTAGGGTCCAGCCCTGACCATCAGCACCAAGGCAGGGGTAGCACCAATAGAAAGCACTGGAGTAAGGCAGAAAGCAGCTCTCATTCTGATGCTGGACCCATCCATTTCTCCCCTCTGTGATGCCAAGGTGAATTTGGCTGTTACAGACCGAGTCAGTCCCCTCATGGTTCCTCCTGCCAGCAGCCTGTGCAGGTGAATTACAGCTCAACATGAATCCTGTCTCCATCCAGTACCCTGGAGGTAATAAATGTCTGACTGTTATTAGGAAGTTATTGTCTGAAGCCTTTCAAACAGCAAAAAGAGGACTTAAAAATACCTCTAAGTGCCACAGCTGCTGAAGGAGTGTGCTGTGAGGGACCAGGCATCTAATTTGCTGCATCGTTCCTCCACCAAGCCTCCTTCTTCCTCGGTAAATGTGCCCCCATGAGGGTCTTTTAGGAGTTTTCAGTGTTTCTGCTCATTCTGGCTCCAAGATTTGCAATTACTGCAGGCAGCAAACACCGCGCATAAACCCTAGTTTGAGGTGGGGATATGGAATTTCAGTCTGTGCTGTGCATAACAGGAACCCAGGCCGGGATGAATCATGCTATGTTACTTTGGTTTAAAATTTTTTTTGCAGTGCGTAGGTTTTTCTGGGGCATATTCCATCAGGCACGTAATGGTCAGATCCACTCTGAACGTTTATTACATGGTTACTTTGCAATACACACACTTTCAGATGTCACAAATGGCAACAAAGCCGGCTTAGCAACTTAACAAACCCTTCTACAAGTCCTGTAGATCACCATACATTTTCTGAGTGCTCTTTATCACAGCCATTTGACTGCTACTTTTTTTGTTCGATTTCTCTGTTCTGAGGTATTTTGATTAAAACCGTACTGAGTAATTTCACCCTTTTTCTTTCATCAATACGCTCATTTGTAAATATCCCAGGAATTTTTTTTTGTGTCCTCCCACCCAGGAATGCAAATGGCCATTATGTGCTCCCCAAGGTATCTCTAAATAACCCTTCTCCTTTTAACCTTAGGATTTTATTGTGTTAGTTGCTAGGTAACTGAGTAAGATTTATAGCCATCTATTGTTAATTTTGAAGGCGGTCTTCAATGCCCCTGTAAATAGCATTTGGGAGTTGGAGTCCACACCAACAAAAACTTGGAGCCCAGTCCCGCTCTGTGGAGAGGAGCACCTGCTATGAAATGCAGGGCCATGTGGATACATAAAACAAACCCCCCCAAAAAGGGACCTGCTCCTCTCAAACTGGGCAGGCTGGGCATTGCTGAGGTGCTGGAGGGACCCTGGGCACCCTGGCCTCTGATGCCAGCGTGGCAGAGTGTCACAGGCTGTGCACCCCCCTTCCCTCTCTCCTGCTCCTTTCCAACCTCTCCTCATCCTTCTGGCTGTTGCTCCCCGAAATAAAATGACAGTGCTGCAGCTTCTCCCAGGACTGGATTTCTCTGCTGTCAAGCTCAGGGGTCCCCCAGCACAGCTCTCCCAGCCTCTCTGACAAGGGGGGGGGCTTGGGGGGGTGGGGAGATGCCCCCGGTTCAGGTAGTTGCTTAATGCCTTTCAGTTTGAGGCTAAACAAAGCAATCAGGTGGGACTCTGCCCATTTGCACACAATATCCTTTGCACTATAGCAACAAGTAATTTTCTACTATCCCCCCTCACTCCCTGGAGCTCTCTTTTGGTGCAGCAGAATTATTTGCTTTACGCTGTAAATTCACACTTCTGCCACGCTACTTTGACTTTTCAGGACTATTTAGGAAGATAAGGAAAAACAAACCAATTTGGGGTAACTGGCAGACGGGCAGATGTCAGCAGGCACGGCAGGAGGTGAGCTGGCAGGAGTGAAGCCATCCTGCCCTTCCCTTGCCACAGCACTGGAAGTGTCACAGATGTCCTGCAATCCCTCACATTAATCATTCATTTGCCACCCTGCAGGTGGAAAGGTCCTTTTACTCATGTTTTTAAAGCTGCTTTATTGTCTCTTTCCATTGGGAGAAAAAGAAAAGTGTCTTTTACTTACCATTTTACAGGGTTGCTTATAAATAAGGGAGAGAAATGCCTGGCAAAACCAGGCTGCCGGTGGTAGCTCAGATCACGAGAAATTAGGTAGCTGGTCCAAGGAAAAATTCAGAAAACTTTGTCTGTGGCCCTGAGATACCAGAAACTGTTTCTCTTCTGGACACCAGTGTTGTCAGGTTTTATATTGGTGCTATTTTTGCCTGCTCGAGCCCCCAGTTCTTTAGCCAAGGCAAACAGCCCAGGACATACCTTCTGTCAAAAGAGCTTCTGATTCTCCCAAGTTAAATGCCACCATACATTTAAGTTCTTGAAAGGCTCAAGCCATTGGGAATGATCAGATGGGAAAATGCCATTAGTGAAATCTGAATGCCAGTCGTACCTGGAAAGCTTCACATACCACTTGCACAATGTGGAGGAAAGCTGAAGAGGAGGATATACTCAGGTTATCTTGGGCACCAGCCTCTCCCAGGCAGGCAGGCAGCTCTCCGGGGTTATTCCAGGTGAGCTCTGCACCAGCACAAGGCACACCCACTGCATTTTTCCACACAGAGCAGGATGAAGCTGTCGGTGTTGACAAGAGCTGTTGAAATGACTTGAGGACACCCCACTTTATGCAATTCAGTCAGCAGAATTTAGAAATATCTCTAAAAAGTGGATCTGAAGGGTATCACCTCTCCATTTGCCCTACCTGAATGGAGCAGCAGCTCAAGTGGGAGTCAGCACAGTGATCTGCTGGGGTTTCCTTAGATTACCTGTACCACTGCTCAGGGTGGACTGTCCCCCTGAGAGATGTGGATTTGAGGAGATATGGCATGCACAGGGATACCCTGGGAGGAGAACAGTGAAGGAGAGACAGACAGCAAAGTGTTTCAGCAGCTGAGCCCCAGAACAGGTAAGAAGAAAGGCTGTTGCCTCCTGCTCCCACAGACGAGGCTCAGACTCACCATGCTGCTCCTGTGCTGCCAGGAAACAAACCTCCATGGCCACTGCTGCCCTACACCTCCTTTCAGCAGCTCGTGGTTTGTTATTCTAGGTCTCAGTTGTTTGCCAGTTCAGCTATGCTGCATTTTTTGAAGCAGGGAAAGATTGCCACAGTGTGTACCTGCTTGTTCTAAGTTCTGGCAAGGCATCAGCCTCAGTGGGAAGTGCAGAGTTTCATGCTGCCACCACTACACACCTAGATCTTGCTCTGAAGGGATACTCCAACCTGGGACCAAGCTGAGAAGAGTCTTGGGAGATCCAAGCCATGCACGAGGCCACAGCTCCAGCCTCTGGCAGCATCTGGTACCTGCTTGCATCCTCTGCTGCAGGCAGCCTTGCTCCCACCTGCCAGGGGTGGTTTGGAGGCAGCACTTGTACTTACCACTGTTTGTATTTGCCAGTAACAGCGACTAACCTGGACGTGTCTGTTCTTGCCAGTCAGCTCGCAGGGAGCCATTCGCACCTCCCTGCTCCTGGGTGCAGGAGCAATGAAAGCATTTCACAGTCAATGCTCCTTTCTGTGTGGGGCTGGGGAATGCAGGCATCGAGCAGTGAATAGCTTCAAAGAGGAAGGTCAGCAAGCCTGCGAGGATGGATTAGAAAAGGACAATGCAGAAAAGACCTGATTAATTTAATTGCTCATCCGAAATGTAGTCGCAGACTAAAGAAGGATGAAGAAATTATAAGCATATGAATGGAGCCAAGTAATGATTTTGAGAGAGAATATGCAGAGCCCTGCCTCCCCCTGCATCCTCTGTCCCACATACAAAGGGTTTTGTATTCAGAGATTACTCCAGACTTCTGGCTCTTCTTCTCATGCTATCTGTTCGGAAATGGAGACACTGACTACCAACAAATGTTTAAGTAGCTGCAGCTTGATCTTGCTGCTGGCAGCTCAGACTGAGCATTAGAGTCAGGCATGTGCCAAAGCCTGTGAGGAGATGTAATGTGGAAACCATTCTGCTCCCAGCAGAACTGAGGTTTTCCTGGTGGAAATGGATTGATGGGCATGGCCTCAGCCTCTGCACTTCATATCCTGCCTTGAAGGACCTGGATCAGCTTCACAAATGAGAAATGCATTTCTACCTTCCCTTGCTTAAAATGGACCGACCTCACATCTTCTTGTACTTGCAGTCAACAGATCACATCTCCAAACACTTCAGAACCAATATTTATAACTAGAGAGAGGCAGAAGTAATTTAATGGAAAATTTCACAGGTTTGTTGGGTTTTTTAATTGGAAGAAACAAACAAAAGAAACCTCCCCAGGAAATAAAGTATAAAAGGCATTTGGGTTAGGTCAAAATACTATTCTTCTTTTGTTTTGTTTTGGTTTTTTTTTTTTCAAAATCTGTGCCTTATGTTTGCTAACATAAAATAGCTGAAAAATTAAGCCAACTTTGAAGTGGAAATTCGGACTCCTCTATGAAGTCTGAAAATAACTTCTTAGCATTCTTCATCTCGCTATTGCAGAGAGGTCAAAAACTTGCCAACTAATCTGCTTCTGGAAGGCTACAATTCTAATTGCCTGGATCACTTCACAGGCAAAAATACTTGGAAAATATTGGAGTGAGACTGACAGGCACCACTTGCGGTCATCAGCTTCTTCCTCCTTCTCAATGCAAGCCGGAGAGCTGCCTCCAGGAATTTGTACCGCAAAGGGACTCATCCCCTCCCACTCCGTGACCAACACTACAAAGGGTTGTGACTTCTGGATGAACTCAGACACGTCTCTTAAAACGACTCGACTGAAAGAGTTCTCCATTTGAAGAGTTCAAGTGACGGGAGAACTTCACACATGGGCTGAGCCACTTCAGCTCTTAATGACTCCTGGGTTGGGTTGAATTCCTGTGCCTTTGCCTGGTAATGGGAGGTGTCTCACCTCAGTGCTCTTCCCCTGACAGAATGCTTTCTTCTGAGTCAGCCCTCAATCATCTGTTAGAGGAGTTGTGTTGGAAAGAGAGTGCACCAAGCCTCTCTGCACTCTTTAATATGATTTTCAAAGTGAGGCTATGAGGAAAGGAATCAAATGCCGTGATTTAGGACTAATTCCTTGAGACGTGCCTTTCCAACAGCCTTCAACAAAATGCATTTTGTTCTTCTATAAAGGAAAAATGGCCATCATTGGGGCAGAAGGCCAGAGAAAGCAATCACCTGTGTCTCTGAAGCTGCACAGTGAGGCTGAAGAAGAGCGCTGCAATTGTCAGAGATCCTCAGCACTAAGCACGCAGAACCTAAGCACTGAAAGTGTTACAATGACCTTTCATTATACAGGGCTGTGTCAGGAAAATCCACAAATGCCAGAGGTTTATTTCCAAAAAGGAGACAGAGGAGTCCTTCAGCTTTATTCGAATAAAGAGAGAGAGTCCACCGGGGCACATGCCCGCAGGGTTTTCTCTCTCGGAGTTTCGGAGGGCAAAGCCTCCCTTTTACCCCAAACTCCCGGCCGCACTGTGCCCTCTTCCTTTCCCCGTGGGCTGAGGTACTAGGAAGGTACAGCCTTCCTGAACCACCTACCACATATCCCCCCTTGAACCTGCTGTTTTACCCCAAAGTTCAGAAGCGCAGGCTTGCGCAGACCCACTGGTCTGGGCTCTGCAACAACCTGCTGCCCAAAGTCAGTAGAAACAGGAAGAACCATTTCAAAGACTTTAACACCCATACCTTCACTCATCAGATTATTTGTAAAGATGTTAGCACACATCTTTCCTCTCAGCTGGAAGGTTAAATACGATTCAGGGTCTGTGTATTCATTCTACAGCAGCTCACTTTTAAACTCTTTGTAATAATTTATTAAGGATAAATGATAGAAAAGACACTTTTAAGAGATTGGTAATTTAAAATAAGAATTGAACTTTTGAAATACTGCATGTTCTGTTTTCTGCATCTGACAGTGTTTCAGACAGCACAAGGGAGGAATCCCCTCTCCTTTGAAAACATAGAAGCTGGAAAAGGCTGGAGCTGCCATCACTAAGAGATCTGCAGCATCTTCTGAGACAAAGCATGAGGAACACATAAGAGAGGACAGAAACTGCAACTTCTCCACTCTTACCTGCAGTATCTGGGGCAGGGGTGCTGTAAGACTGGTTAAACTTCAACACTTGATTGATATCCTGGGAGGCAGTCCCTACATTTGCTTCCTTTTAAACCAAATTTCTCCTGCCTGAATTTTCTTGTATATTTGATACTATTTTTTCCAGTTTAGAAAAGCTGATTTTTTTTTTCACATTTCTTTCCGTAGCACTGTAAGTGGTATGGACCAGGCCCCTTATCCCAGCTCACCCTTCAAAAACATTTGCAAAATGAACTGTTTGTCTCCCTTATATCCCATGGCAAAAGATGTCCCTGGTCTTTAAAGGCAGCACCAGCCAGTCACCAGACACATCTGAACAACTCATGGGGCACCTCCAAGATGTGCTTGTGTGTATTTTGCACCTCGGGGCAGTCCTCTCTGGACAGAAATTTGGAAGCATTAGTCTCTCCAGCCAGCAGGACATGAGTGGATGGTCACAGCCATTCTGCAAGGTGGTCCCTGGTCCACAGACTCCAACACAGATTTGGGGCAGGGCTCCATATAAACAACATTCTTCCCATCCCTGATTCCTTTTGCATGAGACAATCAAACAAGGAACCCAAACCTTGGAAATAAACACCAGCACAGAAAGGAATGTTTACCATTCAGTGTATTATTCCCTAGTGTACAAAGTATTTTGCCTCTATAGTAGCACACAGGTATTGAAATACGATGGCAAATGCAGCAAGACCATAAAGACATGTCTTACAGGTCTTTTCATTTCCTTTTGGGTATAAGCAGAAAGAAAAGAAACATTGTACAGGAAAGTCCTTGCAAAAAAATACCCCAGTTTGTAGAAAAATAATGGCACTGATATACAAAACCCAGAGTTGTTTCCTGAACAAGAAATGTCTATTATCTCTGGTCCTCAAAATCTGCTCTATTTAATGATGACCATTAAGGAAACACAGGATCAGTGCTCTGTCATTTTTTTCCCTTATAGTTTATTTCTTTTTTTTTTTGCTCTGTTAATAGCTGCTCTGAAACTATATGGTAGAAATGAATGTGTACAGGTCAAAATAGTATTTCTTTTCATAAATAGCCATTCACTTTGTTAGAGAAAATATAATACGCCTGTACTTTCTAAGCACCGTTTCTTTCTAAAGTTCATAGTGCAATTTTCCCTTTTCCCCTGCAGAAGTTATACATAAGCAATTATCATTAGAAAATCACTATTCCATTATTACTCCTTTCCCCTTTCCCTTTTTCCTCTTTCTCTCTCCCTTTTTCCCCTTTCCTTTACCAGTTCTTCAGGTGCCGGGCTGTAACACAGCCCTGCTCGCCTGTGAGATGTCTCCCAGCTGACAGGAATGCATCAATCCCTGATTGTCAGGCTGACAGGTTTCACTCTAAAGGCTGAACACAGCCCAGCACACACACGGGTTATGAATCCAGGGATTGGATCATTTATCACCATTGATCCGACTGTTTTGTAACAGACTGATTACACATCCTTTGGGGAGCTCTGTAAAAGACTCACACAAGATCCCAAGGTTGCTGTTGGTAACTGCTTGCATCCAAAATGGAAAGCATTATCTGAAGTAGCAGATAAGCCTCTTTGGTTTTCCAAACTGGTGGCAATTTCGTGCTGAAAAGCTTCCTTTCCTTGTACTTTGTGCCCCTGGCTGCCCCGACATACGAGGTGAAAGAGCAGCATCCTCCTATCCCTAAGTAAAGTTGTGGAGAAAGAGATAAGGGACATAGTCACAGACTACAACAATAACGTGGTCACATCGCCACCGCTCAATGTGCCGCGAAGCTCGGTGAAAGCACGTTGTGCTACAGGCAAAGGGCTGTGTGGAGCCACCACACCTAAGGGAGATGGCTCCTCAGTTTGATTAAAAAAAAGCCAACAGTAAATGTCTGGCTGTACATGGGAATGAGGAGAGGCAAGGAGCACAGATGCCTTACCAGGAAGATCCGAAGCAACACAGAAGTAGGCGTAGAGCAGCTTGCTTTGGAAGGGGGGGGCAGAATCATCTGTAGGTACAGAGTGATCTTGTTGAAAGGAGGCAGTGAAGCCTCCCTTTGCAGATGGTCTGGGAGTGAGTAGGAAGCTGGGGAAATGCTGCAAGTGCCTGCAGTGGAGTCCCCCGGCCAAGAGAAGGGGTGGCTTGGCTGGGCGTGCTGTTCCCATCCCTGGGTGTGCTGTCCCCATGGTCCTCACCAGCCCCATGGGGTGGAAAAACCACAGGGACGCTTTCAGCTGAACACTAGGATTTTGTAACAAAGTCTGTAAGAAACTACATCTCTTCTGAGCACACAGCCCAGGGAAACATATGGCCTGATCAGCCTGTCTGGGATGAGTTAATACCCCGCTTCCAGATGGAGTCAGGAAGCACAGTGGCACATGCAATTAGGAGACAAAGATACGTTTCTTAAAAAAGTGAGTTCACTTCAGAACCCTAAGAAAAAGGGGCTTGAGCCGAAGATCCATCTGCAGGAATTATCCTAAACCTGGGGTAGATCTTGATTGATTTGAATTCTCTGACAATTTTTCTGCTTTATCCCCTTCTTCAATGATAAAGGGCACTGGATTAACTAAAACTACAGAGCATTAATAAATACCATGTTAGCACCAAACCAGTGCTTTTAGCACTAGCTACAGAGGTCATGTGAAATTCAAAACATACCTAAAAGATAAAGATTGCTAATGCAACTAGCACTGTATTCATTGTCATGTTTTCCTTGAGTGCTGTCAGCCTAATCCCTAAAAATAAAAATTTAAGCACATCTTGTCTATTTTCCTTGCATAAAGACAGATTGAAATGCCAAAAATACCCCTATGCAGATTGTGTAGCACCATGGAGGGCCAGAGCAGCCCATAACTGAAGGAAAATTACTGATTGAAAGTAAACAACTGAATACAGTGACAATAAAGTATCACTTGTCATAATGCTACATATAATGTAGAGTACGCAAAATGCAGTGGTTTGACTGCAGGATTTAACAATAAAAAATAAAAATAGTAAAAGCAGCCTTAATATAATGATTTTACGTACAAAAATATTAAATCAAAATAAATAATCCCAAACATAAATATTATACTGTACATTAGGAATATGTGATCTATATACACATATACACAGATATAAAAGTGGAAGGCAGAGGTATTGCATCACTATCCTTCATCCATCTCTCATCTCTGCTGGCTGCTCCCAGAGAACCTGGAAAACACAGAAAAGGTGCACATTAGAGACATCCTGGCCTCTGGAACATGTCACTAGAGAAACTGGCACAAGGGCAGAGCAGAAGTGGGTGCCAGCAAGGTGGGGAGGTGTTTCCAGGTGACAGTGCTGTATCCATAAGGGTTACTGGGGGAGCAGGGGATCCCACCAGGATGCTCTGTGGGGGCGGGTGGCTGTCACCAATGCCCTAAATGTGTTTTTGCAAGCATGGCCTGATCTGCTCCTTCAGGACATTTTTGGGAAGATTTTCCTTCATGCAGAAGCATCTGGGAACTCACCATTGCTATAACAACTGAACGTCGAGGCCTGTTCCAGATGATGGAGTGCACTTCCCACAGTAACCACCACATCTTCCTACTACTTTGGTACCATCCTGCAGGCAAAATCAGAAATAACAGCTCAGTGGGAGCTCAGGAATTCCATGCTGCAGAAGGGCCAGATCTGGGTTACTCGAGCCAGGGTTTTTAATAGAAAATGGCTTGGAAAGAAAACAAATGATGCCTAAATCAATCTATGAAATTACCGCTGTATTCAAATACACGCAAATTTAATTCTCTGTAGTGCTACCAGGTCAGATGGTGGACACAAATAGGAAAGGGTAGTTTTGATCTATTAAATTGAAAGCTGCCCAAGGAGAAGGCCATTTGAAGGGTATCTCAAGGGTATCTGCTTTCTCCAGTTTGCCCCATAGTGAATAACAGTAATGAGCAGAAAACTTGGCTCATGCAAGAGCAAAACCACTCTGGGACAGTAACAACTCCTGGGCTCTGCCTGAGCATGGGAAGGGAATGGGAAGGGCATGGGAAGGGTATTTGCAGGCAATACCAGGAAACATCCACTTGGAAGGGAAAGTCCTGGAGTGGCTCCAGAGACAAAAGAGGAGGGAAAGTGATGGGGTGAGGTGATGTCACTTGCTGAGGTGCCAACCCTCCTCCCCATCCCACAGCCAGAAGGGGAAAATATGGAGTGGTCCTGAGGTTGACCTGGTCTCCAAGTGAGCCCAGCAAGCAGGCTGCAACTCTGGGCTTGAGTCGGGAGATTAATGCCTCCATCTGGCCTTCCTTATCTCACCTCTGCAGACTCTTTCTCCTCTTGGTCATTACAATAGACAGACAGTCCTTGAGGGCAATTCAGCCCTCAATTACCAGAAAATTTGACTTAAGCACACAACAAGCTTGCACAAAGCATTTATTTTTAAACGAGCTCCACCCTGCCCTTGACATTATTGATCTGTGACTGCAGCAGGCTGCTACCATCTCTTCTCACTACACGGTTCTTTCTTCTGCTCTTGCGGGCAATTACACCCTTGGAACGGCACTTGACAGATGCCACCGGGTGATGGAGGATTTTTGAGCAACCCTGTTCCTTAAAGTTTGTTTTAATTCTGCCAGCCATGATGTTCTCTGCAACCTCAAAGTTCACTTCTCTCCTTTTAGAAGGGGAGAATAGAAAAGCACCTGCTGGAGCTGACATACAGGGCCTGTGCTGGTCATCCTCTGCCTGTAGTGTGGTCAGACCAGTAGCATCAATTCTCCTCTAAGAGCACCAGCACAGAGAAGACTCGGGCTCCCCAGGGCCAGGGAGACTGAAAGCAGTACAGGAGAGGATATTTTGCAAATTGCTGTTTATTAAATGATTATGGTGACCTCCTCTGGAGAGTTTTAACAGGGGCAGTTGGGATGACTCACATGAAATAACAGCCAAAAAAGCAGTCCTGGGTTTCTACCATTTCAGAATATGACACAGAAGCAACAGAGTGAAGGCACACAGTGACTGCAGGAGGTGTTAACAGGCAGGCAAATTAAGCAGTACAAGTACAAATTTGGCTGTGAGTGATTGTGAAGGACTGCCTGGCTTACCTCGAGGCTCCAGCCAGCAGAGCCACAGGCAGTGACAAGCGGTGATGCCCCTGCAGCACTCCAGTGACTTGAGACTCTCCCAAGGAGATAAACCCAGACCAGGCCAGCAGGAAGGTCCACATCTTCCACACCTTTTCAGCGATGTTTTGGGAACAATCCCTACTCAGCGCTCTGCCTGGCCCCAGACCCTATCTGCAGGTCCAACCCTGCTCTGCAGTACTGACTCTGTCCTGCTGCCCTGCCCTGTGATGCACACTCCATGCTGGACATCTCAGGCAACTAATTAAGGATATATCTGCCCCACAGCACTCAGTGCTTTCAGCTTCACAGTTAATCAGGCTCACTAATTAATTGCAATAACTCTGATCAAGTCAACCCCGCGAGGGCCTCGTCCCACTACAATTACATGCAACACTTTAATATCAGATGTTCACTTTTTGTTAGTCTCTATTGGAAGATGTTGCCATGAATGACAATGTGGCAATTAAAAACTTCTGACGAGCAGGTACAGCCATAATTAAAGTTACAACTTACTGGGGATTTCTGAATTTCTGACACTGCGTAATTCCCTTGTGAGAGCCACTTGGCCGTTCCCCTTAGGGACAGGCCTGTCCCATACAGGTCTATGCTGAAGCGGCCCTAAAAAACAAGAGAAGAGCCTGGTTATCCCAAAATGCCGTGCTCCAGACTCCCAGCATACCACAGTGTCACTTTTCTAACAGCATCTTGACAGCAATGTTCTTTCCTTGTTTTCCATTGCTCTGACCATGACTAACCCATTGTACAAATCACAGCATGGCTCACATTAGGCATTTCTTCTCCTTGGTGGCTGCAGAGAAGGAGGGGCTTCAGATTGCTTTTGAACTGCCTTTTTTCCCAGGTTTTCACTGCTTTACCCCGGTTTTGCACTGTTTTTTCCTGGTTTTGCACTGCTTCTTCTCTGCCAGCTGAGGGCATTGTTGGCTTTTCCATGGCAAACTGCAGAGCCTGACGTGCTCCAGCAGCTGATGGGAAGGAACCTCAGGGATGTGCTGCAGCCACTGCGCTCCCTCCTCACCTGGAGAGGGCACACATGTCCTTGTTTTCCTTATTTTCCACTGTTTTTTTTTTTTTTTTTCCCAGACTAGTGAAATAAAAACTCTTCCATTTGCTTATTTCTTTAAAACACTTCATTCCACCCTTCCTCAAAATGCAAAAGATGGATGGAAAATTAAGGACTATGCCAGCATCCAATGCTCAGCCTTTCAGCCCTCCCTTCACCCCCATGGCAGTTTCTAATCCTGCCCATTTGTGGACCCACGGAGGAATCCTTCGGACACATCCCCGGGCTGGCCCACAGCCCAGCACGGCTGTTAGCTTTGCTCCTTGCACTTGCTGCCTTGGGAATGCTGATTTTCTGTGAGGAGCAAGCTGTCTGGGTCAGGTGGATGGATATTAACATTTATGAGCATTCCTGAGGTAAGGAGTCGATACTGAGCTGTGCAGGAAAGTGTCAGCTCTGAAAGCAGGGAGGGAAGGAGATGGAGAGGTTTGCCCTCTGCTGTCTGCTGCTGCGACTCCCTGTTAATGCCCTTTGCCAACATGGCCCACCCGATACCTTGGACTATCCAAACAGATCACTCATCCCCCAGCCCCACAAAAGGTAGGTGTGTGCTGGGAACATGCAGCAAGCCATCCATAACACAGTGTTACTTGTCTCCTACAGACTTTCAAAAAGCATCTGCTCCCTATTGCTCTCCCTGCCCAGCATTTCCGCCAAGCCTTGTCATGGACTGATTCCCCCTGTCTTCAACTATGCAAGCAAAACCCGTTCTCCCCCCACAGCCTATTTCTTCTTCCTTTTCTCCTTTACTGAGGCCCTAGGGAATGTCTCTTAGCCAGCCACTGGCCTGATAACATGGAAAATGGAAACGACTTTCTTCAGATTCACAAAGGGAACTTTCTCCATCACTTTTTCCATCTTCACAAAGGGAAAAGTTTCAGATCGCTGAGATAAGAATGTGCCACTCACTGAAGCTGGGCTGCTGCGATCAGCAGTAATTAATAGAGGGCTTGAACATAACAAATGGCACCAATTCCTATTAAATGCTCTTGTCAAATACCTGCGGGCATTTGGCAGCACTGTAGCAGTCCCCAGCAGTGGCATAAGGAACAGGTCGTCCATCATGTGTCCGTGCAAACTGTAAATCAGTTGCTGTGGAGAAGAGTTGGTGAATAACATGGAAAGAAAGATGCAAGGAGAGAGACAAAATAAATGTAAACATGCTCTTTGCTAATGTTTAAATTCACCAAAGCTGGCTTCCTACATTAATGTAAGAAGTCAAGACTACTGTATTTTTTTAATATTAAATCTCCTGATTCATCCCACATGTGATTCCCAGCACATGAGCACTGAATTTAACAGGACACTTACACTCAGTATGTACAGCTCAGTTTAAATCCTTCGCTGATTTAGGAGCAAGGTATAAATAACAACAAAACTCGAACCCTTTTCTTGGGGTTTATTTCCCTATCAAAAAATTCCCCATTTTCAAGAAGGCTACAGCACCTTCTACATCTCTCTTTTCAACAAAGGCAAATAACACCTCTGCTCTCCTGGCTGCCCCAGCCCAGGGTCGGGTTTTCAAAGGGAATTGGAGTATTTTGCTCTGGAGGGATCTGAAGTAACTGAGACTCATTTAGATGGGGATGTGAGATAGCTCCTGCCTGACAGAGGTAGGTGCCCAGCTCCTTTTGAAATTCAAAGGGAGCTGGTATCATATTCCCCGAGGGTCGTTCCTTTGAGATCTTTACCTAGGAGCTTTTACAGATTATTAGTAGCTTTTTACAGATTGATAGACTGGGAGGTCTCGAAAATGAAGTGATAAAAAACACTTATCAGATAAAGAGTCGTTTTACAGGGAAGGATTTTGATTTGCTAAAAAAGCACTTAGCTATTTACTGAATGAACTCCCAACAATATGTTTTTTTTAAAACATTTGCTGGAAACTGATAGCAGTGGAGTCAGGGGGACTGAAACCATAACCTTATGGGATGCTACAGGGTCTCTGGTGGTGGGATGGGCTCCCAGCTCACAGGAATGACAAAAGAGACAGTGTGTTACTCACATTGCACAGCTACACTCTCTTTCTCCACTGCAAATCCATGTCCCCAGCTCTCAACACAAGTTATTTCCCCGTGGTCTGGCTCTGTCAAGAGACTCCTCTGCCCTGGCCACTGAGAACAGCATCCCCACCCCGGTGGAGACCCCTGCACTAGGATCTCCTGACACCTCTCAGAGTAAAATGGAGGGGGGGGTGAGGCAGCTCCTCCCTGGTTAGGCTTTGTGTCCGAGTCCAGTCTGAAAAGGGGGGACCAAATGAAATAAAATAAAATCCCTCACAAAATACACTGGGCTGCTGGGAGCATGCAAATACTCGTTCTGCGGAGCAGATACACCAGCAATTGCCTTAATATTTTCCTGTTTTACAGAGAAATAATATGAGCATCTCTGATGTACTCAAGTTGCAGTCTCCAAGTATAAAGCAGCAAACAGGTGACCAAGTCTAAAAGCAGCTTTTTACAGGAATTCTCAGGAATACTGCTCACTAGAGTACTACTGGTTGCTTGTAGTTACAGCTATATTTGTGTAAAATAAACATTTTTTTTAATGGCAAGGCCCTGTTTTTACTCACTTATTATTTGCATAGTGTTCAGGTCCAGCCTTACTTTGCTGAAGGTGGAAAACCCAGCTGCTGTGTAATCTTTCCTACACTGGCAGTCTTCTCGTCTGCTCCCGTTATACGGACACTCAGTCGGGTTATGCAATCTAAATCAAAAGAAAACCCTTTCTACTCATGACTGGGAAATATTGCCATGGAAAACAAAAACACTGTGAGGTTCATGATTACTGGATTTCTTACCTGTATCCATACACCTCTGAAAAATTCTCTGCATCCCCGTTTACAAGGGTCACATATTCCTTTGGGCTGTCAGTCTGCATCCCAGAGCAATACACCTGAGAGAGAGAAGTGAGAATTGTGTCACGTGCAAAGGCATCACTGAGACAACCAAAGGCAGAAAATCCAAGAGTGGAAGTGAAGACCACACACAGGGTCCTCTTGAACCTTTAGAAAACCCATTAACTGCCATGCTGTTGCTGAAATGCACCTCTAATGTCTTTCCTTTGACTTGCAGGGAATATTCACCATCTTCAGTGACACCTTTGAGATTTTTAAGGTCTTTGCAACTCCTTGGCAATTCACCTGAAACAAAACAGAAAATACTTGTAGTCACTGAACAACTGTACATCAAAATCTCTTTTGGAACACTGTGAGGCTTCCAAAGCATCAAAACATCTTTTTTATTTTTAAGAGGTTTCCCTGAAGTGCCTTAGTGCTTACTTGGATGGCTCCCAATGCTTCTGGAAATACTGTAGATCTCTACGAGTTGGATGGGAAAAGATGCTGAAGCCATGAGAATGGCAAAAGAAGGTGTAAATCTGCAGACTTACAGTCATGGACATTGTGGCATGTCCTCCTCTCTTCAGGTTTCAGGTCCACATGGCACAAGCTGCTGACCTGGTCGTCGTTGGTCAAACACTGCACTGAGCGGTGCATGACCCCAACTCCACAGGTGACAGAGCACTGCGGGACACAAGACAGAGATTCCTGTTCTATCTCAAGGGTTTCTGGGCTCCAGAAGAAAGAACAGAGACAGATGGTTTCCCTTGTATCAAGAGACAGCAGCAAAGACTCCAATCCTGCGAAGTGTTCAAACACAGGCTTAATTTTAATCAAATGACTAGTCCCTTTGGTTATTAATCCCTTCCTTGTTATCATTGATTACTTCAAGACTACCATACTTTGCTCAGTGTTTGCACACTTTGCTGGATGAGGCAGTTGGTTAAAGCGAAGCATGTGCTTAAGTGAAACTGTTTATTTTTCACATGAGGAAGATTGTTGTTTTCTATGCCAATTGCACAAAAGAGAAAAAAAAAATGGAGCCTCGAAATCTTCTCTCCCCTCACCTGCTGGAAAAACAGCTAAATCTGTGCAAACACTGGGTCAGCCTCAAACTACCCAGATCAAGGGCAATCCTAAGTCTGAAACTGCACAAGTTACTGGAGCTATGAAGCAGCAGAGCATCCAGCACTGAGCGTGGGCTATGAGAGGTGGGAGCATCTTGCTCCCCATCCACAACTTGTTCTTTCAAGTACTTAAGGAATTAAAATCAGCTCTTTCCACAGCTAGCAGGTTAGGCTATAAAGAAAATGAAGTTGCTCATCCATTTAGAAGTGATTAGTCTAAAGGAACACATCATGAAGAATATGGTCTTCAATGGTTCATGGTATTCACAGCTTGGGCATTTACTCTTTATCAAGTCCAGTTCCATAAAATTCAGCTAAAGCACTGAGTAGGACTCTCTCTGTCCATCAAAGGTGATGGCATTTTACATTAAATCCCTTTCAAAATCAGAGCTGGCAAGGGTCATGGCACTTGGTAGTCACTGGGACATTCAGCAGCCTAAAGTGAGGCAAAAGGTCTTTCTCTCTGAAATGAATGCTCTTTGCAGTGAAGTTGGATTAATGAGTTGGGTATTTTGCACTTAAATTCTGAGGGAAAATGCCAAATAATTGAGGCTGAGCTCTTTGCTGTAACTCCTCTGCACTGACTCACAGGGAGGATCTGAAGCTTCCTATGGGGCAGGAGGAACTTAGGTTTCAAATGTCTTTGCCAGTTACTGTGACAACTTCCACTGTATTTTACTTGGCTTGACACTCATTGCCTTGTAAAGGTTTGACAAATTCCTACAAATGCCTGAGCTGGCTTAATAAATCAAGTTTATGGGAGAAACATCACATTTCAAAGAATGTCAGAAGCCCTAAGAAGTGAAATGTTATCACCTTAACTAAAACTTGATCTTGTAGTTCAGGCCCCAGAAGAGGCTCAACACAAATAACTTCAGCAGAAAGGCCAAGTTCTTTCCCCTGACCTGTCCCAGCATTTTTAAGAAGAAGGGAAAGGAAAAAAGAAGGAAAAAATCCTTTTAAGGCTCAAATGACCAGTGTTTCGTCCTAGTGGTGGCTCCCAAGTCTTTCTCATACACGTGGCCAAGTGGGATGAACTGCAGTTGCCAGTGACCCATCAATCCTTGTAGCACAAGGCTTTCAAACCCTTGTTTGCTGCAATGACCCCACTCTCTGACTACGCATTCAGCATGGCCAGCAACACGGCCACAAATGCTGGCTACATCCCAATTTTCACGAATATCTCTACTTGTAGCTGCTGGGACTCCCCCGTACAAAGCAGTTCAGTCTGAAGTATGGAGCCCTACACACACCAGGGCTGCTGCTGCACCAGAGTATTCCATGCATTAATTTGAGCAGCTCTGAAATGTTCCCCTGCCAAACCTTCAGTCTGTGTCTAAAAAGACTCCAGGTTGTTCCAGTCTTTTTGGCTAAAACAGGAAGTTTGCCCAACTTACGCTTCCCCAGTTGCCGACGCGCCAGGAGGCCGAGATGGGGCACTCCCTGAGGTAGCAAGGCTGGATGTTGGGGGGCTGCGTGCCAGGACAGTTGACCATGTTCTGGTACCCGTACTCGTAGTGGTCCTTCCCGGTGTAGATCTCACTGCAGGACACGAGGCGCTGCCTGTATCCCTTCCCGCACGTGACGGAGCACTGTGGGCACAGGAAATACTGGTGAGCCCCACATGCTTCAGGAAGGCTGCCCAAAATGGGAGGGGAAGAAACCAGGCCTGTCAGCTTTTAACACAGGAAACTGCTTCAAGGGATCACTGGTATCTATTTAAGCCAGTCATGAATATTCTAAGTGGCTACTGCAAGTGGGCTGGTGCATGACACTATCTTTCAGCGCCCAGCTCCTCTCTGGGCTGGATCTACAGCTGCTCCAGGACTCCCTACTCCAGGCTGGCTCCTGGGCACATATTATTTCTTCCCAAGCACAAAGAAAGGAGCAAAAGATCCTTGGGAACTTGGAAATGCCTCTGTTATTTAGTTGTTTTGGTTTGGTGATGATTTTTTTTCCCCATGGGATACACAGAGGAGGAAAATGGTCAAGGCTGACTCTGAACTGCAGGTACTTGTCAGCAACTGGAAGAATGAGAGATTTTTCATTGTAATTAGAGGATAAACTGCACTTCTGCCCTCCTCATCAAAGGGCTGAGTGGGACCTGGGGAGAGGCAAGCTCTGGCTCTGTAAGCCCTTTCCACCTCTCTGTCTTCATGGGCCTGACTGCTCCCAGGTGGTCTCCCAGGCACTGGGAGTGGGTAGAAGGTGCCTGGGCCAGGAGCAGCCAGGGCTCCAGCCTGACAGGCACCTCAATACTTCTCTTAAGAAACCACCCAGGAGACCAGGCTTTTCTGAGATATTTTCATGTCTCCACATTTCTCCCTCCCTGCACTATCTCAGGTGGCTTGTCCCTCCTCCCCTTCAGCCCCAGCATGTTTTCTTTTTTCCTTTTTCTTGTTCTTTCTTTTTAATCAGTGCTGTGTCAGCAGCTGCCTTGTCATTTCCCTCTGCTGTTTCTCCAATTGGAAAGTAATCCTTCATTGGCTGCAGAAGGAAATAGGCTGAGATAAGCCCAGGTCCTCCCGCATGCAGCACCTGCCACACGGAAAACTCATCTATTTTCCTTGCCAAGCCCTCTCCCAGCTGTGAGGGTGAATGTCCTGCCTTCCCTCACTCCGGGTCCTTTCCCCTGCAAAGACAGCACTGGGGAAGGATGCGCCCCCATGGTCACATCCAGGCTTGCCTGTCCCCCATGATGCTCACCTGGACCCTTACAGAATTCACAGGGCCCCAGAGCCCCCCAGGAGTGGAGTGGAATAAAACTAAATAAATAAATGAAATAAACCAGCAGAAAACCAAAGGGGATGCCTGCTGAATGCACTGTGCTTTGGAAGAAAATTGCCTTCAGGTAATATTAGCTAGGACTCTGAGCACGCTGCTTCTAGTCTTTAATATCCTGGTTGTCTCCCACAGCGCTGCTCCTTTCTATCCAACAGGGAGACTGCATACAGAAATAAACCAAAAAATAGTAGTTAAAGCCCACAGCGCTGCCCTGCCACTGTTGATTTGGGTTGCAACACCTCAGCAAGGGCAGTGCGGAGAGGAGGAGAGCATGGCCTCGTGCAGGGACGGGGATGGGGCCTCACCTCCGACCACTCTCCCGTGATCCAGATGTACTCGCAGGGGGGCAGCCCGCAGCTCTCCATCTCAGGGGGGCGTCTGCTGGCGTCGCAGTAGCCGCTGTCCTGCAGCTGCTTGTTCTCATCCACACAGAACACCTTGCGGAACCGCGACGCCTCCCCGCACGTCTTCGTGCACTGTGTGCAAGAAACAATGGCTCATGCAACCCCTGAGGGACTCCAGCGAATGAATCTGCATCCAGAGCGAGCCCTCCTCCCAGAAACCCCTGTAAGCTCTCACTGGGATCACCCGGGAGAAAATTTTCAACCAGGACCCTGCTGTGCCAGATGCTGCTGCCTTTGACAAACTGCTCCTGACCTCTGGAGGTACTAACCCAAATCCACGGGAGAGAGGGGAAGCCAAGGTAGCAGGTATTGGGATGGGGCAGATGTGGGGTCCAGTTGTGATGGGATCAAGAGATGCAGGATTGGGCATGCTGGGCCAGGAGATAGGGCAAGAGGAGAAGAAAGGGGCCAACCCCCATTATTTCAGCCCCTAGTACATACAACTGTTTGGAGAACGACAACGCAACTACCCCCTTGCAAAAATCACACTGCTGCACCTTTGGCTGTGGCTGGTGTGGGGGGAGCCCCTTCCTCAGCTCTCCTGAGGGGGACACATAGAATCATAATAGAATAGTTTGGGTTGAAAAAGACCTTAGAGATCATCTAATTCCAACCCCCTGCCATGGGCAGGGACACCTCCCACTAGACCAGGTTGCTCAGAGCTTCACCCAGCCTGGCCTCGAACACAACTTTGTCTCTGCAGTGGAGACAGCCCTGCAGGTTTATTCTCTTTTAAACACTGCCCTGCCTGATATTGAGAGCAACCCATGCCAGCCAAGTACAACTGCTCCCCAGGGCCTTTTGGAGACTTTAAGGACTCAGTTCTTTCTCTGCTTGTCTTGCAAAAACCAGCCTGACTGTGAGGCTGTGTTCCTGGGAGTGAGGCTGTCCTTGGAGAGCATCTTAGAAAAAACACATATAAAACAAACTAAATCAGCGTAAGAGCAGCTGTCTAGATAAAACCCTATTTTCTTTAAGTTATTGCCTGTAATGGACTTCTAACACTTTCAGCTAACTGGATTAACAAGGAGAAAAATGCATGAAAATAATCATTTTATAGAACATGCAGGAAATGTCTTCCCCTTAAGGAAAAGGATAAAACATCCAATCAAACCATCCCTATCTGTACAGAAACACTGTTTGAAGTCACCTAGGCGAGTAACACTGTGCCAGTTTAATCTACTTAGGAGTCTCACCCTCCAAACATCATTTCCAGCCTCCCTGAAGCAGCTCCTGCTCTCCTGGCTGGCCCACAATTAGCAAGATCTTAGCAGGTTCAGCTAATTGCAAGATGGAGGCACTGTCATGGCCCTGTTTCTGTAATTAGCTGTCAGAACCAGGATTGTAAATTATTTGAGAATACTGAAAAATCAGATCAGTCTGTGGCAGCAGCAGCAAACCAGAAGAGCAGCAGTGAGAACAACATCATGTTGGGTGTAAATATTTGGAACTGGGGCAAAGTGGAAAGGGATGGGGAAGGAGAGGCAGCTCCACAAAGCAGCATTTATTCCAAAGGAATAACTTAGGAGCTCTTAGGCAACAGTCAACATTGCAAAATCTGCAGTCTGCCAGAAGACCCCAAGGGCTTTGTGTGCTTTCATCCTTATTTACTCTCTTGCTTTGAGTCCTTGGAGTGGAAGCTCCTTCTAGGTCTGTGCTGAAACATGGTGATCCTACAGGGGCTGGAGGAATTTGCTGGAGTGCGATTTCCCCAGAAAGCAAACAAAGCAAGCTACATTTGCCCATCTCTGATTATCTCCCTATTATATAAGTAAAAACTGAAAGGGGGTCATTGTGTGTGAATATGGCTCCACTAGAGCTCCACCATCATGGAGCTTCCCTGACAGCTCTCCAGGCACCTTTTGGGGCAGCCTGAACCCTGACCTTCCTGCTCCTCCCTAACGAGGGACTCTCCAGCACAGTGGGAGTGGGGTCACGGGATGCTCAAAGCTTCCCTCCTCTCTGGTTTGGCATTTTCCAGCCCAGCGAGGGGTCAGCAATACAGGGTGCATTGTTCCGTGGTCCCTCACAGCCAAAGGAGGCACCTTGAAAGTGGTGGGAAGAACCAAGCCTGATTTTGTCTCCTCTCCTCAATGTATATTTCAGCCTAAATTTGTGAAGTACGTTGGCTCATGCTTCACTTTAAGAGGGTGAACCATCTCTATGCCATCAAGGCACCTTCTGACGTTGGCAGTGAAGAGCTATCACATCAAAAGCCCATCCTCATTTAAAGTCATTACTTGCTGATGAGAGACTGACACTCCCAAGCACAGGCCAGCCCGATTTGGGCTTGTCTGCAAATAACAGTTGTGTGGCCAAATAAACGAGCCAGCTCTCTGCATTTTGAGACCAGGTTGCTTTGAAAGTTTATTTGTATTTTTTTTTTGATTATTTGTATTTTTTAGGGGTAACTGGCAATTAAAATAATCCCACTGAAATATTAAATGTGGCTCAAAGACAGTGAGACCATCATAAACTAAGTCAGAGAGAAACACTGCAGAGATTCCAATCAGCCACCCCAAGGTTATAAAACATTATTCATGTAGAAAGCTGATAGTTCAGCTAGGCTATTTGTCCTTTTGATGCAGTGACAGATTTTGCATGAAATCTCATGTTCAAGACTGATTTAAATCTCAGACAAAGCAGCAGGGCCAGGGTATAACAGCTATTGATAGCCAAATCAGAAAAACAGGTCAGGCATTTGACAATATTTGTCTCTTTTGCCTCATTTCCCAAATTCTGAACTATTTTCCTGGCAGTTCAAATTAAGGACGATTTCAAGCACTTCTGAAACTGTTTTAGAAGAGCAATAACAATAATTAAAATAACCCCAAAGGCATTGCTTTGCAAAAGCATTCATTGTTTTCTTCTTTTTTTTTAAATAACAATCTGACACAGAGATTAAATGTACCCCCCACGCCATGAACACTTGAAACATGCCTTGGGTAACTCTGTAATTCAAATCAGGCAAGGATGGCACAATTTACTCCCAAAAGACAAATGTCAAAGATTCAGGAGTTGCATGGCAGCTTCCAGAGCCGTGCATTGTCCTTCCACAGAGGCTCGTATTAAAGAAAAAACCCCTTCTTTCTCCCACTTTTCCATCTTAGTTTGTGACTCCAGTCTGAATTTTATTTTGACATTAGTGAGGCTCTTTCTATTGACTTTCTTCTCCCTGGTGAGGGCACTGAGAACAGGTGATTAATGGTGATACACCAACAGAGCAATAAATGGTTTCCAGTAAGTTTCATATTCCTCCTCATTGTCAAGACCAACGCTTTTTTCTAAATAACAACAACAACAAAAAGGAACAATTAAAAAACCCCAAACCCTCTTGACAGATTCCCTTTAAAGATAAGAAATCAAGAACAAGACAGCACTGGGATGTTATTTACATCCTGCCTTCCATGTCAGTTAGGGTTCATTGCTGCTCCCTGCTCAGAGAATACCAATGCAACCTGTGCCTCCTCATGGACAGGGCCTGTGGCTGGGGAGGAGGTGCTATTCCTTTTTTTTTCACTGTGTACACCAGAACAAAATAAGAAGTGCTTGGAAGGAATGCTTGGAGTCAGCCAAAGGGGCAAGCTGACATTGAGAAGCTCCTGCATTTTCCTGTTCATGGTTATTTATGAGTACTTATGAGGGTGAGGAAACCTCCAGTCCATCCCCCCAAGTAAAGCTCCCTTGGATAAAAAAAAAAAATCTCCGTAATACTTCAAAGTTTCCCCAGTGCAATGGGGAGTCCTGGAAAACTTCAGAAAACATCAGTATTCATATCCCATCAAGGGCTTGGAAGGGTGGAGGCAGGTGCTTCTACAGACTGGTTTGAAGACTTGAAAAAATAAGGGAGAGAGGGTAAAATTTGGTTGAAAGTTGGACTTGATGATCTTGGAGGTACTTTTCCAACTTAATGATTCTAAGGTTCTATGAAAGGATGGAGCAGGAGCTGTTTCTTTTCAGGGCTGATGTACCTAGTGTACCACTAGGTAAGGACTGGCACTACATGCTGTTCGGTGACCTACTTTGCTGCCTTTAAATTTATTAGCTGAAGAAATTAATGGGCTCTGTAAAACCTAAAGTTCATTGCAAGGAGTCTGCTGGAGCCCCCTCAGCCGTTCCTACATTTCCTTTTCTGGCTGGGATGTTTCCATCAGGTACCACTGTGTGACCAGACCGGCTTTGCCTCCTGCTGCTTCCCATCACACCTCCCTGGGTACTGGGAAGCAGCTGGGAAGGGGCACAGCCCCCTCTGGCTTCCTGCACTCACGGCTGGGTTACACAGGATTATAAACCCAATTTCCCAGCACTGCTGAGATTGGGGAAATGAAGCTAAACTTGTGTGTCCTGTTCCCGTCAGGCTGAGGTACCACATGCAGGGGCTAAAAATGGAAAAAAGCAGAATGAAAAGAATAATTTGGGTGTCTGGTCTGAACTGTCTCTGCCAAAACCTGCTGTGCACTTGAAGGCTGACACAGCACCCTCTTGGCAGTGCACGGGAGGGCTCCTCCTGCTCAGAGTCCCCTCGTCCTCCTACAACCCACCAGCCTCGAGGCCACCCACTGCCCACACTGCAGGCGAGATGGAGTCAGTCCCTGAACCACTGGAGCAGCAGCTGTATCCCCAGCTCCAGTCTCAGGAGCTGTTTTTGATGGGGACTGATCCTGGCCACTCAGAAAAGCATCATCTCCCATGGAAGACTTGATCTCCGCACTGCTCGTGGCTTGATAAAAGAGCAAAGACCGGGGGCTCAGTGAAAGGACAGGGATGTCAGATGGAGCTGGGGTAATGGGGCAGGAAAGAGGGAATTACCACTGCTCCCTAATTCCTCCAGGCACGGGGCTCAGGCTGGAGCAGCGCGGCACGGCTCTGTCTCCTGGAAGAGACCCAAATCCGCCCTACCCAAAACCTGCCCGGTATTTGCATAGGTCCCAGCCAAACACAGGGCAGCACGAAGCAATAAATTAACCCTACAGAGGCACTTCTCCGCTCCCCCTTCCAGCCAGCACGCACGAGCCTTCCCTCTGCCTCTTTTTTTTTTCTGGCAAGCCCAGGCTGCAACCCCAGCACCCCGACCTCAGCATCCCGCATCATCCCACGCCTGAGAGCACAGCAGCCGCTGACCCCAGGGCCGGGCGAAGGGGGGTCCCTGCTTACCGCCTGCCATTCTCCGGCTGCCCAGAGGTGCGTGGGGCACGGGGGGAGGTGGCAGTCCCGCTGCGGCGGTGGCCGGCTGGCCGGGTCGCACTCGGCCTCCTCGGCTGCCTTCGGCGTGCCGCCGTGGCACTGCACGGAGCGGCGCTGGACGCCCCGGCCGCAGGACACGGAGCACTGCAGGAAGGGACAGAAGGTGAGTGGAGCTCCCCATCACACTCACCGCGCTAAGTTCGGGGGGTTCACTCTCCGCTCTGGGCTCCACGGCATCGATAGCGATACTCTTATCAAACGTCCAGGTGCGGCTCTTCATTGCGCAAGGGAAAACCGTGACTCTGAAGCCAGCGGGGATTTTTGCCGTTGGCTTCAGTGGGATCAGGACTTCCCGGACAGGATTTTTATTGCAAAATCTCCTTTTATTGCCAAATAGCGGCACTGCTAAACCATCCAGACACGCCAGAGGCGGCCGGGCTCTGAGTATTGCTCTGAGTATTGCTCTGAGTGTTGCTCTGAGTATTGCTCTGAGTGTTGCTCTGAGTATTGCTCTGAGTGTTGCTCTGAGCATTGCTCTGAGTGTTGCTTCTCAGGCACTGGTTCAGAAAAGTAATAGTTCAAAAGACATCAAATGCCACAAACAGAGTGGGCTTTAATGAAAAGCAAACTTGGATTGTACAGAAGAAAGTGTGTAGCTGTAGAAAAGGGAAAGGTGTGATACAGCTGGGATTTCTTTCAGCATGCATCTAAACATGCACCAAGGGAGGGGAATAGTTAGTTTATGAAAACAAATGTCTTTTTGAAATTAACTGCATTTCACATTTCCTTCATTACACTGTGGGCACATTTCTCCCAACTTCAAGGTGCAGCAACAAATGCCTGAGTTTCTCTGTTTCTCATACATCTTTAAATTATTATCTATACTGCAATACTATTAACAGCTTATTTTTTCTTTCACACAACATTTCTTAGTGTTGTGACTGCACACTAATATGTTTAGCAGTACTTAATATTCCTCTGGTACAGATTCCTCCTGGCTAGACCTTAAAGTATACTACACAGATTTGGAGTAAAGAGAATTTGCATTTATAGAATAAAGTGCATAAAAATTAAAGGTATGTATTGAAAACGCAGCTGAATTAACAACTAATATTAGTTATTTTTAACAACTAATATTACTTATTAATATATCAGGAACTAAGAAAATAAGTTCACAGCCTGTTATTGCAACACCCATTAAAACAAGCCTTCTTGTGGCAGGGAATTAAGTGGTGCCTAACGGGGAAGCAAGTCCCTCTTCTGTAGAGTATTCCTCCATAATGCTCTTTGCTTTACTATCCAAATGCCCCATAAAGCCAAGAGAACCAGAGAAAAGCTGACTCTGAATATTTGTCTGGCTTCAGACATTTGTAAGAGAGGGTGGGAGTATTTTTGTGTAGCTTTTGAAAGCAGCAGTGAGATTTCTGTCACTAGTGATGCAAATGCTTCCCATATGCTGCTGCTTCGCTGGGATTAACAGTGCTCTTTGTCCTACACATTCCATAGGCGACTCTTAAATTGAATAAAGGCACAAACCTGGAGAAACATATACACCAGCATGCCTACCATGCTCTAAGATATCGTTTGGGTTGCATTTATCACCAACATAAAAAGCCCGGGTCTGGATAAAAGAGCACAAGTGACACCATGGCTTTTTCATGGGGGGCTGCACTGTGTGTGTGGCACAAGGGTTTGGGGAGAGGATGGTCCCTGGGCTGTGCCAGAAGCTCTACCTGATGCTCCACCTGTTTTTTTAGATAGGGCTGGATTTCAGCCTGTAGCTGAAGTACACAAATACCAGACAGCAGAATAAATATTGGTATTTTTGTGAAATGAAAGGTAAATGGCCATAATTGACACCACTTAGGAGAAGCAAACACATTAAATCTGACATTTAGTGCAGACATAAGCACATTTAAAACTTGGAGAAAAAGCCTTTTTTCTTCCCTTTTGATTATTACAGATATATCAAAAATGCTTTGCTGCAGGGAAGTGGGTTCATAACAATCTGGAAAAGAATTAATCACCCTCTGAATACAAAATATCCAAAGAGAAAAAAACCTAGGGGTGGAGCACCAGCACAACCAGCGTCCGACTGAGACTTATTTTTAATCATTCCTGTATTTTTTCATCTTCATTTTTTGAGTAATTCCTTTTCCAGGAGGCAAAACCCTCCAACACCTAAAGGTATATGCAATGGGTCCTGTGCATATATAGTGATACCAAGATGCACTTTTATGGGAAAACTTTGCCTTATTTCTCATGCAGACTTTTGCCGGTTTATTCAGGAGAAAAAGTAGCCACAGCTCACAGCAGCTGAGCTCTGGTATTAATTTCTGAGGCAATCAGACCTTCAGAAAGTTTGGGGTTTTTTGGATAATATCTAAGTGGAAACTGATCATGGTTCCTATTTGCAACAGTGGCACTGGTGATAGGGAAAGTCACACGGAGTTTTTGTGCCCAATTTATACCCTGATCTGCTGTGTATTAAGAGCACCAAATTCTCTTAATGAGAAGTTCAGCACCTAAATCCAGCTTGGCTCCAAGGCATTAAATCTCTGGCAAAGCCCTAAACACTCCTTACAAGGGATTCAGGGTCAGCACTCCAAACCTTTTGACAGCCCCAACTCTTCATCTGTCATAGGCAAAAAAATGCTGCCAGCACCAGTGAGGCTCAGAGATCCACGTCACAGCATTTCACAGGGCTTTGAAAAGCCCAGTTTGATATTCTGGCATAAGTGTTTCTACCCTTTTACTTTTTCCCTAAGCAAGATGCTGGCTGGCTGAGCACATCCAGCATCAGGAACCTGGGTTGAGGAGCTACTCCTGGAAAAGCCTATTCTTAGTATTACCATTAGCATACAAATATTCCTTAATTGCCCAGTAAAAAGAGATCACCTCAGACCATAAATCACCTCATCCTCCTATTAACTTGGGTTCCTTTCTCTAAATATAATCATAAAATCAACACCCATCATGCAGTGCAAAGCTGGGATTTTGAAACCACTTACTTTTATCAATTAATATTAGTGTATTTTAATGCAACTGACAGACCATTATGCTATTATGTTTACAATTATTAGCTGTAAAAAACTGCTTTCTGGAGCAGTCATTTAAAATAAGGTGCAAACTGGATATCACAAGACTGTCTAATGGCCTGGTGTTTCATTTCAGTCTGGCTCCTGTATAAAATTGAGGTTTCAGTCCTGAAGGTAATAAAGGTAATAATATCGACTTAATTGCCAATATGGGAGCAGTACTGTGGATTTCATAGTCTGGATGCTCCCATCCTCAGGTAAAGATCCCAGACCTCAGTAACTGAACCTCCATGGTGAATGAACACTAAGTCTTTCACCCACATAATGGCAAATGCTCCTATCCTGTGAATCCAAAGGTAAGGATTAAAAATCAACAAATACAAGTCTGGAAACAATCATAGAACATTAATGTGTTTATTGTCCTTTTTATTAGTGGACATTAATCAACAGCATGCTGTCCTAGTCCTAACATTTGCATGTGTGCCTGCAGCAATGTTAATGGTTTGTCTTTCAGGGAACTCAAATACAGCAAGAACGGGTGTTTTGTACCTAAATTTGAAAGACAGAGTGCATGGGAACACGATGTTTTACAAGTTAACAGTTCATTTAGTCTGGGATTTTCAATAATTCTGCTGATTAGCATGCTAATGAGGTAGAGGGAAAAGCAAGGTTCAGAGTTAAAATGTGATGCAGCAGATTCAAGGTGATGACAAAGACATTATTTTCAGGAAAACAAGGATTCAAGGTATGCTTTCAGCAAGCAAGATGTTTAATAACTCCAAGTACTGTCTCATTTCCAGCAGCTTCTGCTCTCTGCATCACTGTCTGACTTTTTAGTGAGGGAAAATCAAGCAAGGAGTTTGTTAAGAAACAAATGGAGTGAAAAACAGTTTTAATGAACAGTTCTGATTATTTTTTAGGCTCTCCCAGGAAGCTGATAATAAATTTAGTTTCAGATTTCTCAAAACTAAGCAAGATTTTACTTGAGATATGATATTTAAATGATATTAAAAACATGAATAAATAGTAGATTCTCTTTAATATTATATACTAATGATGTTTCTAGCAGAAACTTAAAATATACCACAAGGAATCTGCTTCCAGATAGACACTAAAAGCAAGCTGCCATATTTTCAGCTGGTACAAATCTGTGCTGCTCTACTGCTGTCCATGAAGCTACACTGTTTTACACCAGCATCTGGCCCAAAACTTTTAGCCCTAAATAATTCATGAGGACAGAAGTGATTGGAAAACCAGGCTCTAACCAATTTGACGGAGGAAGAATACCAAAAGGTGCAAAAGGGCACACAACATGTCTCACCTGTCCCCAATCTCCTGCTTTCCACTTCGGACATCTGCCCCCTCTGCATTTCTTTTGCACGTTGGGCTTAGCAAGGTGTTTACAATACTCTTCTTCTACATGCCTCCCTTCCTTTGACAAACAGTACACACTGCGGTGCTTTTGGCCCCTTCCACAGGAGACAGAACACTGTAAATATAAAGTAACAACAGATCAGCTTTCACACTCATACAGGGACCATGGCTAACCAGGGCATTTTCTTTTAGCTGGACCAAAAAGCACCTCCCCAGGTCCCTGACAGGCTACACAAAGCTTGAGGTGAGTGCAGACACTTAATATCACGTGATATTCTTGGTCAAAGCCCCAAAAATGCCAGTATCAAAATAGAGAAAACAGCTGACATTCAGCAGGGATAACAGGCTGGATTCCTGGCATTGCTGCAGTGGTTTCAAAGGAGAAGAGTCATCTTACAGAGATCAAGGCAGGAGCCCTCAGTATCTACTTAGAAGAACTTGAAAGGAACTTTATTTCCATTTACCTTGGTACAAAGGGATGTCAAATATTGGTAAATAAGGAGGGTAAAGTGTGCTCTGCACCTTCACAGAGGGAAATAACTGCACAAAGGACAAGGCAGAAAAGTGCAGTATTTCCATGTCCTTGGTACAAAAGCTTGTGTTTGTTTTATCAGTGTAGTCTGGCTTTTCTTTTTTTTTCTTCACTAAACAGACTGAAACCAGGACATGCTCATCCTTAAGATTTATGCATTTTGAAAACAACTCAGAAGGTGGCAAGAAGGCAGAGCCTGGAGAATCAAAGCAAAAAGCAAACCAGCAGGTATGTTAGCTGCAAGCTTTGTAGTGAAGCAACTAATTTCAACCTCCCTCTGCAGGTTCACTGAACTTTTTCAAATGTGACCACTTCTGGCATGCAAACCCCAAGCAACTTCACTTTGATTTCAGATTAGTCTCCTCCAAAGATTTAGGAATCAAAGGGGTCTGAAATCACGACATGAATTTAATATGACAGTTTCGTGTAGAACAAGCCTCTTACTCAGCATGATGCACCCAGAGACTCAGCTTCTATTCCTTCATTACATGCTCCGTCATAAGCATACTGATTTAATCCTTGAGTGCAAACACACTGTTTTAACCATCTCTCCATATAAAATGTTCTGCTTTATTTTCAGAATGGAGAAAACACACAGAAATGAGGCTTTGACCTTCATTTTAGAGCCACTCCATCAGTATATTTCCCAAGAAATATATTACAGCTGAAGCTCAGTCTAGAAATACATTTGAAACCTAAAAAATTTATATACATATACTGCAGCTCTGGAAGATCCACTAGAATAGAAATTGGCCTCCAATATTGACACTTGTGAATATTTCATATTACAGCCCTACTTACAGCTCATTCAGCCCACAAAGAACCAGTGAGAGAGCAGTAACTTGTTTCTAAATGGAAAAGTTCAGACCAGTGTGGAGAGAAATGGATGTAGCTTCTAAAACCAGATATTGATGCTTAAAAGCTTGTAGAAACGATGCCCTGAAAAAGGTTTTCCTGCTGCAAGAGTGTTACAGATTGACAAAAGATCACTGAGGTCCCGTGTGATCAACAGGTTTAAGAGCCATTAATGATGCTCCTCTGAGAGGCTGAGCAGGGACAGCTGCCTCTGAGTTTTCCTGAGCCCACATCCAATTTGAAGATAGGCCAAAAAACCCAACAAGCAACATTCAACCTTGCACTGAAAAACAGAGGAAATGCTGTCCCTTGCAATAAAACAAAACTTTCACGAGTTACCCAGATCCATAAACTTCACTTCTTTTCTTTAGCATCAACAGAAGAAAGATCAAGCTAATGTTACCCTATTTTAATATGCCTTCAAATTTCATCAGAAGTTAATTTTTTCATTCTCTCTACTTCTCTCCTCAGGCAACTAACGTCATCAGCAAGACAGAAATGTCACATCCTACAAAACCCAGTTGTAAACTTCTAATATTTTCATCCATTTACTGTCTTTGGACTAAACACCAACACTGATACTTAAGCAAAAATTCAAGTGCTCCTTGGTAAATGCTCTCCCTGCAGGTTATGCCACTTTACTGTGACAGCCAAAGTTAAAGAGTAAATTTAGAGCATTGATCAGGACTCTCTCATGCCCCACATCCCAAGCTGGTACAGCTCAGAGCATGCTTAATTAAAAAAATGCATTGGATCCCATTACTGATCCTAAAGTAAAACTAACCACACTGTGCAACAATGCAAGCACCTTTCAGGGGACCTGAGGCTGGCTGATAACTACTTGATCTCACAAATAATTTGGTACTAGTTATTTCCAAAATTATTATTCCCCTTCTACAAATTGCTTAACTTTGGTGTGGAGCCTGATTCTGACATTTTTCTTGTGATCCCATGATCAAACAAGTCTGCGTGCAAACCTCAGTGCACTCAGAGGTCGAGGCATAATTTGCTTAATTTTGTTAATACTTAAATGTAATTCCCAAGATGCTGGAATGAATCATTTCTATGTCTGCCTTTAATATAAATCAGAGTTAGGCAGCTGTGCATTTTCAGATCTAAACCACCCATTTGCTTTCGTGCACATTTGAGTTATGATCTCATTTGCTCTGACAGAAAAGAAAGGTTGGATAATCTAATGTAACCAAGTATCAGAGACTGAAAATTCCTTTGCAAAGAGTCTACTTAATAACTGCCATCTAATTTATCTCAGGTATTCAACTTTCATCTGGCACATAGATTTTAAGCATATGTGAGCCACATGCAAGGCATAATTTAATAGTAGGCTGCATCTCAACATCATGTGAGTCAGGGACGTGCTACACCCAACTACCACCATCAGCCTCATCATTTATTTTGGACCCTGGAGAAACTTTGCATTTCATTAACAGGATTCTTTGTGGCTGCAAATGCTGCCTGCTTGTAGTACCTACTGATAACAGTGCCACAAGAGGTAAGCTTTGACCTTGCCTTCCTCAAAACATTTGAGAAAATCACTGTCTTCACATTCCTCTTTTTCTTGACTTCTTTCCTTTCCCACACCCCCCATAGAAAATGCTTCCAAGTACTGCGGACAGACGGTGGGGCTCTGGAACAACAGCCTCACCTTATCCAAGGCTCTCTGAGTCAACAGAAAAGCCTCTAGTGGTTTTAAACATCTCTGAGCCAGCCCTGAAGGTGTAGCCAGGTACTGCATGGAATTTTTTCACTAACCAGTTAAGAATCACATGCACTTGGGCATACCCATGGCCAGCTTTTACCTCTGCCTTCACTAAGCGTGGGAAAATGTTGCTCTGAAAGGCTGTTTGTAGCCTGTGATTGAGGCACAACAGCAAATAGCACCCCTGGATGAACCTGGGAGGACAGCCAGGCATGGAGGAGGGTGTGAAAACAATACACCATGATGTTTCTATGAAAAACACACCAAGAAGTTTGTGGCACATAAAATAATAGAGAAATAGTATTTTAAAACATCAGCTATAGCCATCACTCTAAAACTCTAGCAAACCTTCCCCTTGTAATTGTCTTTATTATCTCCTAAACCCACCACAGTCACACCTGGCACTTTACAGGGAGAACAAAAAACAAAAGGACTTTCCTAAGAGCATTAGGATCAAAGCACTTAGCACAGATTTAAGGGCTTTATGTTTATTGCATGACTAGTGTTGTTAACATGCCAAGAACTGGAGATTGGCATGCTGCTGATATTTTCAAATAAATATACTGCCTAGTTTAAATAAATGCAAGGAAAAAGTTTTAAAAATATGCCAGAAATATTTCCATATCAACTGTTTCCATAGAGGTCAGAACACAATGCTAAACATCTCCTGCAATGTCTTGCTCTGCTCTGCTTGTGTTTTTGTTTCCACAAAAAAAAATGTTTTCTGTTTCAGAGTTCAGGAGATGATCATTCTGTTTTACCAAGTGCATGCAAATTGCTTTAAAATACCCTTTCTGCATTTCCTGGTCTGATCATTTGGAAGATGAGGGTACATCTTGTTCATTAAGACCTCTCTAAAATAGAAAGGCTGCTACTTGATTCACAGGGCTGGCAGCAGGAAAAAAACCAGAATATGTTCAAAGTCTCTTAAAAATTTGTACAAAATTTCTGGTGAACGTCTGGGAGTGGGGTCAGTCCAGCACCAGGAAGACTCAACAGCCCTGGGCACAAATGAACAAACCGTGGCGAGAAGAAAAAGGCACCGTGGAGCAGTCAAGAAGAAATGGAATGGCTGCTACTTGTAAACTTTGTGCATTGAAGGGGCAGTTCCACAAAGGGCAGAAAGGCATATGCCAAGCAAGACCCTGGGAACAGTCTCTCCCAGAAGTGAAAAGTTGCAGAAAATGCTGTCAGACCATTTTTTGGACCCACTGTGCATCAGCCAACGATTTGGGAGGTATTTAAGATAATGAGTGCAAGCTGTGGTGATCACCAAATGAATTCTCAAAGATAGCTCACCAAGGGCAGGGCTGGGAAGGATTAGACTAAAAATGGCATTATCAGATTCTGCCAGGAGCAACTTTTTGGAGGAAATTAAAATCAATCCTTGCAGATTTAGACTTCCCCACATTAAGGATTTTATGGAAAGTCAGCAGCCGTAAGTAAGCCCGGGTTCATTCTTTCCAACAGTCTGAGACAAAATGTGCTGGATGAAATAAAGCAGAAAAGCAACAGAGCCATCCAATGCTTTACATCCATTTTCCAAGAGAGCTGTGCTCCTGGATGTCAGCAAACTTTTCCAACTACAAACCAACCCAGCAATGTACCCTCACAGCTACCTTTCAGCAGCCTATGTCACCTTTTACTACCATTAACACTGCTACTGTCAGATTCTGAAACCACATCCCTGTGACTTCTGTACCTCTAAAGTCTCTTGAGCACAAAGGACATCAACAGACACACCACCAAGGAAAGCCTGGATCCTTCCTCACCAGCTGAACCTTTACCAGGAGTCCTAAAATGCTGGAACCTTTGTGTGCTGTCCAGCAACAGAGGCTGTGTGCCATCCAAACCAAATTAGCTTCACAACAGCAAGGTATTTCAGCAGGTAATTCCCTTGGCTTTAGTGAGACAGGCTGAAAGCAAGGCTGCAGCACTTTAGGAGATGTTTAGGAAATATTTATTGCTGCTCTGAAGCCCTTTTTTCTCCCACTGATGTGTTTTAGCATGGTCTTATGCCCATCTGCATTGGTGGGGACATGTGCAGGGGAGAAGTCACCCATCTTGGCCTTCCTTTCCTGACAAACTAAGGAGCCATGACTTAAGGCACATGGATGCTGAGTGTGTATGGTCATGGTGATTTTAGCTGGTGCAGGGCCAGAAAATACATGTGATTCTTGTACATTTAAAAGGGAAGAGAGGTCTCTACATTCAAGGGGGGGGCAAATGGACCAGAGACCTGAGCAAAACACACCAAAGCACTGCACTGCAGTTTTGGAAGAGGCTTTAGAAATGTTTAATCCAAACTGACTCCTCAGAGAAATGGGGTGATTGGAAAAAAAAGGCATGAACATTAGGGATTTTGGAATGTACAGTCTGATTATGTTTGTGAGCATTGTCCAGAGCCCCTGTGGAAGTGTTATGAGGAGCCCTCTTGGAGCTGGAGGAGAGCCCCCAGTGTGAACAAGAGCAGGCTTTGCCCCAGTGTTCCCAAGGAGCTCTCCTGGCCCTGGGCATGGGCAAGAAGGAACATCCATGCTGGCCTGCCCTGTCTCTGCAGTGCCCACAGGGTCTCCATCCTCCAGAGGCTCTGGTTTTGGTTCGGAGCAGAGGCACAGAGCTTTCCAAGTCATTACTGCAAAAGGGAGAACTGAAACAATCCACTAAATCTTCACCTTCCCACCACCAAACTCAGCTACAGGGACTGGTGAGTGACGTCATATGTTAAAAAAATTAACAAAAAAAAAGGAAAATTTCTCAGAGAAAAGGGTCCAATTTGATGTGTTACTGCAACAGAAGAAAGAGATGGTGTGTCTGGAGCCCATTGCTCTAGCATGAATTCCCCAGAGCAAAGGATGCTCTTGGATTCTTTAACTCCTGCAAGATTTAAGGCCCTGGGTGCCAAAGTCAATACAATAATTTCCCCAAGCTGGGAAACCTCACAAGATATATGGGAAGAAAGAGGTAACTGCAACAGGAGAAGTCATGCATCTCCTCTTCTGCAGCATCCACCTAGTAAGCAGCACCTTCTCCCCCTCTCTTCCCTGCCCTGTTGTTACACCACATACAAAGACTTCACCAGGAATCAGCAGGGCTGTGAGCACACAAAGCTCTCATAAAAGCTGTGTTCCTGCCCTGCTCGGCACGATTTACCTCGAACAACAAACAAGCAAAAGCCCCATACAGCCACTGCAGGTCTCTCTAGGGAGGGAGGCATTAGATGGCATTTCCTCAAATTAGGAGGAGATGTGTGAGCTACCCATGTGTGACACCAGTACAGTGGGATGTGGAAGGTACTGATGAAGCCTATTTTCCATGCTGTGGCACTTTTAGGAGAGTACCAATTGAAGCAGCAAGGTGCCTCAGCTAACTGACACTTCATATTTTTAGTGAACAGTGGTATTGTAATGCCATTTAGACATTCCATTCCAGAACAGGATTTCTCTGTGTTGGATGGAATAAAACACAAAGTAAAGAGCTCTCACAGGAACGTCAGCCCTGTTTCACAGGTGTGCATCACACTGGGGGGTTGTAGGAGTTGTTGGGCTGCTGCTTGTTCCCCCATTTTATAAAGAAAAATCTGGGGTTAATGCCCTAGGGATAAATACTATCAACCTGCATATGGTCTTGGGCATCAGACAGATTTTCATCCATGCTGCTGGCTCACTCACCTCCCCTGTGAGCTAGTAAAATTAAAATATGAATAGAGCATTAAGTGCCTTTCTAACAGGACTTAATACATCATTTTTCTCAATAACTGCACAAATCAGTCACTGGGAAAGTTAGAAACACAGTAAATCTCTTTGTGCTTAGGGTCCCTCATTGTTACACATCCTTGTTTCTAAATCCCTAGGATCTCAGCAACAGCAATGATTGCAGTGTGGGGTATGCAGTGTGACTCCGGAAAATGGGCAAAACTGCAGGCAGACCTCCCAAAAGCCAGCTCAGGGATCTGCCTGAAGATGCTGCATTTCACAGCTCATCCTTGAAAGTGTGTTACTGCTCCAATGTGTCTCTTGCAGTCTAATGCATTCTTGTACTCCGAGCCAGTGCTTTGGGAGGCAAATATTCCCAGCAATTACCCTTTTATTTATTCCTTTATTTCTCCTGTGTGAGCATGTGCAGACGTGCAGGAGGTCTGCAGGCTTTACAGGACCAGCAGCCAGGCATGGGCCACCCATAACACAAGGACTGAAGCCAATCATCGCTGAACAGCAGCCTCACCACTTCTTGTTTGAGTTCAGGCCTAGAAAATGACCACTCCATTGAGAAAATGTGTAAGGGAGGAAGTGTAAAAAGGCAACCACAGAGGCATGCCCAATGCAGCCAAACAGACACTGCAGTATGGGAGGAGAGAGGCATTTTGCAGTAGGCTGGGACAGAAGCGTGGGTTGGGCTATATTGCTGCATTCACTGCTAGAAACATCAGTGAATACCAACGGAGTTACCTGCTCTGAGTGGGAGAGTGCACTGAGGAACTCGGGGAGAAGATGCACTTGTCTGGGGGCAAAGGGATGAGAAGATTTTATTTAAAGATACCTGAAAATAACCTTTGTGAGTCTAACCACTGGTCCAGCTCATTCCTGAGGAATAACCAGCTAACCACTGGTTCAGCTCCTGTCTGTCCTGGCAGTGGCTGTTGAAGGACAACAGATGAGATTCGCTGCAGCTCTGTTCCCTGGTATTCCCTCAGCATTTAGTCACCAGACTAGGGAAGTCAGAAGGGACATCGCTGACCAGTCCCTTTACTTCTCCATCAGACTAAAAGGTCCTGAGGGGTGTAAAGACCAATGGGGCCCTGCAAGGGGGAGAGTAACAGCTGAGCTTTAAGTTGTAGGAAATCTGTCCTGGGAGGAGTTGATCCAGGAATCACTAAAGTGCTGGCTCAGTGTTAAGCACACAGTGCCCCAGCACGGTCCCTCACCTGCAGGGTGTAGCTGATGGGCTTCCATGGTTGTTTTCCTGCTAATGGAGCATCAACACTAGCAAAGAGGAGACAGAGAACTGATAATAAAAGTATACGCATATAGTTCTCCTTATTTAAGTAGAAACAGAAGGAGCAATGAAGGATGGTGATAGTAGGCAAAAAATAAAAATGGAAAGGAAAACAAAAATTGGAGATTTTAGGGTAAAAAGAGATGAAAAAAATGATGTTCCTCTACTGGGCAGCTGGGTACCACTGGCTTTGCCCACTTGTGATTGCCTTGGAGCCACTAGCTGTGGGCACTGAGGTGCGGAGAGAGATGCATGAGCATCCATCACCACTGCCTCAGAGGAGCAATAGGCTGAAACACTTCAAACAAAACCCCAACAGCAGTTCAGAAATGCTGCTGTCACAGCAAATTCATTTTCTGCAGAGGAGAAGAAGGGAGCAGAGTTATATACACTTGCAACCAAATCTGTCCCTGGTTATCACTTCTGCCTTAGCAAGACCTGACATCCTGCCTGCTAAGAACATTATCAGAACAACGACACAGAGAATATTGCTGTTGAACAGTCTATTTTCAGCCAGCTGCATGGGGAAGGCATTTTGCAAACAACATGTTGAGGCTTTGACAGAATTAAATACAAATAACCCAAAGTTTCCACTGACACCAATTTTAAGATTAAAACTCTGGAGCACCAGCTGCCTGACACGTATGTTGGCCAGGCGGTTCTTCCACTTCCCACCCTTTGCTGCTCTGTCCCTGTGTGCAGCCAAAGAGCCCTGCAAAGCCATCAATGCCACCAGCTCCCTGCCAAAGGAATAAACCAGTGCTGTCCTAGCCCAAACGTGAACTCACATCCACAATAACAGTTTGGAGTTTAGCTGGTTAATACTCTAATTATTTGACAGTAAGCTTCTGATTCTTCATTAGAGCAAAAGGCCCTCAAAGACTCTGATACCAGCACCACTGCCTACAGGATACAGAGCTGGGAAGCACTAGGAGCTACACAGCCACTGCACCAGCAGCTTGAACTTCAGATACCCAAGTCTGACAAGCACTTGACAAGGCACACTGCTTTTAAAACCGTAACACTTTTTTGGAAAGAAAAAAAACAAAACCCAAATAAGTCTAAATCTCACCTACCCATTTTCCAGAGTTCAAAGTCAAATGATCACTGCCCCGTGCAGTGAAGCCCAAATGATGCACCCAACTGAACCAGGGTGCTATGAGATATAATTGTTTTACCTTATCTGTGCCCATTTCCTAACTTAGAAAGAATGAGAAGCCCACAACAAGTTAATTCAGCATTATTCATACATTGTATCAGGATAGAGTTGGATATTAAGGCAAACTCAGAATATCAGAGATTATTGCAAGGAGCAAATCTGCTCCAAGACAGGTGTTTTAAGGGAGGTTATGCATGTATTTTATATATGTGGTATATATATGGGTATATTTATTAAAACCAAACCTTGAGTTTTAAATGAAGCAATGGGTAATTCTCACTGTGCACATCTCCCCCATTCTGGAGAACATGGCAAGATTTCCTCTTGGTATTCAAGAATATGTCTGGAGGTCTGCATTCATACCATAAAGCATTCAGAGGAGAAAAGACACTTTCTGATTCTGGTGACAGTCTGTGCACATTTTCTAAAGCATGGTTTTAATAAGAAAGTCAGGTCTATCACATGGTGTACAATTCTGCAATGGGTAAATACACGTTCTTAAATAAGCAAGGAAATAAAAGTGTCACTTCCTCTTAGTCCTGTCTGACCATACATTATAATGACAAGATACCTCACCAGTCTCCTGTTGTAAAATTATCATTTACACATACAATCTGTTTATCCATTTAATTATTTCTTCCAAGCCTGGATTTAACCAGACAGATAAAGATCACTTGTCTACTGTGTAAAATCCCAGTGGAATTTTGCCCAAGGACTGTGGGTTGGATGCTTCGGACTCTCTCTGCTCTAATTTTTTACTATAAATTGAATTTTACAGTACTAATTTCACTGAAACTTGAGTAAGACTAAGCCAGTCAGATGATTGCAAGAAATTAGTTATCCAAACTTTGTAATTCATACACACTTTTAACTGTGTTTGTTTAATCATTGAGGATGACAATTTCTGTTGGAGAACAAAGCAAGTAAAAGAAACGCCAGTTAAAAGATGGAACATTGCAGAACCGTTTCAGAAAATTTAGCCAGTTACCAAACCTAATAAATTATCTGAATTTAGCAAAAGACTCAAGAAATCATTATACAAATTCATTTATGATTACATTCTACTTGCCTTTAATTTTCACTGTTCAACATTAACATTAAACATTGTAAATGTATGCAATATTTATATAAAATTAAATAACAATATTGGAAAAATAAATACACTTTTACATAAATACATAAATCCATACTGCTGAAAAGTTTCAGCTAATACTATACTCTTGTTTCAAAAGTGACCAAAAAAAATATGGTAGTGACACTCCATCCCAACAGATGAAGTATGTACAGCTACGGAATGATGTTTGCAACAGATGACAGAGCTAAAGCAAATCCAGGTGATACCACACTAAGGGAGAAGAATTTGGCCGTTACTACCTACAGTAGTGGCACGAGGTAGACATACACGTGGAGTGTTCTGCTGGAGGGACACAAAGCCCTGGGGACCCCATAGACACTTCTCAGTCTTCAAACAGCTCTGGGTCCCCCGTGTCAGAGCCCAAGGACACCTTGGTAAATGAAACTGAAAAATCAGATCAGTTCATGGCAATGACTGGGGCTCAGCCCTGCAGCCCCTTCCCCAGGGCTGTGACCCTGTGCCAGCCGGGAGGAGACACTGCAGGAGACACTGCCCACCTGCTCCCAGGAGAGCAAGGACAACCCACTGAGACTAATGCAACAGAGTGGAGCCAAGGGAATTTTTCCTGGGTGAAAAGAAAACAACCCAAAATCAGACTAGAGGACTGCATCCTGTGTTTCCAGCACTGAGAAGCAGGCGCAGCCCTGGAGCCTGCTCCTGAACAGCCGCAAAGAGGCTGAGCGACACCAGAATGAAACACAACTCTGTCCACGCCTTTGGCTCTTGCAAATCGTCCAGCACAGGTAAACCAAGGTTGGCAGCACCTCCCAGCTGGCAAATCCTGCCGGGCAGTCAGCACACTCGTCGCTACCTCTGCTTACCTCACCTCGCTCATCCTTAGCACCAGCCAGGTTGATGGACAAGGGGTACATTAGCACCTCAAATGAAATATTTCATAGCACTGTCTCTTGTTCTGGTGAAGCACCGGATAAACACCAGTTCAGCAGTTTTATGGCTATTGCAGAACTCACTGAGGTATGATAAAAATATTGAGGAGTGTTACTGAAGGCATCCGTGTTACTGAAAGCACCCACAGAAGCAGAGCAAGTTTTGGCAAGATCATTTTTCAAACTATGACAGTTAAGGAAGTCCAGTACATTAAAAAACAGGCCTCTTTTTCCTTTTCCTATAAAGTGCTTTTGAATCAGATTTTTTTAAAAAAAAGTCTTCAAATGCTTTTATGACAAAATACACAATAAAGGTTGACATCTGTTTGAAGGCCACTCCAAAACAGACAGGTCCATGGTTTTCCAGGGCTCCAGAAGCGCCTCGGGTGGCACTTGCTTTGGTGCAGGATTCAGAGCAGAGGTTGCTGCTCTGGGCAGGGAGAATTGCAAAGGTGTGGCACCCAAAATAGCACCCCAACCCTGCGGTTCAGGGCTGCTCTGCCCTCACAAGAGCATCTCTGTAGCAGACTCCTCCAGCGGCAAAGGGGCAATGTAAGACACCTCTGCTCCAAACACTATTTTGTTATTGGGAAACTCCCAGGGTTTTAAGCCTTCCAGCACCTTGCTGATCCTTTGCTGGCTTAGTGATAGATCAGCAGCTGGAGATCAGGCTAGACAATCACTCTCCAGAACCAGAGAGATGCATGAGAATAGCTTACAGGTGCCTTTGCACTGTACATCACAGTCATATTATATACACAGGAACAGAAACAGAGCACAGGTGTGAACGCACACGTGCTTCTATGCAGGTCTGTGTGTGGGCAGGTAGGGACATGCACACACATCTATACACACTTATACATGCCTGGAAATTGATGCCATTTAGCACATTCTCCCCAGTCATCTTGCTTTTGGCAGAGAACACGTGACTAGTAAACCAGTAGGTGCACAGTGCAGTATTACCGTTAAAGAGCAGAACAATTCAACTTCAATGGAAATGTACTGCTGCAATGCCAGGTGTAAATCCATATACAAAAACTCAGTCAGAACCAAGATTTATAATGCACAGCACTCGCACAGTGTAATGAAATGGACAAAGGTGGCAGAAAGTGCCTTTTAAATTAAAGGACTCGAGCTGCCCTTCCTGAACAGGTGTTATTCTGAATTTATGGTAAATATTCCTCTGTAAGTGCATTTTTAAGACATGAAGCATTAGCACCTTGGTTTGAAGCAAATTAAATCTGTTGTTAGGGGATATCTACAAAATGGTTCACAAAGACAAAGAGTTTATGGCCGTACCGAGCTCCAAGGACCAGCACTCCAGGCAGCATCTCTAGGACAGTCCTGCACATTGCACTGCTCTCTGTCTGGTGGCTTGTCAAGGATTTCACAGCTCAGATCCGTAAACCTTTCTCCATTAGGGCGCTGGCACACCACTAGCCGTGTCCTTGTCCCTGCCCCGCATGGTTTCGTGCACTGCAAGTCAGCAGAGGACAGAGCAATCACCATTGGGACAGCAAAAATACTGCCCACTGGCTGCCCGAAGCACTAGCACCTCAAAAAACCAATGGCAGTTTCTGTTCCCAACTAACCCGCTCCAGCCAAATCCCCCTCGTGAGCCTCAGATGGACCTTCAGCTGCTTCAGCTTCTCTCCCCCTAAAGCTGTTAATGCTGCTCCACCATGATATTGCCCTACTCAATGTGATACTGGAGGTTTACATCTCCAATTGCTCAACTCAGATTAATCTTCAAAAGGGAGAAGTGCTTTTATTAAAAAAAAGGCCTTCAGTTAAACTAGGCTTCTCTAAAAAATAAAAATCTTCATTTTTGTAAAACTTACTTTTGCCTGGGAAGGAAGTTTTCCCACGACAAATGGAAACAAAAACACCACCCAGAAGTTGCTCAGGTTCATTCATTTATCAGAGGCTGCCCTTCAAGCTCCAATCTTTCTAATAAATGTCACCACAATACCCCCCCCCCTTTCTCCCATTTTTCAGCCATGCACTAATGAAAGCCTTGCCCAGGGCAGGGAGCCCAGGATGGATGGTGCACTCACCTCTCCCCAGTTGCCATAGGCCCACTGAGGGCAGGGGCCAGACTCGCACGATCTCTGCTCCATGGGTTTGCTTTTCTCATCGCAGTTATTTGCGGTGTATCCGTTTTCATCCTGGCACACCACGACCCGCCGCTGGAACCCCCCCGCACATGTGCTAGAGCACTGGAAGACACAATTGCCCATGACTTCATTGAGTCCAGGAATAAATCTGCATTCCCAGCTCCTTCCCAGTGTCTTGCGCCGTGGAAATGCACTGCTAGAAGTTTAATACAGCTAACAGGCATTATTAAACTTCAAAACCCAGCTATTACCAATAGCAGTGCAATGACTTAGGTGCTGACTAAGCAAAGAAAGTAAACGCCAGCCTAGTTTTAAGCAGGTGAATAATCCCTGCTGCAGTGTTTGACATCCCATTTGTGCTTGATTCCCTTTAGAGACTTCCATGATAAAGTGTTGCATACTGTTTGCAGTGAAAGGAGCAGGCACTGATGGTCTGCTGTGCTTTGGCAACAGCTCTGTTGTAACTGTCCCAGGAGACAGCCAAGAAGCAGAGGCCAGCCATTGCTTCATGGAAAATGATGCTGTCAGCTTTCTGCCTAGAGTACCTTGGAGATACGAGGTATGAGAGGCTGACAAGCGATGCCTGAGCCCTTCTGCAACACTTGCTTGTGTGAGCAGAGAGCACACAGTGGGGAGAAAGGTCCCTCCCTCTTTCCAGTCTGTGCTGACTTTAGGAAAAGACTGGATTAGCTTGGGAAAGAAACAAATCCCAACAAAACCCAGGAATAAGAGAATCGGGGCACTTACAGCACCCCAGGGGCCAATCCTCCACTGATTGCCTCCCGGTATATGTGCACGGTTTCGGTTTGGGCTGCCCCCAGGGTGCAGTTTGAGGCGATGATCGGGATAGAGGAAAGGGTGGATGGGCCTGCCGTAGTCATGGCTGTTTGGATGACAAGGAGACATGGAGCAGTCTTGTTCAGTGGCAGGGAGGTCATCTGGGTCACACTCGCTCCTATCCACCAGCTGGTCACTGTAATTGATGCAGATCACTTGTCGCGTTGCCTTACCTTGACCACAAGTCACCGAGCACTGCGTTACAGTGGGAAAAGGAGACACAGTCACATTTCCAGTTTTGAAAACTAGCTCTTGCTAATAATGAACAGCAGAAAACCCAGATAACCTCACTTATAAAAGGGCAAGTGCCACAGATTAATGAAACATGTTTCCAGCAATGAGGTCTCTTGCAATAGACAGCATGATGCTTACAGAGCTCCACTCCAAGGCTTTCCACTGCCCGCACGGTGTCACGGTGCACATTTCTGTGGCTGATGGCTTTGGAAGGTGGAAACAAGCTGACTCGTCAGCCACGGAGCCCTGGTCATCCCGGCAGCTGACATATCTCATTCGGGTTCCCTTCCCACACGTCGCAGAGCACTAGGGAAGAGCAAAGAAGACTCCACTAGGAAGTTGCCTGACGTACATTGCAAGGACTTTGTAATGAAAAGTTGGACATATGCACTTAAAAATATCACATTGTCTACTGTAAAATAATCCTGAAAGTATTATGATGTGTGCTTACTGGTGTCCAGGATCCAAATCTCCACTGTGTCCTGTGAATGCCTGATACGGCTCTCTTGGCTTCGGGGCTATTTGGATGGGGAGGACATACAGCTATTTCACAGTCCTGTACAGGAAATACATGGGGCAGAAGTGAGAAATAAAGAATTTGCAGAGATTTTGGTTAAACCACCTCCCCTTCAGTGTAATTATGAACAACACGCAACATCTTGAAACTCTGTGACCTGCATGCATTTTGCAGGCAGGCTTCCTCCCTGCATCCTCTTCCTGAATCAGCAAAACTCAGTATCAGTATCCTGAGGCCTTCGTATGCAGAACCCTGTGGCAGCCAAAGAGCATGTGCCCCGATTCAGTTCCCCGGCCTGGTCCCTGTCCCTGCCCCTACTCCGGTCCAGAAGGCTCCTCCCTCCCTGTTCTCCCATTGGCCCCTGGTCCCCCCGTCCCCTTGTCCCTGCCTCAGTTTCCCTGTTGGTCCCCTACTCCAGCCCCGCCTCTGTACTGCCCCTGTGCCCCCAAACCATTGGTTCCTGATGTTTTCCCTGCCCCCACATAAAACCCCCAGAGTCCTATTGTTGCCCTCTTGCCTCTAACTGCCCTTCACTAGTGAAGATGGAATAAAACTTCCGGGTGGAATCCTATGCAGAGACCCTTCCTGACTCCTTGCTGTTGGTGTGTGGTGATAATAGCCGGGGTGTGAGCGTCCCCACGGACCCCCCGGCTCACAACAGAACCCTATGCGGACTTTTGACTTATTAGGAACTTTACAATAGGGATCCCCATAACCATGTGCCATCGCCATGCATTAAAACCAGATTTTTTTGAGACAAAAGATGAAAGTTCATTAAGAGTTCTGGCATGAACGTGCATCTGCAAAGCAGCAACTTTATCTCCCTTCAAAGCTCCCTTCCTTCAGCACAAGACCTGCAGCCCACACAACAAAGGTTATGCTGCTGATTGCAGCCCTTTGATCCCCTGCAGCCCACCAGACCACCTATATCCATGTGCTGATCTCCACCACACACCAAGCAATGTGAGGTTCTGGGGACAGGCATGTCATTCTGCTCAGTCTTTGTACGGTGCCTCGCAGGAGGGCTCTGGTCCTGTCTGGACCTTCCAGGAGGTCTGGCGACAGAAATCATGAACATGCATGACTTTACTCCATTGAGTAGTCCTTGCCAAAAAGCAAATTGATAGTGATTGTCCCTGTGAGGGGGAGAGCAGCTTCTGACAAATGGCAAACCTGATTTCTGTTTCGCTGTGATTTCACTTATGCTGGAGGCGTGTGTGCCAAATGATGGCTGATGACAGGTGGGTTTGTTACCCCTTGACTGTAGTGCATCTGGTCTCCATATATGGGAAAAACAGCTCTTTCCCAAATATTGTGGCCTTAGCTAAACTCTTGTGTGTTCACCCAAGACTGAAGCTGGGCAGGGCATGAGCACCACAGCTCTCCTAGATGATAGGTAGATGGTAATGTTCTGTTTTATTCAGCTCCTTCAGACACCTTGGGCATATCTTCTGCTTGAAATGGGAATTTACATGTTTGCTTCCAAGTACACAGCATGGAAAGCCTCTTCAGGAAATTTGCAAAGGGTGCGCAACATTTCTCAATGTATCTGGCCAGGGAGGAAGTGTCTGGAACTGTAGCTGTCACAAACACTACAATGTCACACGCAGCACACAAGAAATTATGGCCCCTCACCATCGTTTGTCAGGACACAGCAACAGTCCTGCAGCCACATGAGCCCCGACTGCAGCCAGGCATCCTCGACTCCATGCAAGCCAAAGGAAGCATCTGCTGTGTCAAGACCTGAACCTCTGAGGCCAGCAAATACTGTCTCAACCTTCTGGTCTCTGGTTGTTATCCCATATTCATCCACCGCAGCTTCTTTAGCTCATAATCTCTTAAGAATCCAGCTTTAGTGCTGGATCCGAACATACCCTCACATCCCATTGTACGACTAGAGCTCCATGGATATAAGCCATAAGCAAAGGTAATTAATCTTCACCCACAAAGTCCTGATACCCTCATAGGTTGTCTGTCACCTTTCTGGCAATCTGGTGCTTCAGAGTGTAAGGTGAACCACGTGGAGAGGATCTGGGTGGGAACTCCCTGAACACAGCTCATCTGTCCCATTTCTACCAAAGCAGGGTGCTGTGCTGCATCTTTCCAACCACCATGGAGCAGCCCAAGGTACTGCTCTGCAGGGCTGGCATTCAGAGCAAAGCTTTGCTGCAGCAAGATGTCCCCTGAACCTGCAGCCTGGATGCCTCCATACACACACTGGGAAAAAATAGAGACAAGACAGCAGGATTTACCTGGGTATCTGTAGGCCTGGTTGCAGCGTTACAGTCATTGTCATCCACCACTGACATGTAGGTGCCCACAACACACTTCACTGCTCTCATCTGGTAGCCTTGGCCACAAGTCACAGTGCACTGGGAGAAGACAGATGGGAGAAAAGAGCACTGGGTCTGAGTAGCTGCTTTCCTTAGAAAGTATTAATCAGCCCATCCTGTGTTTAGGCACATAGCAAGAGCAGCAAAAATAAAAGACAGTTTCCCTTCTGGTTTCTCTCCACTTCATGCATTTCAGCTTTAAATTAGGACAAAGTTTTAACTCACTGCAGCCACCAGCGCCTTGCACGCTTCACTTGCTTCTTTGGGAAGGAAGGTGCGAGCACTGAAATGATTTACTTTGCTGCACACATTAGAATCAGAATCTGGTAGAACCTGCATGATATCCTACTTTAAAACTGGTTGTTCAGCCCCATGGTTGCACGAGCAGCTAATGAATAATTTTACTGATGGGAAATATGTGTGGCTAGGACAACTAGTCTGGGTTTGTTGCTGTTTTTTTAAGTCAAGAGCTAACAGCTTTGTGAAAAAGCAGATGCCAGAACACTCTGGAAGAAATGAGTAACTTGTATTTTAACAGAAAAAACCCCTCACTAACCCAGAAACTGGAAAACATTAAAAGCAACAAAAGTTATTCAATGTGAGCAGCTTTTCTGTGAAAATTAGGCCATGTATTTATGTGCCTAAATATGGATTTAGGAACGTAACCTTGGAAACCCCTTTTTTTGAAAATCACAGCCAATTTAGTATGACAGAGATTAAATTTAGCACAAAGGGCAGGTACTGTTATTGCTGCCTATCCACTGAACCCAAGCCAACAGAGGGCTGCTTTGGTGTGCAAATCAATTAACACAGTTATGCTGCTGAATTTGGATGAAAGGGCAGCGCCCAGCCCCCGCCACCCTCATCCAGGTCCCCCCTAGATGGGAGCCCTGTGGGGCTCTGTGGTACCTGGCCCCAGGGCCCCACTTGCCACGAGGCACACTCCTGCTGCTGGCACATCTGCACCGACTCCGGCTTCGTCTCGGGGTCGCAAAACCTGTCATTCAATCGATCTTCTCCAAACTGGCACCATGTCTGGCGGTGCTTGTGCCCTTTTCCACAGGTGACCAAGCACTGCGAGGAGAAAAGTGAGAGCTCAAGTGGTGCCAGGGATGTGCTGCCAGCTCAGCACCCACCCTGGCACTGGAAAATAAACCTGGAGACCTACTGCAAGCACTGCTTAAAAAAACCTGGTGCTGAAATGGAGCTCTTTAGCTAACAACAACATGTCCTGGAAGACAGGGGAGTGTCTTGTCAACAAGAAGATTGCTCTCAGGAGCTGGTCTAGAGCAGGGGCTGGAGCATGGAGAGCACAGCAGGGCCAGAATCCTTCAGCATGGGCAAAGTGAGACCACAAAGGGTCTTGATTTCCAGCAGCTGTGAGACATGGGGCAAAGGCACAGCACTGCCCTGCAGGGTTTTAGCAGTGCACAACAGGGTGCTTCTAGAAAGCTTGTTCTGAGTGTGCGTTTTAAGGGTCTTGGCTTCTGCAGGCTGCGAGCGCCTCTTCCACTGCCCTGGCGTGGCTTGGACTGCCACCAGCTTGAATCAGAAGACACGTTTTGTAGAGAACAATCCTTGTTCTTATTTAATTGCTTTCATTGTGAACTAAAAGAACATGATTCACAGAAACAAGAGAAACTTGGCCACAATGGTGACGAGCATCCTTTGAAGACTGCCCTTCAGCACCCCCAGTCCTGCTGCAGAGACAAACCTATCAAGATAGTTTTGTTGCATGGCAAAAAACACCAGCAGCAGTGGAAGAGGTCATAAACAGCAGAGAAAGGCTGAGCAAAACATCAGCAGGGTGAAATCCTGCCCTCCAGTGACAGCCAGAGCTGCCAGGGCTCTTGAGGACAATCTCAAGGGAAAACGAGGGCAGAAGGTATTTTTCTTCCCGAATGTACAGCAGAACTATGGAAAAACTGGGGACAAATTACTGCAGGGTTGGAGGGATATTAACACCCTGTGGCTTAGCAGGGAGGAAAGTGGCCACTTGACCAGTGGTAACAAGGCCAATGACTTTGCTGCCTAGCTGAAGCCTCCCTGTGCACAGGCTTGGGGAGACCTTCTGCAGGAGGCACAAACAAATGATGACAGCCAAGCGGGGATGGAGACACCTCTTTGCAGGGAGGTACCAGCCCCTCAGGGTAGAGGACGAGCAGGGTGAGCTCACCCTGGTGACCAGCACCTACCTCGGACCAGTCGCCGGTTTTCCACTGCGGGCACGAGAAGTCGCTGCATCGCTGCACTGTCAGTTTCTCCTGCTGGCTGCACTTGCTGTCATCCAGGACGTCGTTGTAGGTGTTCACACACATGGCTCGCCGCCGCCGCGTGCCCCCGCCGCAGCTCTTGGAGCACTGCGAGGGACACACACCCAGTAAATATTTCCTGCCACTCTACTGCTATTGCCTCCTCCCTCTTTGCAGCCACCATACAGGGACTGCAGGAAACCTCCAGAATAACAATTTATACTTTAGATAACAGGCTTTTACTTTATGTATTCCTTTAAAAAGCCAATCTTGCTAAGCTTAATAAAATGTCATGGCAATGTGTTTCACAAATTCATTTCAGGTTATAAACCCATTATTACTTTTACAAATGTTGCCTTTCCGGTCTCCTAAATGGCTGCTGCTCGTTCTCATCTTAGGAGAGATTAACTCTCTCTGACCAGCCACCCCCCCCTTCACCGTACCCTCCCTGGAAATCCCCAGGCTCATCAATCTCCCGGTGCCTGCATTCAGGAATTTTCTTGTTCATGCAAAAGCTGAGATGTGTAAAGGAAACAAATTTCAGAAGTCCTCTGATGATGGCAACATGTCCTTCCCAGCTCCTGGCAGTGGTGACAGCTTTGATGGCAGAAGACAGCTAGCAGGGCCTCATGTAATGAAGACAGACACTTAAAGTATAGATTAATTGCAGCAGAAGGTAAGGAGTACCAGGCTGATTTAGACTAGAATGTCCTCCAGAGGAAGCAATGAAAGCAGAACCACCATGGCCATATTTTACATATGTTCTGTTAGCAATCTAAACAGCCCAATGTACTCCTGTGCAAGGAGCAGCATTTGCTGTGCCACGAAGCATCCCTTACCTCAGTCCAGGCTGAGTACCGCCACCCTCCCACGTTACAGTCTCCAGTGCACTTCTCCCTCGTGCTGGGCTTGGCCTGGCTGTTACAGAAGCGGTCGTCCACCTTCTCTATCTTGCCCTCCAGCCGGCTGTACTTGGAGCAGTAGATCTCCAGGGTGCGGTAGCCCAGCCCACACTGCGCCGTGCACTCACTCTTCCTTGCAATGTGCCACCTGCACCAAGGACAGCAAACATCAGCCCTGGGCTCTGCAGGTAATGTGCTCAAGAGTGTTTGACAGAAATAAGGAATATATGCTCTTGAACGGGAAGTTTTGGCTCTGTGTCACACTTCCCAATGCTTTGGGACTTCCAATTAACCCTGGCATCGCTCCTTGAAGTGAAGAAACTGTCAGCAGGCCTCTCTTGAGCAAAAGAAAGACAGCAAAGCCACACTGTAACCCTGTGGGACCAGCCAAGGTGGTGAAGGGAGCCCATAGCCAAGCAAGGAACAGTGCGCTGAAAGCTTCTGAAAGCTTTCCACCCTATGTTCCCCTGCACCTGCCACCTCAGCCTCTAAAAACTAGAAAGCAGCTGGAAAATACAGCATTGGAAAATGACCTGCACAGGCTTGAAAGGTGTTCCACATTGCAGGACACCCACAAAGCAGTTTCAGCTCTCCAAAGGACAAGCAAATGGCTCGCTACAAGACACTCAAGCCCTAGCTGTGTCAGCAGGGATTAGAGGTGTTCTGTTGACAGACAGATTTCCACCCTGCTGCCTCCTCCGTGAGATGGGCAACAAGGATGGTGTGGGAGGCCCTCAAGGACCCAACTGGGGATACATCCCTGCTTCACATCAGCCCAGCTCTGGAAAGAGATGCTGGACACGAGGCCTGATCCAGGGAGGTGCTGGAGACCCTGAAGCCAACAGGAGCCCATTGCCCCTCCCACCCGGCAGGGGTGGCTCTGAGGGACGAGGCAGTGACATCCTCCGAGGGTCCTGGAGACCTTCGGGCTGCTGCCTGTGCCGGTACAGGGAGCACAGAGCCCCACTCCCAAGCCAAGAGAGCAAACTCCAGCACAGCCCAGAGAAGAATAAGATCAAGGGGATTTGGAGTCAGCAGCTCCTGACTGGTGGGAGCCTCACATCCCTGCATGCCTTTCAGACTCCTGCGTTTGCCCTTCTCAAGTTTCCAACCTGTTGCAATGGCAACAGCTGTTACCGCGACAACCCGGGCCTGCACAGCCCCGGTTTAACAGGGCTGGAGAAACCCCTCGGGAAACTCGGCCATCTGAATTGCTTCACCAGCAGCCGCTTAATGCTACCATATTTAAGCCCTAGAAAGGAAAACAGATTGCTTTTTAAAGGAAAATGGGTTGTGATGATTTAGGCTGTGCTCCATCAATTCCAGCTTGCCAGAAATTCTCTGGGGACAGCCCCAAACCCATTCTATACCTAAGCCTATTCTTTGCTTTAAATAAACAATGATAAATCCAAGTCTTAGCTACGTTTTTGCTTTAAGTATATGTTTTCCCCTCTTTGCAGGCTGTATGTAGAATGGCGCTGAGCCCTTCTGATCCAGGCAGATGCAAATTTCAGACCCTGTATTGCACAGGGAGATTTTTCAACATTAAGGAACTTTTGTTATAGTTATCCCTAACTGAATAGAGCAAGAGAAATGTAAAAACATCGAAAAGTGCCTCTCAAAACACCACTGGTAGATGACAATCCCTCTTGGCTGACAAAGAGGCAACTACCAATCCTTTTCTTTTTCAGAATCTAATACAGGCTGGTGAGAAAGGGAATTATGGTGAGAAGTGAAACGAAAGAAGAGTAAATAACAAGTACACGACGTTATTTATATACACAGCCGAGCAGAGTGCACCTTAATTCACATTCGGTGTTACAAGGCTCAGTGGTGGGGTCAGGCTGGGGAACTCGATCGCATCGCTGGTCTGACACCGTGAGCTGATCCGACTCTCTCTTACACACAGGCTTCCTTTTTCGTTCTCCTGCACAGAGAAAACCAGCACTTGGTTTGAGTCATGCAGCAAAGTGATAATTCAGTTATTTCTCTTATACCTTTCATAGTAGCATTTAACAGATGTTTAGGTGTGCTTCTCTACCTCTGTCAGAAACAGGGAGGGGGTTTAAGACTAAGTGGAGCAGAAGGGGTTTATCACAGATGGGATGGACACAGCCAGAGAGCTGCAGCACCCCCACAGGGATGGGCTCTGAGTGAGTATTTAGCAGGGTGCGCACTGGCAATGATCGGATGTCAGACCCAAAACCAGACACTGGTGCATTCTGCAGCCTTAGGAAATGCCTCATGACCTTTTCTGTGCTTCAGCTTCCTCACCTGCAAACCAGGTTGTGAGGCTCACCTGGCTGGGAGGGGTTGTAAGGTGTCCTGCTCAAGGTGTCCAGAAGCACCTTGTAGGATGTTACCTACCACTGAAGACCAGGGAAAAAAATCACACCCACAGGGTAAGAATCTCGAAAAAATCAGAGAGAGATCTGACAGCAATGCCCAGACCTCAAATGAATCCAGGACAAAACTAAGCCTTCCCAAGCACCCACCTTGGCAAAGCTTACTGCAGGGCTGCCACGGGCCATGCTCATTCCAGTAAAACTGCTGAGGTTTGTCCTCAATAGGGATATTGAATGTGTAACGAACGTCAGGATTGTACAAATTGCCCACTGATAAAACCTGAGAAGAAGAAAAATGAAGCAGAGTAAACCAAGAGATATCACTGCCCACTATTTTCAGTCCAGCAATGACTTGTCCAGACACACAACATATACTTCACCTGAAGTGTTATTTCTTGCTCAATCCGATCTGTAGAGTTAATCCTTTCAACAGTATTATCGGAGCCGCTGTATTCGATCACAGCATTCCCAACTTTGATTTCCCTTTTAAACATACTGACGACAAAGTCTCCATTTAATATAAAGTCTCCTTGACTGTTAGATAAAGCTGCATAGGTGCAAAAAACAAGAACTAAAGAGGCAGAATTAACTCATACGTACATAACAACGTGGGTCATGCGCTCTCAGTGCTCCTTTCCCTTGGGGGTGGGGGGAAAAGCCCACTGGCACTCTCAAACAGAAAGGATGTAAAGGCAACAGCAGAGCTCTTGCAGACATTGTGCCTTCTCCTTTTTCCCACTGGAAAGCCTCCTAAAAATGAAGGCTGACTGCCTGAAGTTGTTGCTAAAGTGTTCATCCATAACCCAATGCAGAGATATCCAAAAGGCATTCTGGGCTGGCTGCTGCAAGGAGCAAACATAGGCTGTATCCCCACACATACCACAGAAATAATCCTGCCCAAACCTTTCCATTAGCTGTGTGGATAGGGTGGCTTCCCTGATGTTTCCAGGTGTGTTCTTAGGGTAAATGTACACACCCTAATTACCTAAACATAATTTTCTAGTATATAATTACAGGGAGTTTGGTCAGTATCTCCCCCTTTCTCTCCCTCTCCCTCCTCCCCCCATACTTTTTATTTTTCCAAATCTTAAGGTATGTGAGAGTACTGGAGGCTTAAAGCCTAAACGCTTTATAAAAGGAACAGTTTCCTGAAAACAGCAGTCTGCTGCACAACTTCACACTAATGCGATTATGCAGCTAATTTCCTAAGTTAGTTTCCCCACCATTTCACCCATCACAGCTACGTTACTAAAAAGCCCCTGTACTCAAAAATCTAAACACCAAAACACCAAAGGGAAGGTTTTTCCATCAAATGAGGAGAGATAATGAAGTAAAACACTGCTCAGTAGCAAACAGACACAGATGTTTGCTCACCTCACAAAAAACCTCACAAAGCAGAGGCTACACTCTAACAAGTTCCACACTTTGGAGGCTTTAATGTTATTAGGCAGTAGTAAAACTCATTAATGGATTGTTTCTCTTTTACTGTATCTCCTATAACAGTAGGTACATCTTGGACTTGATGACAACATCACATTCCTCCTAAATTGTTAAGCAACTACAAGGTTCACAGTAACCGAGGGCCCAAGATTTCACACTCAGAGAGCTGCAAAAATAAGTGGACACATGCGTAGTCCTCATTTGCTTCAAGTCACGCCTAATGTGAAGAGATGCTTTCCCAGCAATATTAAAGCAACGTTAAAGAAGATTTGACTTCATTGTTTCCCAAGAAGATTAAAGGCCCTCCAAGAAGAGCTCAGAAGTTTGGGGCTCCTTTTGGGGTGAACCAGTTTGAGTAGGCACAATATAGGGAGGATTGTTTTTTCCAGGAAAGAGGAATAATAAAACTTGCCTCCCTCCTCCAAGACAGAGACCTCAGTAAGGTTTTTTTGGTGTTGATGTGCATTTATGCTGCACCACCACAACTTTTTGCCTCAGTGAAGAGTCCAGCCACATGGATGGCATTTCACAGCAACAGCCAAGGCTGTCAGCATTGCCTGCCTTTGGTGCATGGCAGTATCTGGTACTTGTTTCTCAAGTGACTTCCTTTACCTTTGATGGGCTAGGGGCCACCAGCCAACTCCTCTTTAATATACCCAGTTACAGGAATTCGGTGAGATAAAACAAGATGAAGTGCCCTGTTCAGAGATGTAAATACAGGACCCTGTGCTAGTGGAACACAGCTGGTAGTGCAAGGCACAGGGTGTGCAAAAGAGGAGGGCCAGAGACTCTGAGAGACCCCAAACTGGACCTAATGGCAAGATCAGCCTTCAACTGGCAGGTATAACATCAATTGTGATGTTCATTTGTATTATCTCCGGTATTGAACCCAAACAGAACTATCTATGGGGTGAGTTAGTGCTCATGGTGGAAAAGACACTCATGGCCATGCTAACAGCATATATGTGCATGTAGCAGAGTGGTCTAACACAAGCATTTTCATCTGCCTCTAAAGACACAGCCACAGGTTAGAGAAAACAGTGACTATGAAAGTCCATCAGCCAAAGGCCAAGTTACTGTTAGGTTTAAATCAAACCAACATCTTTGGTGCAGGGTATTTCTTTACAGTTACATGTCACTATCAGGCAGGGACAAGAAGGCCTCAGTCTAAGTGAAATCAGAATTATTATTCTCAGAAGAATAAAAAACAATTTCTCTTTGTATGTGTTGGCACAAACATCTTTCAGGGCACGGCACCAGCCAAAGCATGGGACAGCAGAGATAAAGTTGCAGTGAGGAGACTCCAGCAGAGCTCAGAATCCTGTTTGGTTCCCAGCTTTGTCCCTCAGCTCCCACCCAGGCTCAACAGTCCTTCACAGCCCTAGACACACCCTAAGAGAATATTTTTATAACTGGTGAACCTCCCAAACGTTGCATCTAGGATGGCATGAACAAAAAAAAAAGAAAAAAGAAAGAAGATAAGGCTGAATGTTTGGCAGACATATAAAAAATTCTCACCAAGAAAACATCTCTCTTAAATGAATTCTTCAACCTCCCTAGAAGAGAGCTGCCAGTAGATATATCACCACAACCAGACAACCAAGCAGATTTCTGGAGTGAAATAAGAGTACAACTCACCCAGGTAGTTGTCATCCTCTGGTTTCCCTGAGTAACTGTGTTGACGCACATCAATATTAGTGGCACCAGCTGGGATGCGAACCACAATGTTATAACCTAGGAAAGATGCAACAGAAAGTCAAGGCTATTACACAGGCATTTCATTTGCTTTCTACAGGGAAAGGGAAATGAGCAAAGTTACCTCACATTACACAAGCTGATTCTTTTCATTTAGGGATAGCATAAATAGTTATAAAATGGAATATACTATAGCTAGAAGGATTTTGTGTTTTACGTCAGTGTTTTTGTAGATTAAGTGTTGTAATGGCTTTTATAGACCCACATTTTTCACTATAAAGTTTTTAGCAACAGATTCTTACCATAATGCACCGTGTTAAATGTGCCTGCAACAGTTTTGCATGAAGAATTATCCCCACCACAAACACCACATTTATCTCTTCTTGCCTTTGAATTCAGCACATGATCACATCCAGCTTGCTTTAAGAGAAAAATTGAAAAAAACAGGTTGAGCAAATACAGACTACAACAGCATTGACAAATATCCTAATTAAGGCACACAAAAGCTGTGTATGCAAAAGGCTGCCGTGAGATAAAGTAGTTTGCCTACCCACATTTCTCCACTGATTTACAGTGTGGCCATCCCACAAGGTTTTACAACAAAAGGCTTTTTTACAAAGCAAGAATCAAAACGGCTGTTTGCACTAGGCAATGCCTTCAGTAGAGAAAAATTCTTGCATCAATTGTTCTCATAGAGAAAAGTGTGAAGAACGATTGTGAACAGAAATGTAGGGCTCTGGGGTCTGATCAGGAAGAACTGGGGCAAAGCACAGAAGGAAGCAACACTGGGATTTAGGCTGAGACCTCCAAAGTTCTCAGTATCTTAGGGCAGATGTGCAAACATCTTCCACTTCAGGGTGTCCCAAGAAGAGCTGGTGAATGGTCTAGAGTAAGTCTGATGAGGAGTGGCTGAGGGGGCTGGGGAGCTCAGCCTGGAGAAAAGGAGGCCCAGGGGAGACTTTCTCACTCTCTACAACTACCTGTAGCTTGTTGTAGCCAGGTGGGGGTCAGGCTCTTTTCACAGGTAACAAGCAACAGGACAAGAGAAAACAGCCTCATGTTCAACAGGGGAAGTTTTGATTTGATGTTAGGAAATGATTCTTCACCAAAAGGGTTGTCAAACACTGGAACAGGCTGCTCAGGGCAGTGGTGGGAGTCACCCTCCTTGGTGGTATTAAAAGACATGTGGATATGGCTCTTGGGGACATGGTTTAGTGCTGGAGTTGGCAGTGCTGGGTTAATGGCTGGACTTGATCTCAAAGGTCTTTTCCAACCTAAATGATCCCATGATTCCACGTGTGGCTCTTCAGCAAATCTGCAGACTGGCACAAGTTTCAGACCATTTAGGGCTTACGGAGTCTGCAGATGCTGCCGGCAGCCCCTGAGTGAAGAGGACATGCCAACAACTGCCTGGAGCATGGTGCAGAAGCGCCAGCCTGCCCTACGAAACTGCCATCCCGCTTTGGTGGAGAGGAAGGAAAAGCATTACCCGGCAGAGGCCCTGCACGCAGATGTCGTTGGTGTCGGGGCCGCAGGGCGTGCCGTCGATGACCCGGTCCCGCAGCTGGTAATAGGCCGTGTTCCCCGCCACCCGGCAGAACAGCTTGCACCGATCCTTCATCAGGACTGCGGGGGGAGGGAGACAAACCAGAAGCATGCTATCTGAACACCCACCCCGAAGCAGCGACGCAAGAGGCAGGATCTACATCCTCCCCCAGCCACTTACTGCCGCTGTATTTGGGAACCCAGCGCACGTTCGTGGGCAGCCCGTTGATGTTGAAGTGTTTCCCATCAAAGTCGGCACACTGCTCATCCCGGAAATCCTTCTTCAGCTTCGAGCATGGCTCTGTGTTGCAGGATTTAAACTTCATGCGACGACCCACACAGTATTTCCCACCGTTTTTGGGTCTGCAGAGACAACACCAGGCTGGCAATGAGGTGGAACTGCAATTCTGCAACCTGTTCAGTACAGTCAGGATTTGCAACAGCATTCTGTGGGCGCTGTCTTTGTGCATATCTTTAATTAATATCTCAGGCTGACAAGCAGGAAATGTTATGTTGGTGTCTAACAAAAATCACCACATATGCAATAAAAAGGAATGAAAAGAGAATATTTGCTTTCTGATGGATGCCATGGTAGTGAGAGAAGCCAGAGAGGAAGAGCAATATCTTCCTCCCCACCTGAGGATTTATTTTCACCTGAGGGATCCCACTCAGGCCCATGTCTCCTTACAACCCCATCAGTCCTATGGATTTTGTGGCTGACAATTGGCCTTTGATCCAGTGGGTTGCAAATAACTAAACATTGCAGGAGAAAAGGCTTCCTTCCCTTTTCAGGAAGGGCAGCACTCAGTCCTTCAGGATTGCTAGCCCCAAATGTTAGAAATGGTAATGCTGAGTACTTTGAAACAACTTTACCTCCACATATTCCAAAAAGCACCAAAGTCAGCCAATAAATAACTTACCCCCATTTTAAAGAGGGATGACACTGGTATAAACTGGGGAGAGAGATCCCATCCAAGTCACATAAAAGCCAGTGGATAAGCCTAGGAGATGCTATCATTTTAAATTTCTGGACTCATAGGTTCAGGGCTGTAGTAATAAAACTATTTTTCTCACATGTAGATGCAGCCTTTGCCAGAGAACATCACTCTGCGGACTGAAAGAGCCTCTCCCATTCCATCTGCTGCCAGCAGTGGTGCAAGAATGAGCTGCACATCAAAATAACCACCAAACCTACATCTTCTACCCATCCCCTGAAAACATGAGTGCCTGCACTAGCAAGAAGTGCAATCAGAGGAGCAACTTGCCAGGCTCCAACATCCTGGCACCCACAACTCCTGCCTTCCAGGGCTGTTCTTCAGGACCAGCTCTGCCTCGCCTGGGGACCAGGTGCCCATCAGTGCCCCAGGGATGCTGGCAGAATGCTCCTTCCCTTGGAGCCTGGTTGGGAAGGAACACACAAAGGTTTGCACACTTGGAGACCCTTCAAGATGCAGATGAATGAGTGATAAATGGGAACCACCCCTGCCCTCAGAACAGAGGTGCTCACTATGAGATCTCCACGTGTCATGCAGCCAGCACCTCGAACAGAAGGGACAGCACCCCCCTGCACATGCACAATGGTCTCTACACACAGTGAGTCAACAAGTTCCTGCAGCTGAACAGAACTTTTTTAGCATCTTTACACCTCCACCACCCAGGAAGCCCAGCAGTGTCTTTTCTCCCACAAATAACAATTCTTCACTCTTAGGCTCAAAAACTCATTGTGACTCAAGTAGCAGAGTTCCTGTGAAACAAACGGAGAGACAGAAGCACAGAACAGCTTGCCCTTGCCAAAAGATTGCCTGCAAAGCAGGGGGAGGCAGGCAGACTCCCCAGCACCCCATCAGCACCACACTAGGGATGCTCACAGGTTTGGCAGGAGTTGCCTCCTTGAGCAGCTGCAGGTGAGATGCTGAGCACCACCAGTTATACACATGGGATTTTTCCTGCCAGCATCCTCCAGTCACTGAGATCCTCACTGCTGTGGTGCAGACCCCTCTGGGCCTATCCTAAATGCCACGGGGTATGCACAGCCTGAGCAATAGCTACCAACACCAGCTCCACCTGCTCTGAGGGCATTTCTCACACGCCATCTGGAAATGAAATGCCTGTCACTTATAAAGGTTTCTGGTGTTTGCAATTAAGCAAGTACCAGTGATAAAATGCCCAAGCAACTGCACAATGGCCATTGCAGATTCCTGACTACAGACTGATTTACACCAGTTCCTAGTGGCAGAATAAGTCTAAACCTGTTTTTTACCGATTTAGTCTGTTGTTCACCTTGTTGTGACAAACAAGTTCAAATAACTTACTTGATTACACTTGGGACAGCTCCAGGGCTATCCCAGCACAGCAGCCCCTGCAGACACAGCCCAAACTCCTCCTTGCCTTGCAGGGACAATGGCAATTGCTGGCGGTTTCTCAATACCAGAGCCCATCCCATGCACGCACACGAGCTGCCTCTGGCTACAAAGGGACATCTCAGCCATCTCACTACACAGCACACCGGGAAACTTCTTAATCATGGCAGCAACACACTCCAGACCTGAGTGAATCTGAGTCATTCATGGCAGAGTTGACAGGATTCATAATTTTCACTTCAAAAGCTTTTGTACCTCTGCAGGACTGTTGCAGTTTGACAAAGCCCCTGAGTTATACAAATCTTTAAGAGGGCATTTCTTTTAAAAAAAATTGCAATTACAACACTTCTATGTTAACCACATTGCTTGCAATATAAATCAATTTAACTAAAATGAAACTCTTAACTACTTAGTTAAGGAGAACATGCAGGAGCCTTTTTTTTTCAAGGTATGTGTGATAAAGTCCTAAGTTTCCAAGCTATTTCTTAGTTTTCTCTTCTCCAGACATGACCCCTGAGACTGAGATAACGTAGACACGTGGACACACCACAAACTGAAGGATGCTACAACTTGCCACCCTGTTGCAAACTGTCAACTTTGTAACCCTGGCAGTAAATCTTGCAGACAGTGCTGGGGGCCGAAGCCCACTCATACTTAGGACATTTAAAAACAGCTCCAAACTCCCCTGACAGTTTCAGAGTGTGTCTTAGGTTACAATGCAAGATGTAACCAAAAGCATGTATTCTATTACCATCTTCATAAGCTGTTAAAAACAGGTAGGGCAGTGTTCCTTATCTCCTTTGTGACTCATCCGTGCTAACTCCCTCCGGGGTTAATGGGCCATCAAGGTCTCACTGCATGACCCATAAAATTACATCATCCCATTGTGGGATGCTCCGCCCAGGGGGAGGAACCAAGCATTCCTACCTGGCTATAATCTGAGGCCTGGAACACCAGAGGGGCATCTACCACTGGGTTCCCAGAGGATAAGGGCTTGACAACCACCACTGGAGAAGGACCAGATCTTCCTACAGGATCACTGCTTTGCCAGCACCACATCCATTGCTCCAACAAGGATTGCAGCCACCATTTAATCAGACTGCTACCACCACCCTGCCCGACAGGGTGTCAGGTTGTATTCTGACTCTGTCAGTGTTTCTGTACTACTGCATTTATTTTAATCTTCCTATTAAATTGTAGTGCTGACTTGGAATCTCTCACTGGTTTGCTTTCAAACTAGTACAGAGTGTTTCTAACCAGCATTGCTTTTCACAGAATCAGAGGGACAGAAAGAGCTGACCCTGAAAAATAAGTCACCCTCATATAACATTGATTTTCAGTGTCATGAATAAATACAGCATACTTCACTTTGTGTCATATTATTATGGATCATCAACAATGTACCACAGAGACAGAAGGGCAAGCAGCACATGCATAGAAACCTCCTTGGTTTGCTTCCATTTCCCTTCTCTCTGAATCATCTATTTGATCAAAGAACAGCCAGCGTGGACCCACTTTCACTCCAGTATCATTCCCCTTACAAGCTCCCGCACACACCCCAGACCCACTGCACTCCTCCCAGCAGCCCAGAAACTCTCGGGCCCAGGGAATGATGGGGTCTCATCCCCATTACCACCCCAGCAGGTCTGAAGTACACGATGCTTCCCTTGAGCATTTTCACTTGCACATTTTGAGGCAGCACCCAGCTCCCAGCAGTCCAGGAGCACCAGGTACAGACACCCTGCCAAGCAGTGCTGTTTTGGGGGTGCTTTGCACCTGCTCAGCCCCATGGGCAGCAGCTCTGCCTGGGAGCACTCAGGCTGTCACAATGAAAAGCCCCAGGAGAATTAACTGCAGGGCACACATGTTCATCTGCACATTTGCCCATGTACCTGTGCTCACATGTGACTGCAAAAAATCTGTGAAGTTCCAGTGTGCACAGATCAGCTTGAGATATCCTTCCCCACATTCCAGGAAGCCCTAGGACTGGGAATTGGTTTGTGGCTAGCACAGTTATCTATACACATGTTTACATGTCAGGCTCAGACAGTTTTCAGCACAGGTGGGTATTTCTGTGATGGACTAAAATGCAAATGTGATCTGACTTGCATCCAGAGGTAACACTCTCCCATCCAAAAAGCCATTCCTGAAAACAGGGCTTCTGGTATTGACATCTTATCAAATATGCCCTTTCCCATAATTCTGCAACATGTCTTTCTTTGAAAACCAGGGCTTGTACCACAGACCCTCTGATGATGCTCCTCAGCCATGGGCTTTGTTCACCAGTCGGGCTCAAATTTCCATGTGGGCAATCTTGGTGGGAAGGGTCTGGTCTGGTTAGCAAATACATTCTTCAGGGTATGTCAAAACAGTCTGCTGCCATTTCAGAGGCTTACAGATCTTCCTGCATCCCTGCAGGATACTCATCCATGTAGGTGTCATAGCACTCTGCAAAGAGAGGCAGGAGCTGCAGCCTTACTTTCTGTACTGTGGAGGGAATGGATGTCATTTTCATCCTCAGATTTAACACAATTTCTTACTGGATGCAAGATCCCACCCCAGATCCTCATGCACAGAAAAAACTTTAAAAAGCTAAACTGTCTTTGAATAGAAAAGATTTACTGAGAATTATTTCAGATCTTACTCAAGGTATCTGGGTTGGGTTTGCTGCCTTCTACAACAGAGGAGAAACTGTCTATTTTTGAAGTACTTCGAGAAGGGGGAAAGGCAAGGGAGTATCCAGTGGGGTCTCACCCATTTTCATCGTCTCAGCAGCCCCATGAAAACGGGGACACAGGTGGTGAGAGCTCACACTATGGTGTCAAATTACAGGCACAAACCAACAATCAGTGTAAAGCTCCGTGGATGGTGCCAGGACAGATGACTCCTCATGGAGACCTCATGAGGGGCTGCAGAAGAGAGGCCAGTGCCAGCACAAGGCTCAGGAAAGGGGGCCTGGAAAACAACCACTATCAATCTTAAGGATTTCTCGGGCTGCTTGGTGCCAAGCATGTTTAGGTGCTTTTGCAAATCCCAGCCACAGCAATACACCTCCTGAAGCACCAGGATACAAACCACAAGCTATCAGGGAAGATGGAATTTCAAATCCCTTGGCTAGCCTTTAGGATAAAGGAGATTCTCTATCACAAAAAGCTATCAGTCCAAACAGATGCCTCTCAGAAGACAGGAATACATCTCACTGACAGCATCCAAAGTTTCAGCAGCAGAGCTGGAAACACGCTTTGCTTTTGTCTCTCCATGGCTACTGAAGACCATATGGAGTGTGCTGTCTCAGCACAGCCAGATGAGAGCTCTTCACACTTGTGTTTTTCTTAGCATCGTTTTAATTAACGTGCTGGTGTCCTACTCTCTCAGCCTCAACTTTTGACACTTTCCCAGCTGTGCTGAGCAGCCTCTCCTGTTACTACACCACCAGTGTCATAGGTATCAGCTGTCCCTTCTCCCATTAGCAGTGATGAAACTATCATTGGCACATCCCTAGTGGCAATTTCCTTGGCAATAAACCATCCAACACCAATGATGAGAAACAGGAATCTTTTTAAGACCCCTCAGTGCAACCAGCCCCACAGACCCCTCTCTGCTCTGTATCTCAGTCCCAAATAAAAGCCCAGAAAGCTTCCTGCTCACCCCTTCTTCTGCAAGAAGGCAGTTAAACAGAAACCAGCACAATTCACAATTTGGGTAAACAGGCTGCTTTATACCAGTTGCTCAAGCTATTACTATTGCACCAGCCACATATTTGTCTCCTTGAAGACCACAGCAAAATTCCCTGCCATTTCAAAGGGTGCAGGACTTTGCATTCCAGGCTGACAGCAAACATTTCTGAGTGCCACTTTTTAATGGGGCACAGATTTCTGCTGAGGTTTGGCTAGTCTGCACCAGCTGTAACTGTATAAAAGATCAGCTGCAAAACCAGACAAAGCAGGAATAAAACGGTAGAAAACTTTATTACAAAGGCCTGTAGGAACAGCTGCAGAAGCAACCAAAACAGGGGTAAAATGATGAAAAAGGAAGACTCCTTCCTTTCTCACTCCTTTCTGAATCACAGCCTTGGAGGAAGAAAAACTCCTCTGGAAGTGGGACTCCAGCTGTGCCTCCACAAGAAAACAGAAGGTAATAAACCCATGCAGGTATCAGCTTTTTCCTTCCCTTGTTGTTGGATGGATCTCTTTTTAGAGCACTTCACCCACAAATCAATGACTGGATCCTGCCTCACCCGTGCTGGGCAAAGCCACCCATCCCCAGGGCAGAGCCACCTGTCCTTGGTGCCCACAAGGACTGGGGACAGCCAAAGTTGATTTCAGCCCATTTGGGCAACCCAAACTGCTTTTCCCCATCTCACCCTCTGGCACTTCCCCTCTGTGCACTCACTCCGGTCTGTTGCACTCTCGAATCGCCGTCTTTATGCCGCCGCCGCAGGTCCTCGAGCAGGTCCCGAAGGGGCTCCAGGTGCCCCAGGCTCCGTCTGTCACCGGTGCCTCTCGCTCCTTGGGCACACACATCCCAAACCTGCAGTGCTGCGTGGCAAGGAGAGACATGGCAAAGGTGGAACTGAGCTGCTTTGCATCATGAGCGACTAACAGTGATCAACCTGGGCAACAAGACTCAGCCTCACTTATTTCTCAGCCACACATGATGATTTTGCAATCAAATAAAACTGAACTACTTTATATTTTGTCTGTCACCCCCAAATTTTTCTTTCTCCGTACCCTTAAATGGCAAAGTGAAGGCAAGGTGCTGAGTCCGTGGAATGATTTATGGGATGAAGACTAAGGACAATAGCAACCACTGAATATTCCCTGATAATGGTGCTGAGCAGCACAGCAAAGCTCGCAGCACTGGCTTTTCAAAAAGCTGCTTTATCTGATTTCCTGGAGAGCTGCAGAAACTGTGCCATGTCAGGGGAGGAGACAAGCAATGAGGATAAACACTAGGGAAAACTCAAACCTCCCCACAGCTATCCAGCAGAAAACTTCCAAATCCAAAAGGCAAATAAAACAGAAAAAGGAATTCCTCAACCCAAAGTGTTTTTTTTTTTTTTACACTCAGACATAACATGGGACTTGCCAAGACCTGGCCTACACTTCTGTTTTCCAGCTATGACTCTTGTTTTCTTTTGTTTGGAAAACCAGATTAAGTTATCTTGGCAAGGCCCCACCCCCTTTTCATGGTATAAACTGTGTCCTTTGGGGTATGTTTACCAGATGTACTACACAGACTTCTGCAGAAGTGAGCTGTAGGGAAGAGTCACCTTCTGGCCTCACCAGACTGGATGGAAAGATGCCCCCACTCAGTGAACAGTACTTGCTACCATTGATTTAAACCAGAGACATGCAGATGCCTAAATCTTTGTAATCATGGGAAGCCCAAACATTGCTGATTGCTCACAGATTAGAAGAGGCTACAGACTACAGAATATAGGTAGAGAGCACCACTAAAATATTCCCTTGCGGTATTTCTGAGCACCAGGTACTGTCCAGATCTGATGATCTTTATGGGAACAGGGTCAAATTCGCTGATGCATTGTGTTTTTCCAGCCCCTTCACTAATAGCACAACAAGGTTGTGTCAAGACACACCACAAGCTCATCCTGCTTTTTTAGACACCCTTATGAACCACGTTGGATAAAGCTATCTAGGAAAACAGAGCAGAATCAAGCTGTCATGGGGCTGTGCATCCCACAGTACACCAGCTCTGCAGCACACGGGACACCCTTTGCCCATGAAGGCTGACTTGTTACAATGCTTTGCTGATGAAGAAAGCTGATCTCAGGTGCATTTACCCATGGATATGGTTTGCAGGACAGCTGAAGAACTCATAATTTGAGTCCTGCATGTGGTGTTTGCTCAGAGACCAGCATGGTCTCTAGGCTGCAACATGCCCTAGATTTGCTTTCATCTGAAGATCTGATTCTCCAGATAAAACTGACTAAAACCCATCTGCTACAGTAAAGGACAGCAATAAAATCAGCTGAAATGCCTGTTTCTTTGCTGCAGGACAAACACTTAAAATGTACAACTCCTCCTAGCATTTAGAGGTTGAAAACCTGAAGGTTGGGGTCCCTATACAGGTCCAAAGAGGTCTGAGAGCTATCATTAAATAACAGAAATACATGACACCAATCCAACAGTGCTGTCCCAGTGGAGAACTTCTTGCAGCAATGTTGATGCTCACAGCTAAATATCTAACCAGACTCATGCTTGGCACCACTGACCCAGGGAAGATGACTGAATAGCTAACTAGTGAATGAAGACAACTAACAGACCGTGACATGACCTATATGTCTCCCATCCTATGGTTGAGTATTAACCAGGAAGTCATCTACATCCATTGATTTTATTAAAAATTGGGGGTTTGGAGTTGATGGTAAAGCAAAGCGGGGGAAAAGAGCAGCTGTTTTATATAAATGGCAAGATTATCTTATGAAAATGCAGTGGTGTTTCTTGGAACCACACTGTGAACAGTCTGGCTGTGCAACCTTTGTGTGTTTCGTATTTTAAAAATAATTTCTATGTTGAGATACAACAGAAAAACTAAAAAGCCTGCCAGGGTCCTCCTTCCTATAAGCTTACAGCTCACAGAATGAAGAGAATAAAAGGGAGGTTGTCTGGAGCAAATTCAAAGTATCTTAGACACACAGTGGAGCTGGAGAGCACTGCCAGGGATGGAAGACATTACAGCAGACTTTCTTTTCCTTTGTCTTGTCACTGGAGTTCCAGATAATTCACCAAATCCAGTTCCCATCCTTCGGCTGGCAGGCTGAATGGAGTAGCAGAGAGCAGAAGGGGCTGCGCAGCTCCATGCATGTATAAGAGATACACTACCTGCTGCCACAGGGCAGCAGACAAATCATTACTGTTCATCTACTCTTCTGTTACCATTCCTTAAACAGCCCTGAAAACCACAAGGGAGAGTGGCCCAAATTTACAGTCCTCTTTATTTTCTTTCAGAGATTTATGGCCACCCGACAACGAGCTGGTTCTGTGGAACATGGCAAAACCACCGCCCAGCAAAGCCAGCCTCAGGGCTGGGCTAATGGCTTGATTTAGCACTATCAGATTCAGTGTCCTCACATGCAAAATATGCACAAGTTAATACTCCCATGTTGTTTTAATGCCCTTGATTTACGAGTAAATTTAGAGCCCAGTTAAATATACACCCAGTAGTTTTAGCTAGATCTTTTTTTTAGCTATTCAGGCTCACTTATTTCCAAGAGTATCTCCATAAAAAATGGTCTGGTATTTTCTCCATCTGCCAACCCATACAGCATGAGCTTTAAACATGCAGACTTGAGGCATTAGTCAGCAAGTAGCAGTTTGACAGGGCTCCTGGCCACAGCAGAGTACCAAAATAGCAATTTATTCCAAGGAAAAGCACTTCAGACTTGCACTTCAACACTTTACAAGCCCAAGTAAATACTAAGCAGGACAGAGTTTACGATGATCCAAACTTTAAGCTTGAGTTAGACGAGCACATAGAGAGAAAATTACTCTGTAAAGCCCTTTTGTGAGAACACATTTAAATGCCTGAACACAAGTGGGCTGCATTAGCTTTTCTTAAGAGCCCATCTGCACTCGGCTGAGAAGTTCAATTCACACTTGTCTAATTTGTCTAAACTTCTAAATTTGTGGCCTGAAATGCTTTTGCTCACGCTCTTTATTAAGAGCCATGCAGCTGGACACTGCATGACATGGGGCAGCTCTGAGGGGGTGCTGATCTGCTCAGCTGCTGCTCTTTGCACATCACTCTAGTCATATCCAAGGGCAAGTGCAGGTTTGTTTCAGCCCAGAATTTTGGAATTTCGAGAAAATTTCAAAGTTATTGCTGATCTTTCAGCAGTGAGCAGATCCCAAGCTCACCAAGAGAGAACTAGAGGGCACAAGGTCTCAAGTCAGGGACTCTGCAGACACCTACACTTTAGCCTACGTCTCAAAACAGGGGTATTTTACACAAAAACATTAAATAGACTTCCAACCACATCTCTAATGCACATTCTCAACCATAAAAACAAATCTGCAACTGCACTCTTCCCTAAGAACGGAAGGCAAATTGATACATGATGCTCACTGTCCTGAAGGAAATCAGTCAAGTGTCATTGAATAATCCAGTTTCCAGACACATGCAACAAAAGATAAATTACCAAAGAGTTCCACAGCCTGTATGGAAAACTGTATTTAAAACAGCATCCAGAATTTTTATTAAAATACATTCGAGAGAATATGATTTAAAACTTTGACTCTTTCTAAAAAAACCCCATTGTTGTTATTATTAATGTTGATTTTAAGAGTCAGAAAAGCAAAATTTTAAGCTATACCATGTAGAATAACATCACACTATTTTTACTAGACACAGATGGAGAATACTTTTGTTCAGACACAAATGGTAAGAACCAGTTAGCATTTTTATTCAAAAGCTTCAGTATCTCAATAAAAGAAAATTTATCTCAACTCAAAATTTATTCTCAACTATTTTTCTGCAGATATGAACAACTAAAAATTAAACACTTATCCTAGAAACCACAATGCTAGAAGGAAATTAACATTGCACGTGGAAATTGAAAGTTTCTATGAATTACTGCCAAAAATGTTCCATACAGAAAATGTCAACCAATTCTATATTTTACTCTGAAGTTGTCAAGATGAAAAGCCAGCTGACAAATTTACGTTACACAGAATTTCTAATTGCTCACATCACATAGGCGATTTCTAACAAAAGCTTAGGAAAGCTTTGCAGAAGTTTTGCTCAAAAGTTCACTCAAGGGCATTAATCTAAAAAGATAAGCACTCCAAAAGGAATACCTGCTTTAAACAATGTTATGCCAAGCAGCCACCTTTAATCACGTTACCTGGGCTGGAGATGGCCCAGGCACCGCCAGGCTTAAAACACACCGAGCTGCTTTGGGCTTCCACCACTGCAGTCAGAGCCATGCCCCACTCAACTGGCATTAGGGTAGGCTGATTTTGACTGATATCCTCAGCCTGAGCCCAAGGAAATAGAGCCTCAAGGCTCAAACCACCAGGTATTACAGACCTTTCCAGGCTCACATTCTGTCCCATCAGCCCAAGGTGTGTGTTGGGTTCGACATCCCTTGTGAGCTCCATCGACGTTGATACACCAAAGTCGCCGACACTGCATCTGCTGAAGTGATTGCAGAGATCAAAACATTAAATAAGTGCCACGTGCCTTACCAGACAGACCATCCTTTATGAAATCATCCCCCTAGGATTCATCATTAACTCACAAGCTTGACAGTAAGTTGATGGATTGTGAGTCTGCCCTTCATCCAACCCCAGGAGACCTTATTTTGCTCTGGCAAAACCAGGAAAAATAAGGTGTGAAATTTCACTTACCATATAGGGGCACACTTGGGATCCAGGTCCAAAAATTAACTCACATTGTTTGTTGACGTCATAAATCAGCCCTGGGAGCTGCTGAGGCAATGTGTAAGTTCTTGATGAAGGTTCATCAAGCAAACACTCCCCATAACCAGTGCTACAACACAAATCAGAACAATGGTGTTAAACAGGAGGCGATGAGATCAGAACCCACTTGTGTTTGCCCGAATTAGCCTTTGGGCACTTGTACACCACGTTTGCCACATTTAACAAGCACTGCAAGAGCTACTGCAAACTCATGCACAGGAGGATGTGTTACCCATCCACCACCACCCTTATGCTGTGACAGCAACCATCCACCACAGCACAGTCAGCTACCCTGGCAAAAGCATTACTGAGTGTGCATTTAGTTGCTGAGCAAGTGCTGGTACATTTTTATAAAGAATTCAGAAAAAAAAATCATTGATTAGCAGAACTGCCCAAGGGACTGAGGTCCTGGATTTGCCAGAACACCATCATGGCTCTCACTCTCTTCCACATCACAACACACGGGAAGGCATCACAGCAAAATGGGCGAATCACTATGCATCAAACTGACCCGTGGGCTCCTGGAACGGTGTTCCCACCATGGATTAGTGCCAGGGCTTTATCTTGACCTGTGGAGCAGAAAGGCAGATTCAATCTGCCTTCTAAAACACAGCTCCGTATCTGGGCCACAGGGCTTGGAAAAGTCATTCTTCAGGTTTGAGGAGAACACACATTCCTTAAAAGCAATATCCATGGGGGAAGACTTATTCTTCCCCATCAGGAGGCTGGTCCTTGCCAGCTTATCATGAGGCTGAACTGGCAGGGACTGGATGCCAGGGGTGCATTCCTGCTCTATGTAAAGGATGCGTGCACACACAAATCCCTCTGATTTCCTCCAAACGCTGCACGCTAGGACTCCAAATTAACCGAAGAACTCCATGGGACACATGCACATGTGAAAACAGCCCAACACATGCATATGCAAGGCCTTACTCCAGAAATTCAGTGATGTATTTCCTACTGCATTTTGACCACATCCAGGGATTGGTGTAGAAGTTCAGTGTTGGTGCCATGACATGCTGTTGATTTTTACCTCCATCTTCCTTGCACTTGTGATTGTCATCATGTGGCATGTTAAATCTAAGGGAAAAAGAGCAGTGAAAAGAAGAGTCAGTTAACAGGAAAACATCAAGTATTTAGCATAGCAAGGGCAACAGTGTGAACCAAATGCAAGCAAGCCCAAGAATTTTTCCTAAATATGCTGCTGACAGATATTAAAGAATAAAAATATTAATACACACATTCATAACAAATTCAGAAGTGTTAACTAACAGGGTTTCTAGCACTCCTCTGGAAAAAGCTGTGCAGCACCCTGCTAAGCTCTCTACTCTGTGCCTGCATATATTTAGCCAGAGAAGTCCTCCAGGGAGCCTGGAGGAAGATGCAAATCCAGTTGCAGTTTCCTTTTCAACTGACGGTTGCTATCCTGCAGACAGGCTGGAGTCTGGCCCCACCTTCATAAAAATGGCAAATATTCTGGAACTGACCACAGATCCAAGAGCTGATGTGAGGGAATTCTGAAGGAGATTAATGACTTGAGCCCACTTGACTGCAGACCCTCATGCACACAGGCAATACCGTGTTGGATGCAAAATGTTTTCTAATACAGTTGAATATCCTGGGCCACACTGCTGCCTAAGTGGGGTTGCACCAGGGATAGACTTGGCTCTTATACTTTCTGTGGCAGGTTTACAAAATGCCATCAAGCACTGGTATCAGCAGAAACCAACATGAAGTTTGCAGCACATGACACCTTGAAGAATGTGGTAAATTCGCTAATGGAGACAGAGCGGCTTAAAGCGCTGTGCTGTTTGAAGTGGAGAAGGGGAAGTGACCTGGTGTGATCCTGTGTTCCAAGGCTGGGGAGTTTGTATTCCATTAAGATTACCTCCAACAAACCACCTTTTCACTCTGCTCTCTGGAAAAAAGAGCACAGAGGCATTTCCTGCTCGGGAGCACTGCTAACCCCACCCCCAGCAGCTCTGGGGCAGCATTAGCGAAGGAATTAGCCACAGGTTAGGTGTGGGTAACACCAAAACTTCAGAGACTTTCTGTCAGGAAGTCCCATTTAAATAAATACTACTGTGGTTAAAAATAGACTGTCTCAGTCAGCTCTCCATGAAGAAAAACAGAGTTTAGAACAATGAGAGATCTGTTCCCAAGTACTCATCCATCCCACACCTACAAACTTCCACTGCAAAGCAGGCGTGTGGTGGTTTGCGACTGAATCAGCTGCCTAAGGTTGTAGCCAGGGGTAAAGCACTATGTGACCTAAGATGATTTTTCTCATGAGTGTTTAGTAGTGAGAAAATGTCTCAGTAGTGAGAAAATGCAAAAATCATTTGAAAGAAATTTCCACTGGAGGAGGTGCATCTTGAACAGCAGCGTTTCTTCTGGGGATGTTCAGCAGCACAAGATTTTCCATGGTGAAACATTTCACGAGGTGGGTCAGGCTCACTCATACACCTCATCACCTCCCAGATGCCCTGGCTAAGTTCCTCCTTCACACACAGCTGCTGCACTGCCTTCACCTGCACCACACAGAGCTGTGGGACAAGCTGTAGCAGGCTAAGGACCTGCTCTCAGAGAAGACTTCAGTCCCAAAAGATAGTTGAGATGTGCCAGCATCTCTTGCCCTGGTCCCTGCCAAGGCACCCAGCACCTCCCACCTCTGCCCAAAATCCTGGCTAGTCCCAATGGTTTGGCCAATACATCATTGCTTAGGTGCTGCTTGTGGTACTCTGTCATTCATCCTGCCCAAAACATGGCCGTGCTGGTTTTGCTGCTCTCAGGTAGGCTCCAGAGCACTCCACAGTTTCATCTACCTCAGTGGTGCATCTTCTAGCCAAGTATATTGATCTCCCCCCAGATAATTAGGCTCAGCAGTACCAATTCCCACCCTGGCTGGAAAGCTCTAGTTAGCATAAATCTTGGGCTATTTAAATGTAAATGTATTTACATAAAACATACACATGGCCAAGTTCATGTGCTATTGTGAAAGCAGTGCTCAGTCCATTATCTTCACTAATTGAACAGCTTCTGTATGGGTCACAGACTGTGCCCAGCTCTGCCAGACCTAGGAGAGAACAGAGAGGTTTATGATAGAAAAAGAAATGTCACTCACAGTTCAGCACAGGCAACTAACATTGTCACTACAAAGAAAGTTATTAAAAGACAAAGAAAACGTTTTCCTCACCCAGAGTATCACATTTGTCGTGCGCTCTACAAATATCCTGCCTGAAAGGAGAACAGACCTGACACATTAATTCTCAATGCAGCAGTGAGTTAAGGTACAAGCACAGTAACAATAGCAGAAACAACTCTTGGTCCTCCAATGGACCTTCTCATGCTGGTTTGCCACATCATCCAGAGTCCAAACTAACTCCCCACCACAGTCAAGAGTTTTTCATCTTATGTTAAATCCACGGGCAGACCTTAGACAGTCTTGAACCTCTCAAAGTAATCTCTTGCTATAGTGGACACATGCTCCCACAACTGCAAATATCATTACATTCACATCAAAACCTGAACATTTCCCATATATTACACGCTCACGGCCCCTGACACACAACTGGCCACAGTTTTCATGAGAATATTCACCACACCTGGTAACAAGCACGGCTGTATCATGCCGAAGGTGACTTCCCTCTGGGTGGTTTTGGGATTGCTGCCATTGGCAGAAGTTTTTTAATGTTGTCTGGGCATTGTAAGATATTGCGGGGCCATCCTGATAAGCAACACACAGAAAGCAGGTATTTTAATTATTCATGACAATGCTCACTACAAATGCCATTGTCAAGCAGAAGGCTAAGAAAATAATTTCCATTACCTGCTCATTATGTATCACGACCAATTTCACAATAACAATATTAATTAAATTTCCAATGCTTGGGTCTTTGTAGATAGAAGCCACCTGTTCCAAAAAAGCAATATTTGGAATTATTGTTAACATTCAAAGAAACAAAAAATTAAGACAACACACCAATTTTCCATTTTGCAACTGTTTTTCTCCTGGGCTACTCTTCTGCCCCTGCTCAGTGCTCTGGCACGACTTGGAGAGACCTCCTGGCAGAAGCACATTTTTAGAATGAAAAAAACCTGCTGGTATCACAGAAACCCAACATTTCCTTTTGCCTTAGCACACATTTCACCAAATTAAAGGATCATTCTGCTCTGAGACACAAAGACCACCAACCAAGACTGTCAAAAGCAACTTATTCTTCCAAGTGCCTGATTTTGACACGGACAGTTTCAGACCACATATTCATCGTACTTCTACCCTCAAACAGGATGAACATCCCTCCAGAGACACAAATCTGCTGGACACTCCCTTCCAGTCACTGTGAATCTATAGAACTGCCTGTCTGGAGACCGCACTGCTGCATCCTAGTACCTGCAGCTACTAAAGTGCTTGTCTCCAGCCTGGAAAGCCAACTTGAGAACTATGCTAAGGATCAAGGTGACCACAGGCTCCTCCTTGCAACAGCAAGGAAAGTCAGGCAACTGCATAACCTGCCAGCATCAGTCCAAAGTACCCTTTTAACTCAGATGTTATTTCACGTGGGCTTAAATAAAAAGAAGAGCACAGTGTGTGGACTAACCAACCAGTGATACTGCTCGTGGTGTCTGATGTTCAGAAAGCTGGAAGAAAGAGGTGTGAGAAGGACCAGGAAGTGTGAGGGGTCTGGGAAAGAAGACTCCAACGAGCATTTTCATGTTGCCTTGTTTTTTACAATTCTTCCATGTTTTTAATTTTATAGAACAGAGTATGAATACTTTGTCTACAAAATTAAAAACATGGAAGAATTGTAAAAAACAAGGCAACATTTTCCAACCAAGTTTTACCAATTTTTCATTGAACCCCAGCATTATCTCCATGCCTAGGCAAGGCAAAGTGATGTTGCATATGAACGCAGCAGAGAGGGGCTCTGGGACCACTAGAAAATGATTTGTGTGTGAATCTACTCGCCCTGGTTGAACACTCACTATTGACATCAGGGTTAAGACATAGTGCTGTAGGTTGGCTCCGTGGTAGGCGACCATCCTGCTGTCAGCCACCACCATCACCTCCACAAAACGTGGGTAGGACAAGAACCGCTTCGTTCGCTTGTGGCTCTTCTTTTCACCGACAGTCCCCGCCTTGCTGCTGTCCCCAGAAAAAGAATTCACTTCCAGGCTGTGTTTCAACATCTCCACATCAGATAATATGCTGCTCTCTGCCCACTGCCTTCTCCAGTGTTTCCGCTTGTTCTTTTTGTGACTGTGGTCATGATCTGTGGTTAAAAGGCAGAAAAAGTCCATAAAGTACATTCTGGAATGAATAAAAGTAATACCATGTGTATGTTAAGTCAAAATACCTATTACCTCAACAAAGTTGTGTGGGCTTGCTGTAAATAAGCAGGGAACTGAAACAGAAGCACTCTGTGGAAGCCTACCATGTAACCCAACATCTAAGGCTTCATTTTTAAAGCTATCTTGGGGAAGCCAGTAGCACTTAGGAGGTGGACATTCCCTGCAGCAGAGACAGCTTCTGGCTCCCATGCAGAAGGGATGGAGCCCTGCAATGGTAATTAGCCTCTGCAGCAGCAGTGTGAGGATTCTGGGCACGTCCAAGGTGGCCAGGAAACCACAGGAAACAAAGGTCCAAATCCTGTATTTCTAACTCAGGCATGAAGGACGGCAGGATTTGGCCTTCATAGCAAAGCAATTATATATGATTTATTTCTGTCTCTAACAATAAAACGGCTGGGCTTCAGTTCCCCCCCCGCCTTTATTATTCTGTGCTACAGGAATGGTAAAGGTCATCTAATAGCACAGCTGCCACTGGCGAAAGAATAGAATTCAGGAAGTTTCACATATACTGCTTTTGATATTCAATTAGGCCAAACATAAAAGCAGCCTGAAAATATACTCCATGCTGACACAAAGACGACAAAGTGAAGAGGCAGAACAGGCATATAAAACATATGGAACGTGTACAATTAAGATCTACCATCTGATTAGTATGTAATTATAGCATTATTTGAATGTAAGAGCAAAATCAGCCTTATTTGATGCCACTTAATTTTTAATCAGTTCATCATAGGAAGTAGCTAATTGAATGTGATTCATCCACGAAAGACTGTTCACTTCTGCATTTAATATAAAGCCAGATCTGAACTACTCATCTACGACTCCAGGCTACAACCCTCATGCTCTTTGTAGCTTTAGTTTAATTTCGTCATGGTGGTGAAAAATATCACATTTCCTTATCTGACCCATTGAGTAGGTTAGAGGAAGCATAATATTAGGGGACAAAGGAATATTCAATGCTCAAACAAGACTGAAATGATATGAAACTTCTCAGTTATTTTTCCTGTGTAGTTTCCTTTTCGGAATATTTGCAATAATTTCCAAAAAAAGAAATATGCTCTGCAGTATCATGGCAGGCAAAGGGGATCAGCCAGCTTCTACCTATCTCAAAAATACTATCCCTTCGCCCTATGTGTAAATAGGCAATAGAGCAGTTAAGAATTAAATCCTGTCTACTCTGCACTACCTAAGTCCTATAAATTCCCCTTTCTTGATATAGTCCAGACCACCTTAATACAGCAGAGAGCCTGCAGTTATTCGAGTAAGAATTCAAGAAAGCCAATGGCATTTGTGGTTATAATTGGATTGCCCTAGTTCCTCTGCTCTAATCAATGCCCTTGTGTTGGCAAGGTTGTGGTCTCATGCTGGCACTGCTTCGTGGGCAACCATGACATTATCCCGACTCATTCAGTGCCAATCAGCTTGGGGAGCCAACTATGCATACAAATAACTTAAAGGTGAGGAGAGGACCACACTGAGGAGAAAGTGCTAACCCCAGCCCTTCAGCCAGCTCCTCTCCTCTCTGCACCCTCAGCCCGCCACTCACATTTCCCTTCTAAATAACTAACTTCCAAAAGGAGCAGGTGCTCAAGGAAAAATGTGTTAAGGATGGGGAGATGCTCAACAGGGCTCGAGCGAGGCTGAAGACAAGGCTGAGGAGCAAAGGCAGAGCTCTGCAGGGCCCCATGTGGGACCATGAGGCTCAGGTGCCTTCTCCTCCAACCATGCAGGCAGAGGGAAGTTAGATGGCAAAAAAAGAGGGAATTGCCAAGGATTCTTTGAAGATACCTATCACACAGGAGGTGTATAAAAGAAATTAATTGCTATTCACTGGGCTTGCACTGAAATCCGGCAGCTGGTGTCACATGCTAAAAAAACCCCCACAAACCCACCCAAAACCCAGAGAGTACCATATGAAATGTCACATCTGGTTCTGAGAGCTCTGACCTGCCCCTGATCATGCAGGGGAATCAGAGCCCAACACAGCCAGGCACGCCCAGCACAGAGGAAAAACGACTTTCCTTTTTGTTGCAGAGATCTGGCACAGTGTCACACAATCACAGAATCATTCAGGTTGGAAAACACACTTAAGATCATCAGGTCCAGTCATTAGCCTAATGCTGCCAAGTGTTGGTAAAGTATCAGTGTTCTTTCCCCATCCAGCACACAAATGAAGTCAGACACATCATCCCTTCAAAAACAACAGAACTATTCCCACGCACAAAGTCACTCCAACACTTGCAGCGTGCCATTTGGATAGGTCACATATTGGGTGTTTGTCAGCCTGGTTACTGGAAAACCAGGCACCAGTGATGGGGATGCCCTGCATGAAAAGCCACTCCTGGACTTTGGTAGTAGTGAACTGTTATCTTCACCCATCTTTCTGGCACGTAGGTAGTGTGCACTCACCTGTAAAAACTGAAATGCTAATGGCTGTGCACTGCTCTCAACCCATCCGTAAAACCTGACTACGTTAATGGGAGCTGCACACAGGCACTGCCAGGAACTGTGTGTGCCTGATTCTGTTGATACCCTGCTCCATTACAATGGCCACAACACCAGTGCTCTCACTGAATGGTGCAATGTGCTGCCCTTCCACCAGGCACAAGGGAAATTGTCTCACATTACACAAAAACCATGCAATTTTGCAGCACCAGCTTCCTACTGCCATACATAACACCAGAAAAGGGTGTAATGTTTTTTTCTATTGTGTTAACACAGTAACAGAAATCAGGAAGAAAAACGGTTTGCTTGGCAAGTCCTGAATCTTTGCAATGACCTGAAATGCATCTACTTACACACAGCAGTAACTGGATGGGTTTAAGAAACAAAACATTTTTTTTTTTACTTTGTAGAAAAAACAAACCCCAGTGAGTAGACAAACCCTTTAACACCATGCAAACTACAGTTCAATAATTCAAGTATCAGGCAAGCCCATGCACTGATTCAACAGTTCATACTCATTTGAGAGGCAGATAAAGGCTAGAATAATGTCCATTTTACTGCATACTTTACTAAGACAATCTATGCTGCTTTCACTGTCTTTATACAGACTTGGAAGTTTATCTTATTTTTTTTTTTCTGTTTGGTTTCTTCTTTGTAATGTGGGACTTATAAAGGAGACCCAATCCTGTGAAAGGATATTGCTTCCTGATGGTATCTTCCCACTAATGCCATTAATTTTTGCTTGGGCAAGAAGCCTCAGCCCAGAACCCATTCAGCTGATTTATGGGTGTTTCCTGCTGATTAACGTACTCTGGATCTATCACAAGAAAGAGGGCAGGGAAGACTCAGGCCCTATGTGAGTACTTTGCCTTCATGAAAGGGTGACAGGGCAGAGTCAGGATCTGCTTTTGACATAGTAGCTATTGTTACACTAAACCTAAAAACTAAGAGAAGGAATGATCACTTATCCCAACAGTCCTAATCCTTTCCATTTCTACATTAACTAGTCCTTGGAATAGAAAGCAATTTGCATAATCAAGTAAGACATGTAACAATTCAAGCAATTCCAGTTCAGCTCCAAGTTCATAAGAGCTGCACATAGCAGTGAAAAAAAATGTAAAAGAGAGAGAGAGAGAGAGAGAGAGAGAGAGGGAGCAAGAGAAGGGGGAAAAAAACCCCTTTCTTGAGCTAACAACATCTCCCTGCTAGGAAAAAAGTGTGATCCTTTCAAACCAACTTACTATCATACCTTTTTTGAATGTGCGACCTAGAATTTTTAACAAAGTTTGCCGCTCAGCGGTTGGCCCACATCACTCCTAGCCCTGCTCTGATCCGGCTGCACAGATAATAAAACTATCACTTGGAAGTTAATTATTTATTTCATGCCTCAATAAAACAGACCAAAATTCAGCTGAGCTCCCCTTGGGCAGTCAGTCAGTGTGTGACCCGTCTCCCTCAACTCCACAGGAGCAAGCCCTGGCCAGAAACTTCAGTACAAGCTCCAGCTATAGCTGCCTGGCTGGATTTGCTGCCTGTAGCTGGTACAACAGCAGCTGCCCAAGGGTCTGCCATCACTTGGGAAACAGAGGGGAGAGGCAAAATGGATTTGCCTTCATGCAGAGATCAGACTGGCTGAAATCAAACCACATTTTTAGGCTCTTCTTGCCAAGAAATGGAATGGAAACTGGCTCCTCTTTAGGACACAAACAGGTCCTAAGCTGGACCAAAGGATTTTTCTAGCCCTGGGTCTGTCTTAATTCTATATTGAGACGTTTTATACCTCTATTTATCTATCTACAGATGTATCTCAGATGGATTTGCATGAGGCAAAATTCTCACCTCTGTTACTGCAGGGTGCTATTGTGGTCAGCATGACCCAGAGCACCTTCTCTGCCAGCAGCTTCTCGCCCTGCTCGGACAGTAGCCAGGGATGGAAACATAATGGGGGACCAGCCACTGCCTTGCCCTGTACCACACTGAGATGATCAGTCCTGTGAGCAGGACTAATCCATCCTGCCTTCCCTCTGGATAGCTCCTTGACTGTGCAACCAGAGCAGCTACTATAGCTGGGAAGGGAAAAGAGGTTTTATTGATAGAGATGAGATCAATTAGCTACACCGGAAGGGAAATGAAGGATCTGGGCCAGCCGGGATCCAAAGAGAAAGATATTCTGCACTAAGAGTGGAAATGAAAGTTTGCTTGATTTTTCAAACCTGCAAATGAGAAACTGTTCAACTGCAAATTAATCTGAGCCCACTCAGCTGAAATCAACCGGGGTTGGACAAAACTGCATAGATCAAACTTTCATGGTTGGAACTACTGAAAATGCAATAAAATATCAGCACTTTCACAAATGTCACTCTGAGAGCAATATAAAGGAGAGAAGCTTTGATTTACTCATGTTGTTCATACTTCCCTTTGAATTAGGAAACAGTCTGGGCTCAGGATAGTTCCCTCTCAAACTATTACAGGAGAATCAAAATCTTGGGCTTCTACAAAGAGCTTTTCTTTGCTACTAAGAAAAATACTTGCATGGATGGATCATAAGCCCTCAGGACAAAGGCACACCTGCTTGTTAATTTTCTTGCCTTCCCCTGCTTTGAACTTGGCACACACACTTTACTAAAGTGGTTTTCTGAATGTCCAGCTGGAGCAATGTTCAGATCCACAGACAGGTCCACGTCCAGGAGCTTCTGCTGCTGAAGTCAGTCCTACGTGTCAAGCCCAGAGCCTGGAATTTGTGTTTGCAATATGTGAAAATATTAAGGCCTGAAAGCAAAGCTATAAAGGCATAAGCAGTTCAGACTGGCACGAAGCATCACTGATGCAAAAACCAACAGTTCCACCCCAATTCACTCACTGCATCCTGTGTCTGTGACTATAAAGACTTGGAGGTGCTGAAGATCAACATGATGCTGAACCCTGATGTCTGTCAGGGTGACCACTGCCTTTCTTCTTGCCGCTTGAACCAGAACGCTGAGAACCATGGACTTGCAGTGAGCAGCAACCAACTTCCCTTAGTAATAAAACATTCTCCGGTTTATACCATGCAAACACTAAAGACCACACATACTCTAGATGTTTTCTTTCCTGGTGATGAATATCAGAATGCATTCCAGCCTAAAAGATTATTTTTCTGCCTAAGGTAAGAAGCTGTACGTGAAAGCTATCAATTTTGCACAGTAGACAGAAAGTAGATTAATGAACAAAACAATAAATTGCCTCTTTAGGAAAGGAGATACTAACACATGAGCTGAGCATGTAGCAGAAAATGATTCAAGATCATCTTACAGAACTCCCACACATGCTCTTCAGGCAACTTCCAATGCACAACAGTCACAAGTACACCAACCTGTGTTCCACACTTGTGTCTAGTGACACCTATCAGGTACCATGCCAACAAGAACAACACTGAGACCACCGCAACTTTGTAGTGACACTCAGTAAAAGATAAGACAAAATATCCCATCAGAAAAAAAAAGAAACTGTCTAGCAACTGGCCACAGGGATGTTGATAATGACACTACAGGCACATGGGAAAAGAAATGACAGAATAGTCAGCCTGTTTATTTTCAGTAGTATATGCCATAGGGAACAGACAGAAAGCACCAAAGTGATCCCCCCCTGCTTCTCCCACCTCTCCTCCTTCAGTGGATGTCCGCACAAATGAGCTAAAAGTAGATGTAAAATTGCAAGTATGTCCATTTTGATTCCAGAAGAATAATTTAACTCTGTCCACTTACCGTGTTTAAATTGCAAAACAATAACCAATCAACAATAATTTGTTTAGTCACAATCTTAAGTCTTACAGCTCTAGGGTGCCAGATAGATGCTCGATATATTTTCAGTACTGAGAGTAACAACAAAATGCATGCACCTTGCTAATAACTCACAGGGAGAAATCTTAAACCAAAACTAGTTATGGGATCTGTATCATTGACTGTGACCAATTTTTTTAAACTGTCAGTCTATTGCCTTATTTCACTTGCCAACATCACAAGATACCTCAAACATTACAGACTGATCCCTTCCCCAACTCAGCATGGGAAAAGCTTGTGCTTGACCTCCCAGGCCCATCTGACCAAATACCAGTTGGCTCTTAGTGTGCTATTACCTCAATAGGGAGGCAGAAATAGAATTAATTACATTAGCATATGGGACTTGTGATGTAACTCTCTTCTTTGCTGATTCTGGGAGGGAAGGAAACCTGAATTAATCACTATGTGACTAAAAATTACAACCCACTTCTTTAAGATAAGAAACTTTCCTGAGGAAAAGAACAAAATCAGTGTTTTACCCCGAGGCCAAAAGCAAAGCTGACAGCTTAAACAGACTCTTGAAAAAACTCAAGGACTGCTCAACCTGGAAGTAAAGGCTTAAGAAAACCTCCCTGCAGATCTCCTGCAACTCTGAGGTTACGTGCCACTCAGCAGCACAGAATTTGCCTGAAGACCTGCCTGGAAACCAGACACATAGAATGAAAAATTCTGCTGGATGAATGAGATGAAAACAAAAAAGGACACAGTTGGAAGCAAGGCAGAGTCCCAAAGAAACAGCAAAAATACTAAAGAGCTCTAGACCAACAATCCAAGTGCAAAGGACCTGGGATTTCACCACGGAGCACTCACAAGAGTACAAACATTGAGTCCTGTGGAAAAGGAATTCAAAGTTTCTGCCTCAAAACTGCTATAAAGTAAGAATATAACACATACAAAGGGTCTGTAGAAGGAGCAGGAAGTTTTCCATCACTGGCCCCATTTCAGTCCATTGCCAATTTTAACACTGTGAACACACCTTGAACCACAGCTCGAGCAGGAGCAAAAGCTCATCTCCTCCCTGCACCAATGAAAGACCACACTGGAAGGTCAGGCTTTAGCCACAGTACCAGATCCCCAACTCATCCTTCCCCAGGTCTCCTCCCTGGTCATGGCATGGATAACACACTAACAAACCCACATTCTGGCAACCTCAACCTGACCACCCCTCCCAAACACATGGGAACATGGTGACAGGACCATCTCCTGCTTGTGCCACGGGTTCACCAGTGACTTCCCATGCAGCTGGGTGGCATTAGGAGAGCAGGCTGATGCTAATTATCATGCTAATTATCAAGATCACAGTCACTGAGCTGGGAGCACCGGGCATCTGCTTGCTCGAGACACAGGGCAGCACTCCTCTGCTCTGGTGGTTCCCCAGTGTGATGTTCAGTGGGAAAGGTTGTTACAGTCACTATGAAAGGGTAATCTATTACAAATTACTCATTAATGCAACCGAAAAATCAGTGACATATTACTGAGTATGCCTGTGTCATGCTAGCTCAGCGGCAAAACTTGGTTCATGCTGCTGGTTTCTCTAGTGCTTTTTACAGGACCCTTCTCAGCACAACTAACACACACAGCTTCTCTCCTCCCCATCTGGACCACATGGGGCTTCCCTTTGTGGAGCTGCTGAGCCTGGCAGCACATGTACTCTCCAGTAGTGAAACTGCTGTAAGACCCAACGAAATACCAGCTGCAAATTTGAGAGCCTTTTGCATCCGTTTCTGGCAGGTACTGGGATGTGCTAAGCCTTCAGGTTGTGTCCCACAGCCATCTGTGCTGATAATACTTGGTGGATTTTGGAAAGCAGCCTCAGCAGGTGAGTCACTGGGCTTTCCCACCTCTGCCAGCAGTGGGTGGGGGCACAGCCAGCGTGGCGCAGGTAAGACCTGCTCTGTCCTGCCCTCATCTGAGCCTGCTCCCAAAACCTCACCACCTCAGCACAAACTGCTGGAAGGCCTCTTTGCTGGCTACAGCCCCTTGGCTCCCCTCCAGAAACAGAAACAGCTCTAATCGTCTTCCTACTAGTTTGGCACCAACAGAGTGTTATTGCTGCTTCTGCATGAGGAGTTTTGCCCGTGGTGGATATTCCTGCTTTAAATGCTCTCATTAAGGAGCGAGGACTTTGTGCAAGATCCTCACACGCAGCCCCAGAGCCCAGGTCCAACGCCAGCCTAGGGATGGGCACAGCTGACCAGCAGCAAGTCATGGGAGCAGCTCACACTCAATACACATTCAGTCCTTGGTTTATTCATCGCAGCCCCAGGTGGGTCTTGAATATAAAAGAATTATGAGAAATGAGACAAGAGCAAAGATGTATTTAACTAATGAAGCTGGGATGGAAACTGGAAGCGCCTATCAGCCAAATGAAGGCAGAGGGTACAAAGAAGGAGCTGCCCGAAAAAGTTTAGCCAGGAGTCCTGCATCAGAGTCACAGTAAAAGCTGCACAGAATTCGCTACGTTTGGAGCAAGAGCTGGGAAGGCAACAGAAGTGGTGCAGCGAAAGGGCACAATACTTGCAATTATACTCACAGATACAGGGGAATTGTGGCTCAGTGCCACCAGGCAGGTGGAGGCCACATCTGTCTCAGAACAAGGAGTGGCCAACAGGCAGAATCATTGGGAAGATTCAGTAAAAGGCTAAAGCTATCACAGACCCCAATAAAACTGGAAGAGAAGAGCTCCAGAGAAGTCAACAACCAAAATATACATACAAACACATATATACGTACATCAGTGACAAAAAACAAGGGAAATATGATAGAAAGGAGAAGCAGCAGAAATGAACATAAGACCCAGAGCAAGAGGTGGCCTGAAGTGGTTTATTTAAGTGATGACCAAAGGCAGTGTCCTATTGGCAACGGGAGCTGGATGTCTCCCTGCAAGACCAAACCTTGAGGGTTTCACATGGAAAGGGCTCACGGGTCTGCTCCTGGCAGAAGGTCCCACTGGATGGGGGCTTGGGGAGGTGCTGCCAGCCTCACGAAGGCGGCTAGCACAGGGACACAGGATGCAGCTCTGCGCCTTTATCACTGGAGTCAGATTGTTCCTCCGTGGGGCGCAGGAAAGCTTCGCTCTCCAGCCTTGCAATGAGCCACTTCCTTTTTTTCTTTTTTTAGGATTGAAATTTCTTTTCTCTTCCTCCTCCACCTCAAAAAAGCGGATATTTAATAATTGGGATCGGAAGAGCTTGCTATCCTGAAGCGATGGGTGGTAGTGGTGCTGCACCTATAGTGACATCATGCTGTCAGACTGGCCAAGTCCTCATCCCGTCAGGGCTATTCAGTAAAACACAACTAATTATTCTGCCAGATCCCTGGCCAGATGACAAACTGATTCACGGCATTAACTAAAGGAAAAGAAGGAGAGGAAAACGCACCATTTCCTACGACTGAAATTACATTAACCTGTTACCCCAAGGAAAACTCTGTCCAAAGTTTCTCTTGTGGTGGCTGAGCTGTGTGCCAGACGGCTGAAATGCATTGCCAGAGACCCCAGCACTGTGCTATAAAAGTTCATCTGCAGAGCACAGCTTCCATTTGATATCCACCAACGTTCACAGGAAAAAGATCTTTTTCCAGAACACCTGCAGAGTATCTTTTATGTCAGAGTACCTAAAACTGTTATCAGAAACTGCTAATTAAAACTTAACAAAAGCAAATACCTGGTTTTCTAAGCTGACCTGAGGACACTGAAAACTAAAAGTAAGACCAGGGAAACTGCTGCAAATGAAAGCTTTCACTCAATCTGTTAGTCAATTCACAAGGGAAACTTTCCTGAGTAAGAAGTCTAAAATTACATCATCATGGCAAGGGCACACCAGTATGTTGCTTATTAATAATTTCCAGGAAGATGACTATCAGAAAGTCATTCTTAATAGCACCACTACCTGGCAACATGGGGTTCCTTGCTCACCGCAGGGTGGGTACCTTACATTTCCCTCACATGAATTTCCTCTTTGAGCAAATTTCCACCCCTGCCAGAAGCCTGCAATGCAAATGCACCTTTTCACATGTTCTTCTTACAAAAGACTGGATTCACACAACACGCTGACAACTATGACTAACTCCCAAACTCTCATGAAATCTTTCTTCTCTGGCAAGAGTGAGAGATACACCTTGCCTAAAACAGTGAGTGCTGCGAGATTTTGCACGTCCACCTCTGCTGCAAAGACATGTGAGACACCTTCTCTCACCAGACGTAACCTCAGGTAAGATGCCAAGGTTCAGCATTGCCCAAGAGGCTCTGAACTTGCTCCTTAAATTAAATAACCGAGACTTGTTCACCATACATGTATGACCATAGAATCATTCCCTTTCAAAAGCTTGGATGATGACAAAAAGAAGAGATGGTAAAGATGGAGAGATGGAGGGAAAGAGGACAGGAGGACAAATAAGACTCTCATGCATATCTGGAACACTTAAGCTTGTATTTGAGAGGTGAGAACTCCTCCCTCCGCTACATGAAGCAACTGAGAAGAGCAAGAAAACAAAGACAAACAAGAAGCAAAGCGTATTGGAACAAAGGAGGAAAAGACATACGTGACACTGGTAAAATCACAGATGGAATATCATTCTTGTGAATTACAACACAGAAGAATAATATCCTAAATGGGAACTAAGATACAGTGGGGTGAAATACAGCAGTCTGTTACAGCAGCACAGAGTCAAGTTCACAAGCAAAATTCACAGCCCTCCCAGCTACCTTTGATTCAATGAGTCCTGTGATCTGCTGCTCCGTTCCTCCAAGGGTTACTGATGCAATGTGCCAGATTCCATGTTTCTTTCCAACTGTTCTGAGTCTCCTGCATCTGATCTCAAAGAAGGGAGCAGAAACAGCTGGAAGAGAGAAACCAGAATGGCATATTCCAGCAGCAACCCTTGGAAGAACAAACAACGACAGCCTTGTGAGAGGTGCCATTGTACCCCTGGCACATATGTTTGCATGTGGACGTAGATCCACATGCCTTCTAGAAGAAACATGTGTTGCTCTGGCTGGTCACAGAGCATCAGAGCATCTTTGAACTTAGCATGATTGCTGCAAGCTGAACAGACTGACAGCTCAACAGCATAGCCACGGTCCACAGTCATAGGTGCCAAACAAGTCATGTGTGCTAAGTGCAGCCTAATTTGGGCACCACACTTCTCCTCCAGTGGTACCTTTACTCCCTGAGCAGCTCCACCTACTTTGCAGCATATGAGCAGCTTGCAGCCCACAAGAGAACCCAGTCAAGGTCTACTCTGTTTAGGCTTTAAAGCTCCTGTAGATCTAGCTTGCAGGCCAAAGGAGGAGGGCAAAACAGCAGGTGAAACAGGAGACCAAAGGAATAAGCTTCCTCTGAGAAAATTTAGGTATTTGCTGCCAAAGCAGAGGATTAGTTGTGAAAATCAGGAAGTGAAGGAAGCAGAGAGCAGCAGGAGGCCACTGCAGATAATAGGGACAGTAGGAGCAAGGCTACTGCTCATCAAGGCACGTGAAGGGGGAGATAAAAAGGCTTGTGCTCTTTCATATGTGCAAGGACTAGAAAGAGGGAGTGAGGAGGTCAGGGAGATGGTACTGCTGGAGGAAGGGCCATGAGGGGAAAAAAAAGCCTTTGAAAATGAACCATGGGAAAGTGATTAATAAGGGAAGAACTGTCAGGGTTGGTGTTAGGACCTCCTCATTTCCACTAGAAAGAAGTAAGACATTGCAACTCTCAGACAAATTTGGGGAGGAAAGACCAGGAGCACAGCAAGACCAAGACAGAAGGATGTCATTTAAAGGACAGAGTATCAGACAAAGAGTGTATCAGATTAGGATGGTTGTGAATTACATGTAGGACAGAACAGAAAACAAGTTTAAGGGCTCACAGGATACTTAAGGCAAGACAGACCAAAAGCTCTCTTGCCAGCTTTACAGCAGGAATCAGAGGGAAACAGCAACATTTTTCTGACCGCAACTTTCTTATAACCAATTCCTAGAAAGCACGGGTGCATCACATCTCTTCAGGACAGCATCACTGCCACAAGCCCAGTCCTAGCACTCACAGCACCATTTCTAGAGGGGTCCCTCAACTCCACATCCCTTCTTTCCCACACAAACCTGCTGCCTTCTAACCGCAAACAGCACATACAAGTATCAAGTCATCCAAGGTAGTAACAAAATGAGTACCTGGAGTATTGCAAGTCTGCCTGTCCCCTGAAGAGTTGGTTGGAGGTGTCCGGTGTCGGTAGACAAGATGTGGTTTATTGTGCTCTTCTTCATACTCCTGTTCCTCAAGCGATAGCAGCGGCTCTACAAAATAGTCCCCGTCATCAGACTTGAATGTGCCTAGCTGAGAGGGACCAGAGAGAGGAACAGGAGGTTAGCTTTGCACGATGACAAACCACCTAGCAGCACTACCCCACAAAGCGAGCAGGTAACGAGGGAGGTGTGCCCAGTTCTGTGGTAGCCCCCGTGAAGGCACCAGCTGGAGCTCCAGCTTCAGTCACACTGCTTGCATCCACCCTGGGCTGCCCTGTTCCCTGCCGCCATCCCACTGGAGCTTACAGAGGGCTAATTACTAACCCACAGGCAGGGAGCATGAGAGGGGCACGCCTGCCAGACCCTGTCTCTATGCCAGTGACGTTTACCAAGCCAGCCCTGCCCGAAGGGTGATGGTGCTGCCGCATGCTGGAGGCCCCAGTGCAACTCCATCATGTGCTAGTTTCATACAGCATCTCACCCTGAGACAGGCTTTTAACCCCCATGTAAGGACCAGAGGGAGATGTCCAGCTAGTGAAATGCCTGCTTACGAAAAGACATCAACACTCCTAGTTGCATACAACTATGAATGCAGATATTTTGGCGAGTAAATAAAAAAATATCCAAGACAAAACATTCTGCAGCCATCCCATACTGGGATCCACGGCCAGCACCTGGGAGGGAAGCCACACACACGTGTACCCAGAGGAACTCCTGGACTGAATGAAGCCAGCAGAAACCTCCGGGGAGCCCCTGGGACTGGCACCCCGTGGGACTGAAGTGCACCAGGACAGACAGAAGAGTCGGCCCTTTTAGGAGCTTCTGCTCATCCCGGTGCCAACATCCCTACACCGAAGGGCACCCAGCTGGGGTACCAGGCACCGGGACATACCCCTGCTCCGGGTGGCTCCGGGGCCAGCGCTGGTGTAAGCCTGCAGCCAGACCTCGCCGGCACCCTGGGGGCAGGCGGGGGTCCGTGCCCGGCTCTGGCCCGCGGATCGCCCCCCGGGGTGTCGGTGGGCGGCATTTTTCCTCCCAAAACCCGCGCAGGAGGAGCGGCGCACCCCGAAACCCGACGGACTAAGAGCGGCGTGGGAGAAGCGCCCGGCGAGGGCAGGTCGGAGCCGCGAGCCGCGGTGAGGGGAAGGGGCGGGCCCCATCGCTCTGCCCACCCTGCCCCGCCCCGCTCCTCCTCCTCCGCGCTTCCGCCCCTGGCCCTCAGCGGGGCGGGGTCGGGACGGCGGCCGGGGCGCGGGTCTCACCATCCCGGAGCAGAGGCTGATAACGGCGGTGAGCCGAGGGCGGGCATTGACGTGCCCCCGGTAGAAGCAGTGCTTCACGTCGGCGTCGGCCGCCTCGGCGTAGAGGCGCTGCTGGTCTGCGGCTGGCTCTCCCAGGAGGCTGACGGTGAAGAGCGGGGCGATGAAGGCCGAGCTGGCCGTCAGGTTGAAGAGGAACTGCTGCCCGAAGGCGGACAGCCTGTAGTGCGCCTTGGGGGAGGCGGCGGCGGTCGCCGTCCAGGCGTCGGAGGCAGCACTGGTGCTCCGCCGGCGCCGCCTGAAGTGGACATCGGTGGGGAAGGGCTCACCGAACTCATTCACTCGGGTAGGAGTCACGATCTCGTACTCGCTGAGCTTCTCCAGCAGCTGGGCTGCGAGGGGACAGACGCACATGCCTCTGAGTGAGGTGGCCAAGCGCCGCGGCCCCTGGGGGCGGCAGCGCAGCGCTCCCCGCGCCCCTCCTCGAGCACCCCCTTACCTTGCCTGGGGTGCAGCTTCTGCCTCCTCGCTCCTGTCGTCAAGCCGTCGGTGAAGAGCGTGGTGAGTGCCAGCGCCAGCGGCGCCAGCTGCATGGTGCTGCGCGCTGTCCTCGGAGGAGCAGCTTTCCCCGCCTCCGCTTCTCCTCCTTTTTCCTCCCTTTCCCTCTTTTAATTTTTTTTCTCGTCTCCTTTCGCCCCTGTGTCCCCCCCCTCCCCGGCCCCGGAGCGCTGCCGAGGGAAGGNGTCGGGCTGGTGGCCGAGAGCTGCTGGGACTCAATTTAAAAGGGGCGTGCTCCATAGATCAAGCAGAAGAGCCCGCCCTATTAGCCCTTCCTCCACTTCCCCCGCCGGCTGCTTCCAAAAGCTTTTAAAATCGCAAAGTGGCTCGGGCACAGCAGCATCAGCAGCCAGAGGTCCTGGTGGGGAAGAGTCACTTTGTCACTCACCGGGAGGAGAGCTGAGTTTTCTTACATAATTAACGTTTTCCTTTTTTTTTTTTTTTTTTTTNNNTTTCCAAGGCAGCTTGAAGAAGTGGACCAGAAATTGAAGAATCCCCTGTGTGACATTTCTTACAGCAGTTGTTTTCTTCTGCATTTGTAAGATAAGAGGCAATTCAAGCAGCTTTTGTTCAGGGTTAGATTTTTGTTGTGCAGTTTTCAGGCACCCTGAGGGAAAAGGAAGATTATATCCTTATCTGAGTTTATTTTGTTTTGTTTTACAGTTTGAAAGGTCTCTAAAAATTTGAGACATCCTTTAGAGCTAAATGTAATTAAGCATTGTCTTCTACCCCTTCCTTAAATCAAAACCCAAAACCTTGGTTGAGAAGCTGTTTAAACCTTTAAAGCCTGTAAGCAAGGCAAAAGAGAAGTTTGGAAGTTCAATTTGCAGTTCCATAGAAAATGTCAAAGTTCTTTACATTCGTCACTCAACTTAGGGGCAAAGCACAGAAATATCAGTATTTGCTGCAGAAAGGGAAAGTTTTAAAATAAAAATCAATTCAGAATCCACATCTGGGCAAAATGGCACCTCCTGACTCTTCAACTGGTGAAGTCCTACAAACCTCAACTATTAGGAGTCAATTAATAATTTTGTATGATGAATATAAAAGTCAGAGTAAGTAAAGCATCACTTGCAAAGCCATGTGTCTTCAACCCTGTGACTGGCTGGCCAGGCTTGGAGGGCTGGGAGGCAGAGGAATCTCCAGGGTTGTGGAGACTCAAGTCAGGACACCCTTAGGACAAGGTGTAATGGCACATAACCTCCCTGCGTGGCCTTGTGCCCACGCTTATAAGCCAGGTTTAATTAAAGTCTGGGATGCTTACAGTGAGATAACTCACCCATGTTGGCTGGGGGGCACTGACAAAGCTCAGGTGCTTCCAGAGCAGAGTTGCCTCACGTGCAGTCACTTCTGACAGTGGTGCTGGGTCTTCTCGCTGTGTCCAGCCTGAGGGCTGGTGTGAGCACAGCTGTGGCTGCCTGATGGCTGCCCACTTCTGGGGAGCGGAGTTGTGTCCCTGCTTCACTGTGGGTGTGGAGGTGCAGTGACACGCCCATTCTGGTGTGTGTCCTCTACTGCCAAGAGCAGGTCTTCCTAAAACAAACGAGGTTCTATCTCCATGCACTCACCTTGTTGATGAATGAACCTGGACCAGATTTGCTTATAGTGCTGGAAAGGGCCTGCATAGTAACATCCTCCTCTCCTTGCAGCTGATTGCTCATCCACATTGAGAAAGAGATCCTCAGAAGAGGAGCAAACCCAAACTATTCTAAAATAACTTCCATCTGCAAAGCCTGCTGGGGCTGCCACACGCCCCTAGCTTGTATGGCCTTTCCTGGCTAGGTATGAAAGATTGTGGAATCCCCATCCATCCCGCACCTTTTGTGTCCTGATTGAGTCGGAAAAGCCACCAAGGTCTTTGGGCTGCTGGATGACCAAAAAGGGGATTCTCGTACTGTCGTATCATAGAAGCCAAGACTTCCTTTCAGGTGTGTTTTCTCACCCTCTTTGTCTTGTCAAATAAATGGCTCATAGCAAGGACTGCTCTCTGAGCTGCAGTTCTTGCAGAGCACCCTGAACCCTGACCATCTTCCAGCGCCTTCCTACAATGTCCATGTGTACCCCAAAGCTTTCAGACTTCACAGAGAAAGGTACAGACAAGGTGCTTGAGCTTGGGATAATGCTCAAGAAATCATGGTGGGAGAAGGAAGGGTAGGCTGTATCCCGAACTCAGGTGGGTGTGGACAGGGGGAGCCTGTGCTGCCAGTTGGGCATGAGGAGCAATATCGAGCAGCTGGTCAGCAAAGGGGGAGTGAGGAAGAGTGAACCGAGTTACCTGAGGAAGGAGAGACGAAAAGCTGAGCATAGCATTAGGGCTGAGTCAGAGGGCAGGGGAGGAAGCTTACGTGGAGCTAATCCTGCCAGTGTCCTGGGGAAGAGGAGTGCAGCCTTCAGTCCTCAGATGAGCGTGGTGTTGGGGAACAGGTCTGGTTTATCTGGGCTGCAGAGTGCCCTGGGGCATCCCCATTTCACAGACATTGCACCACTCTCAGCATCCCCCTGTGCCACGTCAGGTGCTGCTGAGAGCTGCCTTGCTTCTGTTCAGCTCACTGTCACAGGAAAACCTATCAGAGCTTTGGAGGTTTTTTCTCCTTAGTTTTCTACAAGGTAACCAGTTAATTTGGCTCTGGAGTGAGATTTGAAGGAGTTCAGGAGCTGGCATGGAGTGAAAAGTGATGGCACATACCTGTGACTTGGTTGGGTAGGACCCTTTTTGGCACTGAGCTGAATGGAGCAAGGTTGTTCTGTGGAGCATCCTCACAGACCCATCCACTGATCTGAAACCACCTACCTGAGGGAAGGCAAGAAACACAACTCCATCATTCAGAGAAGGGGATCCAACCCATGGGACTCCCTTATGGGGCAGAGTTGGGAGCGGACTGAAGGCTCCCAGGGCCAAATCCTGGTTTTGCAATGTCACTAAACATACATTTATGCATGCCATGCAGCATGGCATGGCTTCCAGAGCCATTTCCATCAATATGCACAAGTTCTATGTTGTGTCATTTTGAATCTTTACAGCTGGAGATTAGGAAGTGCAGAATGAAAGCTGTAGCGTAAGTAAATAGATTATGTGGAGTTTAAAGAAACTAAGCTGCAATCTTAAAATCAAATAACTTTCCTATCAGGAAGAATCTGTTAATACTTAGGGTATGGTAATTGTGCAAGTCCTCACCCAGTCAAAAGTAAGCCCTAAGAGCCCATACCTACCCACAGAAAAATCCCCTTAAAACACTGGGAATTTTGCTTGTATAAATACTGCAGAACTTGGGCTGCAAGTGCCTCTTCTATAAACTACAAAATCAGAACTTGATCACCACAGCAAAACTTCAGTAAGAAATTTAAGGCAGTGCACACTGCTGCAAGAATACACTTGAGGAACCCAGATTTCCTGAGGTTTTTGCACTGCTTTTCCCTCATGTTACCATTTCCTTTTCCCTATAGGTGAGGCCATCCCCAGTACTAATCTGTTCTTTGTGGCTCAGCCTCTCTGGGTAAGCGTCATCTTCCTTTATCTGCTGCATCCTCTTGCTTGCCTAACGATTATCCCAGAAGGCAGACGGTTTCCCTTTGATGGTTGCTCCTCAATGCCACAAGATATCTGAAAACAGCCAACGTTTTCTCCTCCTGTCTAATCTGTGTAGTCAGAAAGTGAAGGATTTCATTCCCTTCAAACAGCTGACCACCCTCTCCTGCCTCTCTCATTCATCTGCTGATGCTGGTAACAAGGATACCACTCTGGGCTGCCTTTCTCTTCATTTTGGAAGCTCTCATAAAGGCTTCTCTTTAAAAGACATTTTCAGCAGTTGTGTCAAACCTGGGCTTTATGTTGTTGTAAGCCTTTCATATTTGTTTGGAGCGACTGAGACTTGCAAGTTTTTGGTGTATACTTAATTTTCAAACTTGTTATCTGTGCCAAGCCAACTCTTTTTGGTCCTCATTAAAAGGATTTAAATATACAATTTGACTCATCCACTGTAGCCCTTTAAGCTCCTGCTTCCCTCCTGGCATTCTCTTCTTACCCCATGTAGTGTGCTGCTGCCATCAAGGTCTGAACCGCTGGGTTGTTTGGGGGTTTGCTCCTCCAACCCATAGCAGGGTGGGAAATGCTCCCTGCCATTCCCAGCAATACCAGCACAGCACTGCTATCACTGCTGTCACAGCTTGCCCTCTGTGGGCCCATATCCTGGTCCTCATTTAGGGCCAGTGGCTGAGGGAGATGTGAAATGATGTGCCAAGATGCTGCAGAGCCTTCGGTGCCATCCCACTCCCTGAATACTGAGATTTGCACACTGAAGTGACTAATTCAAGGTTCCCCAGGGAAATAATACCAAAACATCCTTCATCTCGGTCCTGGGTCAAACTGTGCCACTCAAACACCTTCCCAGCCAGTGCACTGTGGCAGGAGCTGTGTCCTGTGGGAGCCATCCATTGCTCTGCACAGAGGTGTAAGGTGGGGCACAGTGGAAATGCAGCATAACCTCATCCTTGCAGGTATCATCCCTGCTCCTTGCCTGGGTAGGGAACCACCATTTGGCAACAGAGGGTGAAGCAGGGAAAGCAAACAAGTCTCTCACACTGCTCCACTCACATGCAAGGAAACTGGTGCTCCATTTGCCTCAGAAACAACTTTGACCCTGCAAAACAGATCCATGAGTAGGAACTAGGGACTGGGTGGGAGGAATAGCAAAGCCCACGTAGATGCTGCAAATGTGTGGGATTTTCATCTTCAGGTCAGCACGGATGGACATAATGATCCCTTGAGGCTCTCCACTTGAAACTGCTGGTTCCAGCTCGCCCCTCCCCTCCTCCCAGCATTGCTGCTGACTGTTCGCACACTGCTCCTTTTCCTTACACCTCTTATCTGCCAAGTGGAAAATGCTCAGGGTAGCCCAGCTCCTGGGTCTCGTCACAGCCTGGCAGTTCCTTTGGCCTAAGAAGCAGTTATAGATCACATCCCCCTTTTTACTACAGGTAAACCTGGGACAGGTCCTAAAGTAGCTTAGAAACAATTCTGAATCTTCCCATTTTTGTGCAAATTAAGCCACATCAAGCTGAACATTATATTGGTTTACCTTTTGTTTGACATGCTATAAATCAAACAGGACCTGAACACACTTCTCATGACTTGATATTATGTACATGTGCATCTACGCTGTGTTCCAGGTGCCTTTGCCAAAACATTAACAGTAATACTAGGAGGACTAAACAGAGCAGATGTTTTGTAATCCCACACCAAAAGGCAATCTGGGAATGTTGGAAATGATGCAGGTACAAAAAGCTTTATCCCTGGAGCCATGTACTTTTGTATAAACAAATTATCGTAACAGCTCTCTGAGGTGTCACCATCACCTTACAAAGAGGAGACTGAGATGGCTGATTTGGCAAAGAACTATGGGGTCATGGAGCTCTGACCTCATGGTAGTTCCACTCTCCGTTTCCATCTTGTATGCAGCCTAAGTATATAATGTAATATTTCAGTGCAGGGATCATTAAACTGTAAAACTCTATTTTAGGAGTGTTGTTTTCATTCTTTTCCCAAATAGTAGATTGTCTCCATAGATAACAAAATACAAGTATCCATTAGAGCAGGGAAAAAGCTAAACAACTTTACAGATATCAAGTTCTTTTCCCCTGCACTGTTTGATTTCCCCTTGGGGTGTAACAAGGTACCTAGCTAAAAGCAAGGACATCTCCCTGGGGAAAGTCTTTGCAATGCTGTCGTGTTTGTATTGCGGTAGGAAGTCTCTACTGGTTAAAAAACTGTCAAAAAAATTGTCAGTGGCCAAAAAGTGGGGATATTTTCGGCCTAATCCAGTGCCTGTCAAAACTCATCATCAAAACTTTCACTGACTTGGAAAAGTGCAGAATCTCTGTCATTTCTAGGAGGTATTTTACAGCATCACATCTTGCTCATTAATATCCACCTGACAAGCATATATAACATCCCGTATTACCTTACCAAGATGCAACAGCTTGAAAAAAACCCCGTTTCTTTCTAACTTAGAAAAATGTCTGTGCTCCCTAAGTTGCAGTATCCAAAACTAAAGTGTTTTAAAATTCTTCTCAGGTAGCTGAGGGTTCCCAGAAGAGATGGGCACAGGGAGGGAGAACATAATCTAATGGCAGCCCATCACTTTGTAGCACTGCTGGTACCTCATGATTACCACAGCCAGAAGGTGCAGCAGACCAGAGCCATTGCCCCCCCATGCTAAATGAGTAAGAGGTGCTGCTTAAATGTGGTGCCTCAGACTTACCTGCAGTCTCCAAGTTGCAGGATATGTTGAGGAAGCATCTTTCTTCCTATAGGTGATCCTACATTCTTGCACCCAGTGTCCTCCTTTGCTCTGAAAGCAGCATTGATAAGGAACAGACTAGAAATGCTTAGTGTGGAAGATTCAGCATATAAACACAGGACAAAAATGCAAAAAGGGATTTGGTCTCTCCCAAACTATGCTGTGTTTGCCCTGGATGAGGGAGTGGTGAACAAGTTCTATTTTCAGCCGCACACCCTGTGCTGGTTCTCACAATGTCTGTTGCTGCCTGAGTGGCTGGGCACACCTAACACAGGATCCCTCTCTCTGGTTTGTGTCTCAACTACTGCTTTGCTGTTAGGGGCCTGCAGCTTTGGCTTTGCTACTTAACTTCACTCTCAGGCTCTGCTTTTACAAACAAAATAGGGGACTTAACAGTAAGAATTCAGTTTCTTATAAGATGGAGTTTAGATGAGATGTTAAAGAGCAGGCACAAAAGTAGCAGGATGCAACCAAGGGAGAGCAAATTCTGGATGATCTGCAAAGCTGAAAAAAATTGTCTTTTTCTTCCCAGCTGTTTCCAACAGCCACCTCTGCTCTATGTCTTCATGCCTTCTCACTCACTAAATAGCTTTTTTTTTGATGGCAAAGGCTGTCTAGGAGCAAACCTGGAATCCATACGTTCCCCTTGCAGGTGTGGGGAGAACTACAAGAATGATGTGAATTGGCTGCAGTCTTCCTAACCACATTCATGTCATGCCACTCTGGCTGGGATGCCGGAGAGAGAGTTAATGGAGTGTAAATCCCTGTTTGGAAATCTCCAGCTTCTCCCTGTAACTCCTTCATTCCCTTTGCAAACCACAGGAGGAAGGTTCTCCCCAGAGAACCACAGCTGCACGTTTTGGGTCTTGATAGAAAGTAGTGGAGAATTCACACAGCCAGAGCTGCCTGGCTAATGGGTTCAGAGTGAGCTGTGATACTTCCAAGGGAATCTGTAGTCCTGAGACTAAACCCTGCGAGCAACAATCCTCTTTTAAAGTTATTGTATGGCTTGACTTTGTAAAGATAAGGCACCAGATGGCTTGGGAAGAATTTTTAGGAGACAGTTGTGCTGGTATGCCTGGAAGGATCTTGAGAGTTTACATTTACAGTAGACCATTTCTTTGGAGGCAAATGTTTGTCAGGAACATCAGTTTTAATTACTTAAAATGTAGGCTGTTTCCAAATGCAGAGAGTGTTAAGAGGAGTTTGTTTCTTTTCCTGAAGAGAGGACAGCCAACAGAAATCCCTTCCTTTATAGGCAGCAAATAGACTCGTGAGACTACTGTTACACAGTTTTCATCCAAGTACTATCCTGCAGCACCTTCTTTCACTGATGAATTATTCATAGCACAAGTAGGTATTTCTTTTCATCTGTTTTCAGCCAATGAAGTAAGCAGCTAATTTTGTCAACTCTAAGCGCACAAGAACATGGGTCAGCCCTCAAAATTCCCAAGACTTTTCAGCTGAGCCTTACTTTGTCTTTTGCATGCAAGGAGGGATGAGCTGGGATAAAAGCCGCAAGGATGCCAGTAGGAATAAGCAGCCTGTCAGTAATCTCAGTGTTGCTTTCATACATGCAACTTACTTCTAAATCCAGGTGTGATCTGTTTGCAGTAAGGATTATAGCACTATTACCCACAATACTGGGCTGAGTTCAATGACACCAGGAATAGAGCTCCCATATACCCAGTGTGAGGGCATGACATTTCTTTCCCAGCCAGAAGTGTTACCCAAAACTATCTAAAGGATTTGGACCATTTGGACGTTCCTGAGAACCATGGCCCTGCTGGAACTCCTCATCACCTGCAGGTGCGTGGCAGACCCAAGGAGATGTGCATGTGGGCAGCACACCTTGTGTGTCTGGAGGTGTGGCAGCTCTGCTAAGGGGGTAATTTCCTGCCCTACAATGCTGGGATGTTGAGACATACATGTCATGTTTTTCAGACCTTTCAACTTTCTCATATACATTACAACATAAATAATATTAACAAATGCTGGTGATGGGAATCAGGCTCATGTTTGTAAGCCAGCTGTTTCCATATTGTCTCCCCTTGTTTTATCATCTTAATTCTTAAATATCCGTAACCTTTCCATTCAGAATTTTTAAAGGGACAAAGCACGATTTGGAAATGACTGTAACGCAAGGAGATTTGTTGAATTAACTGACATTGTTTTGACGTGTCAGATCCTACTAAGGGACCAAGACCGCATTGTCTAACTGCAGAGCAAACACAGGGCTGAAAATGGGGCCAGTATCGGAGTTCCCCTGCCTTATCACACTCAGTTAATGCGTTACTCCACACCAGCCAGCCAGCTAAGAGTAGCATTTGTTGCAGGGAGGAGGTTCCTGCATATGGTTCTTTGTAACTCAAAGCCCATAGTCAAAACAGAGATTTCTCCAAATCTGAGCCATTCCATCTACCAACAAAGTGGATGTTTGTGTTCCTACAACAGCAGGACAGGGAGATGCTGGCCCATGGCCGAGACTCCTAGACCTGTCATAGCTTGTGAAACAGATGGAGAGCCAAAAGAGCAACTTCCCCCAAACACAAGTAGAGCTGGGCACATTAAAACAAACATATATTATCCTGCTTGATTCTGTGCATCAACTCCTCTGAACAGTGAGAATGGAACTTCTTAGTGCTGTTTATACATATATTAAACAGTGTGTTTTAGGGCAGTGGTATCTAATTGCATGAAATTTTTTTGGAACACCATTATGTATAGAAAATAGGCCTCTGGGCCAGGAGCTGGCACTTTTCAGGAGCTGACATGCTTCTACTGAAAACATTGTGAGGGATCCAGTGTCACCACCTCTCTGCAGCATCATTAACAGTTGTGACCAAGAACCATCCCTGTGGCCCTTCTCTCTTGCAGATATCCCCGAGTCACTCTCCTGCAACACACTGCACAGCACAAGGGAAAAAAAAAGGAGTTTTTGCATTGCTTAAACACACAAGAACTACTGACCTGGCCCTCTTAGAGCCATTTCACAGTCTCTCCAGGGCACACCAATGGTGAGCGTTCAGTGGTGACAGGGCAGGAACAAGGAAAACTTACAGGGCCATGCCTGAACACCAGTCCATCTTCCAGGGATCTGCAGTTGGGTGACCCATGCCAGAGGTGATGTCCTTGTGCCCCTCTGCTGAGGTGCTCCAGGAGGAGAGGGACACAAATCCTGCCTGGGGAGGCACAAATGTCGCTGTAACTCTCACCCTTGTGCAAATGCAGTGCTGGTGTTCAAAAGCCCAACCTCGCACTGCCCTACGTTCTGATGCTAGTACCAAATATGATGGCTTAGTTTCCACTTCCACCACCCAGAACAGACATGGCTATGGAAACCCCAGGTTAACAATTCCAATTAGGAATACCCACCACAGTCTCAACGATGTGTGTGTGTGTGTGTGTATGTGACTGCCAGTGGCTGTGAGATCTCTCAGGGCACACAGATATAATTACAGCTGTCAAGGACAGAAGTTGCCTTTTACTTTTCTGCCCCACTCCCTAAGATTTTTCTCATGTCCCAGCCCTCTCCTTGTGTTGTTCCCTCAGGCCATGTGTCATCTGTCCTGGTCACCAAGGAATTGTCTTCCCATGCCTAGAACCAGCTTTTGTGTTATTGGCAGCTCTTCTTTCTGCACCCATTGAAATCTATAAAAATAAGACAATGTGTGAGTAGCTTTTTAATCTAATTATTCTTGTGTTTACTTGGCATAATCTTGGATATTTTGCAACCAATTTATTTGACCCAGCATAGAGCTTCCAGGAGAAGACTTGAGCATGAGATACAGTGGCACGGATGTCTCCTGTCAGTCTAAAATATGGTACAAGCGTGCCCTTCTCTATCCAAGCCCTTCAGCAGAAGTGCTTGTGGCTTGCTCCTTGATTTCAGGAAATGGGTGCAAATGCACCCAGGCTCACCCTGCAGCTGGAGGTATCTGGGGCACCCTCCAAGTGTAGGTCCAGCTGCATCTGTCCCTTGTGTCACAGGCACGAGCCCCTGGCCCTGAGTGGTGTGTGAATACCACAGCAGCCAGAAAAATTCACACAGAAGATTTTGAAAGTACTTTTGCTGGTTTAAACTTTGTCCTAGAGACTGGAGACTCCAGCAACTGTGAGAAAGAAGGGTCCTTGTCATTTATGGCTGAGGTCAGCAGAGGCCCAGAGCAAGGAAGTTTGTATTGCAGCAATTTGTACCTTATCTTGTTTATAGATGTAAACAGAAGGTTTACACTTCCGTTACTGAACTCTCCTGCACCAAAAATGTTGAGTGCAAAGACAGAGAGGGAGAGGCAATGTGTGTGCACTCATTTCTTGAGCTTATTTTGAAAAGTACAGTTAAAGCGTCTGGTGTTTCTGAAGTGCTTGGAAATTGAGACTCCCTCACAAGGTTTAAAAACCCATCTCTGCAGACTGCAGGGGTCATTCCAGGATCTCCATAAGGTCTGGATGTAACTTGTAAGTCTGATGGACCTGAGTCAATGTCATTGAAGCCAAGAATCCTTTATGAGCTTTAGGTCACTCCCAATTGCTTCTGAAGTCATTGCCCAGGCTATTCTCATTTTAGTCGCAGTACCAGAGTTTTTGTATCATCTGAAAAGCTCCAAGGCAAGGGACATATGGAGCTTACAAAAGCATAGTTATTGTGCTAGCTAGCTCCAGTCCCATGCCAAGCAAATTATTCATGCACATTCTGTGGATAGGAGGCACAATTTCATGTGGTTATATGGATAAAGGGAGAAGAATTTGGGCCACTGACTCAGCCTGTCAGCAATGCTTCCCCCTAAATTCAGCCACGGAGCTGCGAAGCAGATTTCTCACAGCACTGATGGTGGGGTAGTGCTCTCTTTGGAAAATGTGACCCCTTATTTACATGCTGCTTGGAAACCAGTATCGTACAAGAGAGCCAAATTATTCCTGAAGTCTGGCCTTTTGATTATAACCTTTCAGGAAAGTAAGCAATCGAACAAAAGCAGCCTAGAGATAGCATTTCAAATGAGAATCAGTCAGCTTGGCCGGAACAGGAGCAGTAGCAAACTGCCCGGCCAGTTGGAGACATGGCCATGCCACGCGATGCTGCTCTCCTGCATCCAAAAGGAAACCTGACATTCTACTGGTGTTCTGCCTTTTGGGTAGTCTCATGGAAGGAGACAGAGTTTGAGGAGACACACTACAAAAAGTTCCTTTTAACGGCTGCTGCTTTTCCATTTCAGCTTCATGACCAAAGTGCTTTTTGTTTTTTCTTTTTTTTTGTCTCAGCAGATTTTATTCAATTTCCATTGCCACTGCAGAGTGCAGGGTATATGCCTGCTTCAGCTGTCTTTGTGTCCTCTTGGCAGCAATTCTGGACACCCAGAAAAGCAGACAGTTGCTCTTTTCCTCCATTTTCACTTTCCCTTTAGAAATATTTCTTATATGGCCTTCCCACATTGAAAAAAAAGAGAAAAAGGAAAGAAAAAAAGAGAAAAGTCTTATGATCCTTTCATAAAGTAATTAAATTTGCTCTATTATTCTAGTTAGTGGAAATAGAAAAGCCAATCAGCTGATTGTTATTGTACAATAAAGCCAAGAGTAGTTAATTTCAATCCTTATTCCGTAATACTTATATCATTTAGGCCTGGAGGCAAAAGCACTAAGGTCATGGATTAGCAGTGGCTTAAAGTTGAAAATAGCCTGAGGAAGTAAGGATGACAAAATAATTACTAGTGGGCAAATCATATGTTAATGGGTATGGGAATTACTTAGTGTATGATATTTTATCAACGTAAATGGAAGAAATACAGAAGCAAATTCAATTTTTAAGGTCTCCATGAATAAATATATATATAAAAATATATAAAAAATTGTAAATATATATAAATATGGCCAGTCTCTATACTTGAAATAGAGCTACAAAAAATTAAATTTGAAATGACAATATAGTAAAACAAATAATTTGGTAATAATTAAAATAGTTGTTGAAATAAAGAGCTAGTTTTCATTAACAGTGTTTTATAAGTTTGCTTTTTTTTCAGTGATGTAGAAAACTAAAACCTGTGTCATTCAACTGAGGTGCCAAGCAGTTCAAAGAACACACTGTGCAGAAATTCATCCCAAAACACAAGCCATAAACTGTACTTTTCTAGATAAAAAATCATGGTTTATAGGTAAATAATTATGGCAATTCACTTGGATACAGCCTGTGAGGTAAATGACATCAAAGCCTTCACATGCATACCCAAACAAATTAGCAACATCTATAATAAAAGCTCTGGTGGGGTCCATACTGTGAAATTCCAGTGCTGGATTTTCACAGGACACCTACCAAGGTTTCATTATGATCACCTTTTGCAAATATTACAGCTGGTACAATAATAATTGCTGTGCATGGAATTCTGAATAAGAATTGTTGTGATAGCTGTGAAAGCGCAAAACACAGGAAAACTAGAAAAGGAATTTTGTGACAAGAATGCCATGCAATTTTTCACACACCAGTGAAGAAAATTAGATTTCTAAACAGTGGGTGAACACTTGCTTACCAGGGTAATAGCTACTGCCTGCACAGAAGCCACCCCTCAGAGGCCATGGGATGTTCACAACAAACAGCAGCTGAACACACCCAAGGAGAATGGTGGTACTGAGTTAATTATTTAGTGCTTGTGTGCTAAAAAAATTACACCTGCACATGTTATTGGTGGGTAAAAGCTCACACATCTGTGAAAGTGCATATGGAGTAGCTCTGTTACTGATCAGAACACTTCTAACCATTTTGCCCAGGACACCTCCTTTAGAGGAACATCTTGACTTAGTGACTGGGACTTATTGGGAGAAATTAATCTTGGCCTCAATTCGTAGCTCAGTCAGAAAGTTTACAGAGACCCTCTGGGTGTTTGCAACACTGTGTTAAGTAATAGCACAAATAAAACCACTGTCTTGGGATGATGCACCTTCTTTTATACAAACATTTCATTTCAAAGTCTTAAATAGGCAATAAAACAATACTTAGTCTTGTAAGTGTTTGGTTAGGTTCATAATGTACCTGCCTACCAATTACATTCCCTGCATTCAGAACACCTAGAAATCTCTATTTATTAGCAATCCATCCCAAATTAAATGTACCACTTGAGTCAAAGATAATCTATTCTGAAGGAGACTGCTAGACAGCTGCTGGGGATGAAGGAAGGTAAGGTGCTCTTGAATATTTAACACTAAAAAAAAAAAAAGAAAAAGCAAAAGAAATGTTTTCCATTTCAAACTCGTATTTTCTTCATTCAGACATAGGCTATGACCTCAAGTAAATATCCACTGAGACCCTTCTTACTGCAGCCTTTGTATAGCAACATCTGGAAGATGACGAGACCTCGCATCCTTTGCCCATACACACAACACAGTATCTCAGGCTGTTTCAGTACTTTACCTGCCCTTCAAGTGCCCCATGCAGAAGCAAAATGGTTGTGGCATATATGTAGTACAACTTAAAGGCTGCTTAACAGGCTGGTTATCTTTCTCTGTGCCTTATGAGCCACGTAATCCTATTTAGTGTTTTAGCTGTGTCGTACACGGATTGGTGGCTCCGTGCAGTGCCTTGTCCAGTGATGGCAGATAATAATGCCTTTGGTGTGCAACACTCAGCTGAGGCAAGCTTGGAAAGTGTTAACTCTGAGGCAGAATAATATCCTATTTTGTTGAAGTAAAAAGTAAACCAATACAGGATTTACAGCAATTTAAAGCTTAAGACGATGTCAGATGCCTATCATCTCCAAACACCTCCCAGTCAGAAAAAAATAATCCTTCATGAAGTGGATTGTTGGGTCTTGGTGCAAGCTTTTCTGAGGAAAACGGACTCATATCTTATTGTTCTGTAGAGTGGAGGAAGGTAAAGCATAAATTCAGCTGAAAACTTATCCAGGGCTTCTGGCAAGTGTGGGCCAGAAGTGTGTGATTTGTGCTGCTTACCAAATCTCTACATTTCATGAATCTCAGATGATGATTTGCAGGGGGATCTCTTTAAAAGGATGCAGGAAGTTAGAACTACCATCAGCTAATGAAGAGGGCAGGGAAATGAAAATGGAGCCAAAGGGAGAGGAAGATGTACTCCTTTTCCTGGGAATTACTGCATTAGAGCCACCTGCTTACAGGGTTAACTTTCTTCCTCTCTATTTCAAATTAGGGGAGTCAACCTGACCTTTACTTTCAGATCTGAGAGTGGCCTTGAAAACAAGAACAGTGAAGCTGTCCAAATGCAAACACTGGCTGCAGCAGACCTATTTATAAATAGTTTAGAAGAACACCATGAACTGCAGAAGGAGGGGAATTTCCACCCCCCCCCCCCAAGTTTGCTGCCTCACTGACCACAGCGACAAGCTTGAATTTGCTTTCTTACATACCAGGAGGTCTCTAGCAGAAAGTGAGGTTAAATCCACAAACACAGGACCCAATGCGGTCAAATGGCACCAGCTCCAGTTTTGCTGCAGTGCATGAAGGGGCCATTCTGCAGAGAATGCCCCTGGTCCAACTCAGTCACTCAGGCTTTACTTAATGGTCCTGCTTCATGCAAACAGACCCTGGGCGGAGCTGCCAAGGGGAAAAATCCCAAACTAGCTCAAGTGGTTCAGAGGACATCTACCTCTGAGAAGGGAGGAGTTGGGGGCAGCCTCCCAGGCTGCATTCATCATTCTCTTACACCTCTCTCCAGCCTAAAAAGGTTTTTTTAAATGAAGAATAAACTACAAACCATTCACCTGCAATAGTAAGTAATACTAAAAATTCATAAAGGGAGAAACTAACCCAAAACAGCAGCACCCCAGCCCCCATACATTCTCATAAGAATTCAGATTTATCACAGCCCCTAGCTTGCTCTACAATTCCCAGTCACATCTACTACTACACACTTCTGCTGGGCCGCTGCTTTGAGTTTTGAACCTTAGCCCTACAGGGAGTTCTCTGAACAGAAGGTTAACCTTTGTTTTAAAGGATGTCATAAGTAAAAACAAGCTCAAGCCTTGCAAAATTTCCTCGTTTGTATGTTTTGCCCCAGTTACTCAGAAAAAGTAATCCAAGAGATTAAATTTCCCTTTCTGAGAAGTTTTATCTAACAAACCAGTGGTGATGTCACTGGGCTGATGACACAGTCACTAAAGTGCAGTTACTTGGTCAGCAGAGATGGCTCAGATGCTTGAAAAAACATTGAGAAGGAGCACTTCATCCTTTTTCTGTCTGCCCTCGCACACAAACACTGAGGATCAAGGCAGCTTTCTGGGGCCTGACAGAATAGATGACAGAGAGAGTTGGCTGGTCAAATTCCGTGTAATTTCAGAATAATACCTACCTACCTGTAATTACTGCCATGTTTTGGTTTCTCCTGTCTGCAGACATCACAGGCTCTCTCTCACCCCTCTTTGAATCACATCAGATGCCACTGGAGCATACCAGGACTGGGGACAGAAGTCACTTAAGGGTGAGATGCAGAGAAGAAGAATGCACACCTCTGACACATCTCTATAAACAAAGGTTAACCCACTGTCCCCTCTTTGGCAGGTTAGTCCAATAGTGGGGTGAATTTTACCAACCCAGACATTTCCAGCTACCTATATCTTCTGTTTCCCATCTCATTTCTCCTGAAGCCTCTCTAACAAACTTCATGGGTGATTTCTGGGGTCAGGGTGATACCTTTCTATTTGTATTTCATAGCTTTCAGTGGAATTGCTTTCCATGAACTCATTTGGTTACTCCTGAACTCAGGAGTTTTACGGAGAGTCAGCTGTAGAAAGGACTGAAAATGAGAAATTTTTTTTTTTTGCTATGAATCGTAGTCACAGACATGCTCCTCTCTCCAGCCAGCTGCCTGAAACATCCCCCTGCATTTCATAGAAAATGATCTGGTATAAGGGTTAGCTTGAAGGGTCATTGAGCAAGTTGCTGGCTACATCAATGGCAGACTTGCTCTTCCAGGGTAGCTGTGGCCAAGTTACTTTAATTTCTCACAGGCCCACTCTTGGATTCAAGGAAAATAAGAAAAAAGTAAAGACGAGGGGTGAGCTCACTCTCTTGGTCAGGCATGTAAGTCCACACCTCAGACAATCTGCTGGTGAAGAGTCAGAATTCCCAGAAGTTCAAGGATGTCTCAGGGCCTCTGCAAATCAGCTCCAACAGGACCTAGTAACACCAGGAGTGGTGAGGAAAGGAACCATGACACTCCTTGTGCCTCCACCAAAGTTCCCGACAGACCTGGCAAAGCACTGAATTTATTTGCTTTAGATTGAGCTGATTAGAACAACAGCTGGAAAGGTGAGTGTCTTTAATTAAGTGGACAATAATTTATGGCTTACATTGGATGCCTCACAGTAAAAAATAAACTGTTTATTAATAATGGTTTTAAATCTCAGTTCCCATTTTAAGCAAAATAAATTTCAGTAAGCAGTCCCAGCTGAACTTCTGGTAGGAGGGACTTTACTTGGAAAATTAAGTTTAAAAAGAAAAAAGCTGTTCAGAATTTCCTAGTGCTCATTTACCATCTTTAAGTTTTGTGAGGAATGTAGCGCAATGTAGCACTTACACTTCAAAGGTTTTCATAAGCCACTGGCAACAGGCATAATTCTCCCCTGGATGAGAATTTGGAATCTCAGAACCTCTCTCTCATTTCTTATTTTCTTAGTACTGTAAATATATTTTGTACACCCGCATATGCATACACGCACTATGTATATTTATATATATACACTTTATATACTAATACACGTGTATACATATAAATTCTTCCTGATGCAAAGCAGTTTGAGAGTTTCCCTCCACAAATAAAGTGTCCAGTTCAAGCTGGAAAGCTCTTCAGAATGCAGCACAGAGTGGAAAGGGCAGCAGCTAAACACTGGTTTTGTTATTGGAAAAGGATCAGTTTCCTGTGATACGTTAAATTCCTTCTGTAACCATGGGTAGGTGAATTAGTACCAGACATTCAGAGGGATTTAGGTTTGCAAAGATGTAAATAGAAAAGTTTTAGGAATTTCTTTAATACCTGATGCTCAGGGGAGCTAGACAACTTGGGGGAATTTTGAGAATTGCTCTGCGTGCTTCTTTCTCTCCTAATTTGCTTCAACAGATGAAGTTTTCTCTACCTTGGCTCTTCCTATTCAGAAAATGTGAAAACCAGTGATTTCCTTCCTCACCAGGAAGGATCAGGAGAATGAGGCACTCCAGCAAACAAGTCATCAAAAAAAAGTAGATGAAGGAATATGAAAAGTTTAATGTATTGCTGTTCACCTTTATCAGACGTGAATGAACCATGAAATATTTATCATCGGAACCACTGTCCTCACACGGGCGATGCTGCCCCGAGCCTCGACAGCATCGCTGCTTTCCTGCTTTTCCACTGAGCAGGAAATGCTTCTGCAAATTTGGAGGAGAGGAAAGCTTTGCACATGAAAGCAGGGCTCAGCTCCAACACCTTTCCTCAGCAGTGACAGGGTATGCAGTCGGTCATGAAGGTCTGCTAAACACACAGAGCTGAAAACCAGCCCTACCACACAACAGACCCGAGATCTGTCTGGAACTCACTGTTCTATCAGCATTCATCACAGGACCACTATGGTCCAAATGTAAATGTCCCACGCAGAGTTCTGGGATCATGGAGTCATTGCACCACGTCATATGAATCTGGCACATTTATATTTTGATTTTCTACAAGCTGTGGTCCCACACAGAGATGTTTTCAGGTTGCCATCCTCTTTAATGCAATAAAGCTTTCTGTGCTCCTTGCCCTCAGGTTCTATTTCCCATCCATGCTCAAGAATTATTACTAAAGTAAGTACTGGAAATGCACGTCCCAGCACAGTTGCACAATACTGAATTTAAAAAACACCTTTGTGTATTTAAAACAAAAGCGTAAAAGCTGACACACATCTCTGACAATGAAGTGAGGAAGGAGTTTAACAGGAAGCCAATCTGTGAGCAACAGAAGCTGCAAAGCCTTGTTTCCTTTGGCTCCCTGGCTCAGGGCTGGGCCAGTCTCTGGGGAATAACACACAAAACCCAGGTCAGAACATCTCCTATAGCAGGAATATTTTTCCTATGAGCAGTCTGAGGGATTTGGAGATTTACTTGAGATTACAGGTCAACTTCTGTTCCTGATTGAGGGGCATGGATTTAATCTCTCCTCAATGGCTTATCTTGCTATTGCTGACATACCTAGCTGTCTGTCAGATTTGGAAGGAACTTAACAACGTATTCGGGTGTAGAGTCTGACTTACAGAGTGATGGTGGAAATCTCTGCAGGAAACCGGGCTTAAAAATCTCCCAACAAAACTAAGTAATTGTAGTTTGACTTGTCTACTTCAGCTGTGATAACTCATGGGAAGTTACTGAAGCAAGTTCACGAACCATCACTGATGCACAGCATGGGAACCCTGCTGATTGTAATTGCTGGGAGGACTGGTTGGAGCATTAAGTGAACCATTTATTGGACTAATAAACACAGAGCTTAGTGTTCCTATAGGAAACACCAGCAACTTTTGATGCAAGGCAAGTGGACATCACTTGTGGATTTGCTTGTGGATGTAGTACCTCCAAAGGAGCAGCTGAATTTGTTTCACTGGAGTCATAACATCTTTCTGAGTAACATTTCCAAATGAAGGACTACTGAGAAATCCAGACATTGTCCATTTTCTCCCTAGGATACATCCTGCCGGGGCTTTGTACAGATCATTAATACATTATCCGCTGAGCCATAAGACAGCAAGCAACGCCAGAGAAATGCAGTCTAGTGAAATTTGACAAGAGTAGAAGATGCATGGGTTTGCTACTTAAATAAACAAATGTTTAAATATTTAAACAAAAATTTTGGTTTGAAAGGAAAAGCTCCATGCAAGGAAGAGGTCAGATGAAAGCTGATGTTTTCTGGACCAATAACAGATATAACTACTGATCCAAAAAAACTTGAATACAGGAAGCTCTGCCAGGTTCCATTTGAATGGATAATGAATGGCTGGAGTAGTTAAATGAAAAGAGATGTTATGTGATGCTAATATATAAAGCTCTAAAAGGAGGTAATTGAATTGCTTTGATCAAGTAAAGAAAGAAACCCCCACCTTGGCTCTTCCCAGCAGAGATGGTTATCTTGGCAAAGCTGAGGAGGAGAAGCGGCCAGGCTTGCTCTGAGTCAGTGTCAGCAGTCTCCTGATGGCTCCCCATGTGACCTTGCTGTACAGGAAGGCCTCGAGACAGAGGAGAGCAGCAGTAGGAGTAATTCCATGTTGCTGCCCAGATGGTGTTATTGCCCTGCGCCCTTGGGGGCAAGTCACAGTGTTTCACATGGCAATGGCAATGGGAGCCCCTAATCACCACACACAGCACGGAGTGTTCCCTAGCAGCCCCAGGTACCCCCTCTGAACACGACCATCAAACAAGACCATTCTGTTTTCTAGGCTTCAGTGGAAAAGCTTCAACTGCTAGCAAAACACTTGAAATTAGGATGTAATTCTGCTCTGAACATTAGCAACCAAATGACCAAAATACGCATTGTTTCCCAATCCTCTCACAGGGAGGGTGATGCCTGGAGCTCCGGGAACTCAGTGCCTTCATGTTCTCACCAGCATAACCTCTCACCTACCTCAGCTGTAGTTTTACCTCCCACACCCCTTTGACTCCAGCTCTTTACCAAACTCCAACCACTTTCTTGGGCAGAAATGGAAGAATAAGTGATTGTGAGAGTATCTTGAGGGAGTGTAATCAGTGACTGAATCCAAATACAGTTATTCAGCTATTGTTCATTCAGCACCATGCTTGAGAGAAAATGACCTTTGGCTATTTTGTAATCTAAAAACTGCTGATAATATTAAGACAAATATTTTCTTCCATACTCGTGGGAGACATCTGCTGAAATCAAAGGAAAGTTTCCCACTGTTTAAGACTTTAATGTGTCACAGTAACTGAACTTCTCAGAACTCCTTGCAGGTGTCCAGCACATCACCATTAAAAGGTATGCTCCCATTTCATGGACTTGCAGGTACAGTGCTTGCCAAAAATCAGGCATCTTTGGCTACACAAATTCTGAAGGCTGCTTAAACCTGGCAATGTTCCTGAACCAAACACTTCTCAGGTCTTTGTTCCTTTGCAACAATATGTGCTTTATTAAATAGCATAGGGCTCAAAATCACAGTATATTTTAAAATTATATAAAATGTTTCACATACCAAATTAAAAGTTACACAGAAAACTTCATGTGGCCCATCTGTGTTTGACCACTGAGATAATACTAATTGCTAGAGCTCTGGGTCACAAAATTCTATTCATTTCAAAAGCTGGCTAAAAGATCACTTGGATTTTATCCTGTTGGCTTGAATCTTGTGTATCTTGTACAACTTCCTGGCTGTGTAGATGACATGTTGCAGCAATAAGCACAAAGTACTTAGAGGAATAAAACTGAGCAGTATTTGAACACTGGGACAGTTTTCAAAGGATATTGCAAATACACTCAATCTATCATTTGTTTTGCATTACTCTAAACCACATATATTCCCTGGGAAATATAAGTAAATTTTGATGGAGGGAGGAATGGAAGAGGGCAAGGAAGGGAAAGCAAGAAAATGTAAATACTTGAAGTGGAAATTAATATTGAAGAAATAGTTATTTGTGTTAAATAACTATTCCCAGGCTGAATATTAAACATTTCCTATTCAAATATAAACCAAACTGTCTGTTTAACATAAGCATAGTTGAGAAAGAGGAGTTTATTTCAAGTAAATATATCTTTTTCAATTAAAATAATCACTCAACCAATTTTACAATTTAATCAAGGCTCTGCATGACTGCTGGGGTTTTGTGTATATACTAAGCCTTTGGGCACACACTGGAGCATCAAGGGATAGCTACTGTCCCAGTGCCCAGGGCTGTTCCTAGAAATTCTTGAGTTGCCTTCTGAAGTCCTGCACCTGCTTTCTCTGTCACATACTGACAGTGACTCTATCCCACTGATGCTGGGCTAGGAAACTGGAGCATTCAGTTCACCTGTCTTGGCCTGGAAGAACTCCCTGCCTCGTTTTGCTTCCCATTCCCCAATTCACACACACTGTAGTTTATTTTGTATAGCTGCCTTCCTCCTTCCCCCACTGGGAAAGCTTTTAAGGTTTTGTCTGGCCCCAAAATGAAACCTAATAGAAGAAGTAGGAATTACCCAACTTTGGGAAATAACGTGGACAAGAGGACAAGCATGGCTGTTCTTCCTGTTGTCCTCCTTATTGCTAGAAATCTCGGTGTTGATGTTATATCTGAGACATCATTCAAAAGCCATTCATGAGCCATGGGCTTGTGTAGTTCCTTTTGATCCCATTCATGCTTTGGCTTCCTCAGCTTCCAGCAGCAAGAAGCTCCATCAACAAATCGTGCTTTTTCTGGACAAGAGCACAACAAACCAAACAATGCCCACACAGATGGTGTTTTGGCTTTCCTCCCCGCTCGCCTCAGTCCACCCACAGCTGCAGACAGTCATGGAAGAGGCACAAAACAACCTGTGCAGGCACAGACACCTCTAGCTGAGCACATGCACAGAAGACATGCCAAGAGCCTCGATCCAACCAGCCACTCTGTGCTGGTCTGCTTACAGCTCCTGCCCTTGAATTGCAAACATAAATCAGAGAATGGAGAAGGAGGGTGGTCCAGTTCATGCCCATGCTGTGCAGTGGAAGCACTGCAGTTACAGAGCTTACCCCAGTGCCAGTTCTGAGTCTCCCTCAACCCCAACCGTTCCTGCTTGTTTTCTGTAACAATTTCCATTTTCCTTCCCTTCTTCTGGGACAGAGGAGGGTAAAAGGAGAACATACAACATGCTTGGGCAGGGAAGAAACTCTCCCTGGTGGGCTTTCAGAGCAGGCTGGTTGTCTTTGGAACTATGGCTGTGTTCCAGCCTCACTGTGCCTCTCCATACCCACAAACTCCTCACATTTCCATTAGTCCTTCAAGGTGGATAGGGAGCAGAGATAAGCTCACTCAGTGCTTCTGAGATGGTGATCCGGGGCAGGAGTGTATTTCAAAAAGCTGTTACTGCTGAAGGTCCAAGGTTTCACTCCTTAGCCCTTCTCCAGCACAAAACACATTCAGCTCACTCGTCCTGCAAAGCATCCCATGGACCTAATGAAGTTATACAAACATGATGTAGCATCAACTTTTTGCAAGACAAAACAGCAACAGGGGATGAAAATCAAGTGCTGGCAAGAAAAGCCTTGCTAGAACAAAATAATTTCCAGACTGGAGAGCTGAGGGAACATTATCTTCAGAGAAATGTGTTTCTGAGTTGCTTTGATCAAATGAGCTTCAAAGGTGATTGCAGCCCCATAAGTGTTTTCCTAAGCAGTATCCTGTGAGATGGGGAAGGGCAGAATTCAGGCAGAAGCTTTCTCCTGTACAAAAGCCTTGCCACTGACATTGTCAAGGGATCTGTTGCACTCCATTGTGTCCATAATCTTCAAATTAAAGCTCCCTAAATCCACAATAGTCTAATAAACCACAAGCCTGTAACAGCCCCTTCAATTTTCCACGTTAATAATCCATGGATTAAGAGTCCCTCTGCTGCTACAATAGCCAGAACTGATCTTCTCTACTGTGTCAATGACCCATGAATTATAGGGCTATGTCTCAGATGGTTAGATAATACTTCACTCAAGTCCCAGTGATAGATTTTTCTAACAGGGCAGATTCAGGACTCTGTTTTGAAGTAAAAGCACATCGTGGCATTCTCATTTTTGGGAGTGCTCTTCCTATTCCTCTTGACAGTAACCCCACACAAAAGCCCCCCTTTTTATCACATCAATCCATTTGTTTTGCACTAAACGGCCTAGTCGCCTTTCATTTACAACTGTACATTTAATATGTCATATGACAGTTTAATGAGAGGCACAGTTTCATAACTGGTTAATCAACTGATGCAAAATCCTTCAATTTTCTTGTAATAGGGCCTTATAATAGCCTGGAATATTTTATACTGATTTGTGGATAGCACTTCTTAACACACTTTTATCACTTAATATCCTTTTATTACTCATTTACTATGAAGTACACACAGCATATCCAGCAGTCAAATCGGAGGGCAAAAGGAAGCAGAGCAGAGTCACTTCAGAACCGCTGCACAAACCCATCATCTGTAAAATGTTTATCGACTTTTCCAATCAGGAACGAGCAGGCTTCACTAACAGCTGCATGATTTCACCTTTGCAAATACCACTGCAGCCAGCAGCCTGGATTTAGTGTACGGACTGGAGTGCCCTGTCAGCCACTGGCATGGAAAGCGATGTGATGGGTAGGAGCAGACAGATTGTCTCCATGGCATTTTCACTGTGGGGGCACGGTCCCAGTGGCACGTTGTCTGCTGGGACACGATGCCCACGCAATTCCTTTTTTTCCCCTTTACTTTTTAAAGCAGAAACCTTCATATTGAACTCAAAGCCACACAATTCATTGCACTTTGTTGCAGGGTTGTTAAGCCAAGGAATGCCTGTTAGGTTAGCCAGCCATGTCTTCATCAAAGCCTGGCTGTTCCATACCATATCTTTTACAACATTTGGTTCAGACTCATATAACTCAGACCGTCTAAAACGACACTGTCAGTTCTGCTAGATACGGGAAGAGGCTCTGCACTGCAAGCAATCAGCTACCTTTACTTCTGCTGCACCATCTTAACGTGCATTGAACAAGAAGTTTGGAGTTATTCCACCCTTTGCAGGGCAATAAATCACCTACTCAAAAGTTAGAGCAGTAAAGCTTTGGGGCACGTAAAGCTGTGGCCATGACTCAGGTACCATGGTGATTCCCAATAAGGAAGCAAGAAATGCATTTACTGATTTTCTGGTTTTCCAGACAGTCAGTGAAGGTCAGTTTTGTAAATCACCCCTAGACGCTATGAGAGTTTATTAAATAGAGGTCCCAAGTAAAGACCTGTTAACATCGGTTCTGGAGCTTAACTCTACTCCTTAATCTTTCAGTGTCAGAAAGATCAGTGCAGCATCTATAGACAATTAAAATTATAGTCAAAGTCACAGTGAAGCAATCACTGTGGTGGCTGATAGAGAGTGAAGACAAATCTCTTCTGATGCAACAAAGAGAGAATGATAGGAGCATGGAACAGTAACAGATGATGATTTTTTACTGTTTGTGTAGCAACTGTGACAAGTGTCAAGCCAAAGTGAAGTAAGTTTTGTACTGCTGGCTTCCACTTGTGATGTGATCCTGCAGCAAAACCCTGCAGTGCCACAAATAATTGGATTCCCCTTAGCTGCCTGCCTAGTTTACAACTATCAGAATCTCACCTCTTATTTCACTCTGGTGGAGATTGTAATGACTTACTTCATTGTCTTTTAGAAGATGATAAAACAGGGGTCTGAATTGCCTATATATATCCTGGGTTGCAGCTCGGATTTGTGAGACCAGATGTACTGCACTAAATGGCAAAAATAAAGAAGCCTGACCCATTTGCCTCATGGAGAGGCACTAAAATTCTGTCATCAATTCATTTCCCTTTGCAAACAGGTGTAAGAACAATAACTGCATTGTCATTAGCCAGCATATAGAATCAGTGCTAGGAACAAGCCCATACTAGCTGATCCATGTGCTATAGAAAGTGCTGTTTTATCTCTTACAATTGCCAGGACCCAAGCAATGACTCTTCCCCTGACTCTGACACAAAGTCAACATTGTCTTCTGAACCCATCTCAGCCTTTAAGGTATTCTTGCAGTATTTTTCTTGGTTGTCATATTGAGCACAATGTTTATCTTGTTATACTGTTTATACAGAGCAGACTATTCTTCCATAAGGAAAACATCAAGTGTCAAGCATCTGAAAGTCCAGAGGACCATGTGCTCAGCCAGGGTTCCTGCTCCAGAGATGGGGCAACCAGTGGGAACATGGTGCCAGGGCTGAGCTCCCAGTGCCCAGCATGATGGTCTTCAGGCCATCCTGTGACACAAACAGCAGCAGCATCATATTCATTCACTCATTCAGCCTGCATTAGAATAATAATTGCTACTGTGAGACCTGTGGTAGCTTTTCAGGTTGGGCAGTGCTGTGATTCCTATTTAATGATAAAACACTAAGCCTTGTGAAGTGAGGGCAGGGCAGCACCTGCAACTGTCCCACAAACAGCAGAGCCTGTCACTCCTCTCACGCCAAGACAGCCTAGTTCCCAGTGTGAATGGGATCTAGAAAAGCCCCACTGGTGAGCTCCCCAGCCAGTCCTTGGGAGATGAGGTCAGGAGGGACACCTAAAGGACAGCTCAAGATATCCCCAAGCCCACTGCACTCGGAGGCATTGTGCAGGCTTTGGATTACGTGAGCTTGCCCACCCCTCTGTCCCCCCTGCCTCCAGCATATCCCTACGTGCTCTCAATATACACACAGCTTGTTAGCAGCTCTGCAGGGTTCCCAGGAGCAGTGAATGAACAGAAACTGGGATTGTATGATCATAACAACCAGCTCAGTTTCTTCTGTCTCCTAAGCCCTCCTCCCCAAGCACTGGAGGAGTGGCTCCAGAGGAAAGGCCATGAATTTTTTATTTCCCTGACCAGAGGGTGATTTTGCCTGGTCAAAGCTATATACATTGTTCCTTGTTACTAGGGCAACAGGTACCTTACAAATGCTGATAATACATAAACTAATACAACTCTGCAGTTTGCTCTTTCTTTCCAGTGCAGCTTAATAACCCGTGTGGATGCTGCGAGCTGCCTCTCTCCCGCTGGGATAAATGAGCATTTCAGGAAGTATTATCTCCCTCCAGCCTGGACTCCATGGTGCCTGCACAAAGAAGAGGCACTGAACTGGGGAACCGGGCCACTATCAAAAGGCAGAGTGGTTTCAGAAAGCTCCAGGGAGGAGTGGGAACGGCTGTGGAAGCACGACACAAATCTGCTGTGACACTGCTTGCCTTCCTGAAACAGCAAAAGATCCTTAATGCTCAACGTCCAGAGGGAGGAAATCCTGGAGCAAACACTCCTTAGTTCCATGTTGTGGCCCCATCAGCAGCATCAAGAGCTAACTGGATTAGGGGCTGTTTGTCAAACTCCACCTCACTCCCCCTCTCATGCCCGAGCCCCTTTGATACACATCCCCAGTTGTTAAGACAACACTCCAGTTCCCCAGTGCTCTTTCGGTGAGAGCAGGGTTAAAATGCTTCACTGCTCTCCTTAATCCCTCTCACATGATTTAGTCAACACCAGTGGGGGAGAAGGACTCTCAGGTTTTGCCTCGGTGGCTCCCTCTCCAGAAGTCGGGGAGGAGGGCTGAATCCAGCCCTGCACTCAGGCTGGATGCTGCGGGAGCTGCAGAAACTGTCAGCACAGAGCACACCCAAAGGTCCTGGAGGCTGCAGCACCTGTGGGCTCGAGAGCTGCTCCTGCTCTCACCTCAAGGCTTGATTTTTTCCACTACTCAGCACCATTTAAAGCTGGAAACAGAAAAGGCAAAGAGACATTTAAAATACAACTTTCTGCTCCTGTCCAGAGCTGCTGTGGCATTTGTTCTGTGACAGGGAGATGATCACTGTGCAGTAACAGTGGGGAAAAGCCACCAGGAAACAGGGGCAAGTGCACACTACTGTGCTGGATGCACTCCTCCTCAGTGGACCAATATAGCTAGTGATCTAGCTGCAGAATTTAATTTTCAAAGGCAACTCTGCTGTTAGAGAAACTGAATAAGTGGCTTTATTTCTGGGGACCAGAGATAGCCTGAGATGCAGCAGGCTAATAGGAGCTCAAGAGAAAAAAATACAACCCATAAACCAAAGCAACTCAAAATATAACAACTGATCCTCACTTTTCCCCCCGCTTCCTTTCCTGTTTTGGGAGTTTGTTTTGTTTAGTTTTTTAGAAAGAGAATCATAAGGGCCTATATTTCAACTAGTTTATGCCTGCTACCAGTCAGCCCCTTTGTCCCCATGATCTAACAATAACACAAATAACTTAAATAATGTATGGTTAACTTCCTTCCAAAAGCAAAACACAGGACGGGTAGTGTACTCGCTCTCAAAGAGCTTTACAAGCACAAAACCAGGACAGTTTTACAGACCCCATTCTTGTCCTGGACGACTTGCTGCTGCTGCAGGACAAGGGGCTTTTATTGAAATCCCAGCAGAAAAGTAAACATTCGAAATAAAGCTAAACAAGAGTTTAGTTGTCGAGGAAAAGACAGTCATCTGTCAGCAAATGGCAAAGCAAGCTCTTATGAGTAGGGTGCTGAACTGGGACTCCAGCATCTGGGTTTAACCTCTGTAGTCTGAATCCCTTCTGCCTAATGAGAGGGCTCCCTGCTGGATCAAATTTGAAGTGCTGTTGGCTGCTGGAAGCACTACTCATATGCCAAATAGACCTGAGGAAAACAAACCTGGGTTCCAAGTCTCAAAACCACTGAAATATGCTACTGAAGAATTCCCCCCAGGAAAATACCATGAGCTCACCGCCTGCCACTGAAAGCCACCAGCCAAAGGTGCCTGTCTTAGCTGTGAATTTACTACCTTCCCATTTTATTTCCCCAGACCTTGCCTGCACTGCTCTCTAACACAAGCCAACCTTCCAGGCTACACATGGAGACCCCAGGTAAAGGGAAGAGATTGCCCTGTATTCCCATAGGAAGTACTTCAGTCAAGAAAGACATGAATATGCTGTAGCCAAGTCAGGCAAGGACTGGAGCACAGGACAGACCAAGAATGGCATTTTTTCAGCCTGGAAGGGAAAGAGCTGAGGATAGGTGCATCTAATTGCGTTCTCCAGCTATCTCATGGGTGGCTATAATGAAGACAAAGGCAGATGGTCTTGCTTTGTGTAGGGATTGGTCTAAATGACCTGAAAATTTTCTTTCCAAACTCAGTTGTTCTGTCATTCTATGAAACCATGCCAGTAAGGATCGTTTGCAGAACACGACATTTGAAGTAATTGACTCCTGGAGAATGTGTAAAGCTCAGTTTCACCATAAACTCAAAGGAAAAAAAATAAATCTATGAAGTCCTTACTTTGCCTCTGGATGACTTGCCAACCCAAACACCTGTTTCATATGGGTAGAATGCAACAAATAGCTGACCCATATCTGTAATTAATCTTGAGGGCGTTTTGATTTTTCAGAGGATTAATGCACTCAGCGTCTTTAATAAAAAACAAAAAGCCACAACAATCCAACCCTTCTTGAAATGAAGCAAAACCTAAAGCAGATGGCTAGACAACAGTTGCAAAGCAAACAAATATTCCATAGTTCAGTTCAGCTTCAAAAAAGTTCAGCACTGAAAACCTGAGTAAGCACAGAAAATATGTTACCTTTGGCAATCAGCAGGGCTTCAGATTTGCAATATCATTTCTGATCTATGCAGACTGCTAATCAAAAATTACTATTCAGATTCTAATAAAAATAAACCTTCAAATTACTTCAGATGTAAACCATGATGGAGACTGAAACGACAAGTATTTGAAAAAGTTCTTTGACTGAACTAAGGATATACAGACAATCTTGTGCCAACAGATTATGCTTCAGTTTTTGGTTACATAGAGCATGTGAAAATAATAGAAGTGGCCTACCAGCCCCGTTTCCCACTCTGCTTCATCAGAGTGACACCATCTGACCTTGGCAAAAGCAAGGCACAATCCAACATGCCTGGGAAACAGCAAGACCAGGACATCTTCTCAATCACATTTTTTCTTCATGACAAGCTTGGACCAGATGATTTTTCCAGATCCCTTCCAACCTGGGCTGTGCTATGATTCTATGCAGCATTTCTGATAAACAGCAGAAATGTCTTAGAGCAGCTGAAATTTCCAACATACAGTGCCTTACTGGACCTCCCTCCTCCTCAAGATACACTTTTGACTTGCTTTTTATAACATTTTTCATTTAGAAATCACTTATAATGAAATATATCTTTCCTTCCTCTTCAGATTTTCAGGTGATACCCAGTTTCTCTGGCAGGCAAACAAGAGTGACACCATGCCTTATTTATGGGACAGAAGTGCTCTGGGAAATCCATTGCTGGGATGTATGGAAGGGGGAGGAGGTGAGAGGAAGAGAGCATGATCACTTTATACCCTGGATGAGACTGGAATCACTGTACAGACCCCTTTGCACCACAGTTCCTGCAGGTGTTGACAGGCACAGATGATTTTGGCTAGAATGGAGGATGTGGGAGGGAAGGATTAATTACAGCGCATGTCAGTGCATCTGACCTGCTTCAGACTGAAAGCCCCTGCTCTGGGGCTGCCATCGAGGTGGCTTTGGTGGAAATCCCTGTCGCCAGATATTCCATTTATCCTTTCTCACGTGCCTTTCAATATCTACCAAAAAAATAATATCTGGACTGTGCAGAAGTACAAGAAGGCAAAGTTTCTCCTCCCTGTGCCCCAGACAACGTGGGGCATCTACAGCATTTCTCAAACATCTATCTTGTTAGAAGTTTTTTTTGGTGTTTTAGTACCAGCCTCTGGCAGACACAGCTTAAGTTTCAGCATATTAATCAAACTCCTCCACACCCCATCAGCACTGATCTTGGCACATGGCTACTTTTATCTCAGGGACTCCTTGAGCTGTGTGCCCTGAGTCTACGAAAATTCCCCTCATCCCTCAAACCTCAGGAGACAGACAAATTAACAGTCCTGGAGGGAGATGCTGAGAGACTGTTGGAGGAAGAGGAGAGAGCACTCAGGGCTCTCAGTTTCTATTATTACTACACTAGGAAGTATTTTAGGACTAGAACAAAGCCTAAACCACGCAACATGAAATTCATAACACTGGAAAATGTAAGGATGAGACATGTCACAGTTAAGTGTGATTTTTTTTCCCTCATTCTTGGACATGTCTGATATGGAAAAGGAGAAGCAGGGGAGAAAGTACAGCTTTCCTTTCTCTCTAGAAGTCTGGACATCTTTCCATGACAAAAAGTGTCTGACGGTTTCACTGCTCCTCCCAAGTCTCTCCAGAGGACTGAAAACTGAGCTTGTAAGAGAAACTGGAAGTATGTGACAGCAATGATGTGTATGTTGCTCCTAACACTGGGTCAGAGTGCCCAAGACCAGAGAAGAGAGTCCTAAAGCCCCATCTTTCCATCAATCCATCCCAACCACCCCTGTTTGTGTCACTGATTGTATTTGCTGCTGCAAGACACTGTAGACCATTGCTTGTAATCAGATACACACGAACAACAGTTCCTTTGATCTTCAAAAGGGTTTAACTTCTTTGATTATGAGTTTATCAGTAGCACATACTCAGGCTGCAGACACACAGAGTTTAGTCTTAACCCATTTTGAATGCAGGTACACAGCCAGCAAGCGTCCTTTATGCTGTGTCCAAGTATTTATTGAGATAAACTGCCTCAGCTTTTCCAGGAGACAGCCCTTCTTGGCAGGTGCAACAGGGTGAGCTTCTCAAGATATCAAGAACCATCATGGCTAATAAACTAGCTGTAATGTTTACTAGTTGTACTAGTTGTACTCAAGTTGAGCTCTCAAATACACGATATTCCGTATCGATCCCAATCACAGTGCCTTAAACCTACAGCATCTTTACATGTGGTTTGACTCTCCAGTACTGTCTAAGCAAAAGGGTGCCAGGTAAAAAAACCCACAACACACTAGCAATATTTAGAATTGGGGATAGGAAAGGATGTTCTTTTCACTACACCAAGTTCCAAACAAAGTCAGACATTACCTTGGGAACTGCCACACAGGCAGGTACAGCCCAAAAATGAAAAAAAAAAAAGCAGTATCAGCAAAGAGAGAGAAGTACTGCAGGAGTAATTAATTACTTTGCATCCGAATTTGGTAGCTGATTTAGTTTCTGACCCATATGGAAACGCTGACAGGGCAGCCCAGAACACCTGCTGCTGTTTAGGCAAAAAAAGCATTATAACAAGGGTAAAAAAAAATAGCAGTTGGTTTTTTCATGTTTGGCAGCCTACAGCTAATTCTACAAAATCTGGTTGATTTTAATAGCAATCTGCTCAGCTCCTCACTCTTTACAAGGAGATCAAGTTTGGTTTGAGGTGCATGTGATGAAATTGTGTTACCCAACTGTGTGTGGGGAAGAGGGACTTGCCATGGAAGCTCCTTTGGCCATGCCCTGCAGTCTGCTCTTGTTTCTGTTCCCTCTGTTTTATCACCACTTTCTCCAGCCTTCTGCTGCTGGTCCAGGCTCATGAGCTCTTTGCAGCTCTTTCCTGTAGGCGTCACCAAGCCAAATACGAAGATCCTGCCAGAAAATTAGAATATTTCTATAGAAATCTAGAATATTTCTGAAAATACTCAGAATCAGAAAAAAGAGGGCAGATTTTATTTTTTTGGAAAGGGTTAAAATCCCTTCCAAAAGGGGACCAGTTTTTTTCAGGAAAGCTCAACATGCTGTTTAACTTATTCAAATATCTCAAAAAATCCTGGCCCCCATTACAGCATTGAACACCTGGAACTGGACATGCTTAAGTTTGGATCTCTGCTCCTAAAAGCAACAATAGCTTGTGCTGTTGTGGGTAATTCAGTTTTGGAAGCAGAAGCCTTGATTTATATGAACTCCATGCTAATGGAGAATTACTTCCAGTTTGTTACAGATTTCAGCACTAAAATTAGGTGGTTTTCTTGCCAAATTTGGGTCCAATGTGATTCCAGTTGAATGAGTTTTGAAGAGCTCCAGTCCTTTTTATAAAACTGCAGCATGGCTTGCAAACCAGCTTTTACATGTTTGGGGTTACCCAGCACTACAAACTGTTGTTTTATCAGATGCAGCTGACTGAAAAATGAAAAAAACACTCCCTCTTTCCTCCCACTCTAAAAGCATTTAAAATGCAGTGTTTCTGGCAACCTGGCTGGGTGGAGGCAGTTGGCAAAGTGGTTTGTAATGTATAAAATACTGAAGGACAGATGTTCAGCTGATGGCTTTAACAGATACAACAGCAACACGAGGATGACAGCTCTATTAGATTTCAGGGGGTGATGTGTCACTTGTGCAGTAGGCTACTCCACATCTTCATAAAACCCACTTTTTATGGGGTGAGACGAGAGAGATCCAGATAAAAGTGACATAAGAATGCTGGTCATGAGCTTGATTTGCTGGAAATCACATTAAATTGGAGCTCCCATCTGCAGATGAGCTCTGTGGCGTTCCCAGTTGGCAGCAAAGCCTCTCCTTGCAGCTCCCTGCTCCCTGGTGCATCCTTCACTTGGCTCTCACACACAGGTGTAGCTGATACTCTTTTCAGAGGAAGAGAACTGCCCATTGCCCAGAGCGTTGCCACATGATGGACATTTAGAGAAGACCCACCCTCAAATCAGTAAGATCACAACAGCATGAAATTGCCAGTGACAAAACCCGGGCTGGAAATCCATAGGATCCACAAAGCAGGAACAGTCTCATCTCCAGCAATGTCCATACCATTAGTTTTGGGTACTCTGGTCTTTGCTCTTTGCCTGTGACCTTCTTCCACTTCATCTTGTATTTCCTTTTAAAATGTCTTTTTCAGCTCTTGAATCCCAGGTGTTTCTCTTTCTTCAGCTGACACTCAGGCTGTGCATCAGGCAGCCATCATGACTTGGCAAAGGTTTACTGGGTCAGTGAAGGAAGACCCTCAGATCCAGATTTTTGCTATTAAAGTTGTCAGTCATGCAAGTCCTTAGAGACTGCAAGAGCATGAAAATTAAATCTACGGATTGAATTATCCCGTGCTTTTATTTTTTTCTGCCTTAAGTGCACATGTGGTCTTGTCATCTTGTCATTTTTATCACAGTTAGTGATAGTCCTCAAAAAAATAGTGGGCTAAACCATCCAATTTCTTATTTTTGCTGCAAGCTGAATACCAAATATGAACTCTGCAAATTGCGGTTACTTATTCTGCTTCATCTATCACATTCTTACACTCTATCATACATAATGCTTATGTAAGATTTGCAACCAAAGCAATTTTGGGTGATTTTTTTTTTTTTGGTTTTGTTTCTTAATCTATAGATAGGATTTTTGGCCTCCTAGAACAAAACAAGGAATGTTACTGTTTGCAAGCTCCAGCAATACTATGCTGAGATTCCTAAAAAATTAGACCAGCAGCTCAGAGCACATGAGGAGAATTTGCCACAGGCAATAAACTACGAACCGATATCCTGATATCAGTAAGCAGGAGAACCTGAAAACATCTGTGTCCTGCCTGGCAATCAGTCAGAGGAGAAGGTAAAACTGCTATGGTGATTCTGACCTGTGGATCTCAGTCCTTGGCCAATCACACTTGGTGACTGGGAATGAAAACACAGGAGCCCCTGGAGATCCAGGGCAAAGAGCATACAGGCAAGAGCTACAGAAAAAGTGATACTGTTTATTTTAAAGGTAAAGTTCACTTCTACCAAGCTCTCTGTCCAAAACCTCTAGCCAACTACGATAAAACCCAAATCCATGAAAACTTTTGCTTCACATCCACATTGTCCAGCAACCTCTTTTCTGCTAAAACTAACATAAAACAGGCAGAGAAACTTGTGCATTTTCTACTTAGGAAAGAGAGAGCTGTGCAAATCCCACAGTGTGAGGACCCAAAAGAATGGCTATGCAGGAGCATAAGCAGAGTTTCTGTCCCTCTGTTGTAGCCATGCACAGCCTGAACAGAAACAAGAATCTGGTGAGAATTCATATAACTAAACAACAGCCCAGAGTTTCAGGTGTGATGCATAAGTTGCTTGTGTGATTTTTGGTTGTCAAATTTAAGGCTTCTTAAAAGATCTAAGCAGCTGGAGCCCTTCACCCTTGCTGGAAAATCTGCTTCAAGCTGGGCAATCTTAAATAGTGTGAATAATAAAAGTGGGTCTGTTGCAAAGCTACATTTCCTGGGAAACTTAGTAGGAAAGGACAAGATTTTAGAGGACAAAATCAGAAAACTGAGGGGGCTGAGGACTGCTCTTCCTGAGTCACCCATCTTCCGTTGAAAGTCAGAACTTGTTGAGTTTGTCTGGTTAAAAATTAAAAAATCAACATGAAGCAGGTTGACAGCAAGAGATTTGAGCACCCTGCTCCCAGTTTTGACCCTCTGTGAATAGCAATTTGTTTTCAAGTTCGTAAAGCACAGACTAGCACATGGTATCAACCCTAACAAAGCAGGAAAGATTTTTGCATATCAACTAAGCTGCTAATCTGTTCTGTCTTCTGGCACATGTCCAATATTTACACTTACTTGTTTAAATTGTGATTTTTATCCATGAGTGGTATAACTGTAAACTTGCATTTTATTTGTAGTTTTGTACGCTGCCCCAGAGGTTTCCTGAAAAACCCAAGAGGAGTAGTGCATGGAGGATAGGAAGTGTCATGCAAAGTGTCAAGGCTGTTTCAGTGGTAAGTTTCTTTTCCAGGCTGGATTGCGGGAGAAAGGTAGTCTCGAGGGGGAAAAACAAAATGAACATATGTACTCAGTAAATTCTTGATGCTTCATGAAAAATCTTGGCCCAGATACAGCTATGGCTAATAGTCCAAAGTAAAGCTAGTGGGAAAAAATTTCTCATGCACAAACTAAACAGTTTAAAAGTTGAACTTAAAGCCTTCTCCTGAGTAGATGTCCAAACCACATGAATTATTTCATGCACAAACTAGCTGGACTAAGAGCTAAGAAACAACAGCTGAAAATTCTGAAAAAAACCCCCAAACCTCTGTATTGAAATGATAACATTATAAAGGTATCTCATGATTCTCACATTGAGATCCACAGAGCATGGGACATCAGCAGTGGGGTACATAAAGGGATGGGTACCTACTCTGCCTGCTGCCCCTGTTTCCATAAAAACCTTCTTCAACATGCAGTAAATGACACCGGAGAAGCTTTGGGGAGATGTTTTGGGTGATCATATATAAACCTCTCTCAAGGGCAAAATGATTACTGAGCAAAAAACCCTTGCTGTGGAATTTGTTTAGGAACACATCAAAGCTAGAGATACTAAAAATCAAATATTTTCTTACGAAAAGGATCGACCAACCAAAAAACCCACAAACTCAACAACACAAAACTCCAAAACACCCTCAAAAGATCTCCCAAGTCCCAAATCTCTGTCAATGGAAACCAGCCAGAGGAAGAATTTATGTTCCTCCCCATAATGGATGTCAGTTCAGCCAGGGCCCATGGTGAAGGATGAAAGGATGAAGTCTCATACTCCCAAATAGGAGCAGTGGCACCATTTTCAATCAAAATATTTAGGTTGTTAATGACATATTATTGTGCCCATAGGAAATAAAAACTTGAGCAAAACAAAAGAACAACTTTTATTAGAACAGTCCAATTTTCTTTTTTTAAAATTAAGGAAACTATTTAAATTAGGCTTTTTACCAGACACAGGAGAGCATAATTTCTGCAAGTATTCTACTTGTAGTTTGACCCTATCTCCACAAGGAAAAAACCCCAAAACCCACCAAAAAATGAACCCATCCAAAGTCATCTCCTCACCAAAAAAACCCCAAACCAACCCAACTTTCCCACAGCTTGATATCTCAAGCAGAATTTTCCATAACAAAAGCAGGGGGAATAGCTTTACCCATTTAGAGCAACTGAGATTTGGCCCCTAGACGTTCAGAAATCAAAAACACACAGCAGATGCAATTATGTCTCACAGCAGAAATAAATATTCAATTTACTGTAGGAATGTCCCAACGGGCAACTTTTCTAGAAATAAATTTCAACTAGAATTCATTTAGTTTTGCAACAGATGCTTTGAATTTGAGTCTGCTGGTTCTCAAAAACCGTGAGACAACAGCTGACCTTAAGCCATATCTTCCTATCACCCTCATTCTCAAATCAACTTATAAACTGCTGGATGAAGTTAAGAGCAGAATCCATCTTGTATTTAGAATTTACGAACCATTTGAAAGAGCTCAGCTCCCTCTGACTTTATTTTGTTCTCATCACTAAAGCACATTTATTAACTACTGGTAAAGAATCCTGAGCAGTTTCTAGGGATCATAACACAGCTATTAAATGCCTTTTGGGTCCAAACAGTAGTTATCCAGCACCAGTCTGTCTTTCCAGCTCTTGAGAAATATCACATAGGCAGACATCAAAAAGGGCTGAGTATTTGATGAAAATTTTACCAGATGATCTGGGAGCAGCAGAAAGGTTACAGACTTCAGTGTCTGCACTGGCTTTAGCTTGCAGGGTGCAAGCTGGAAATGCCTCTGATGTATCATCACAAGATTAATGCTCAGTATCTTTAATCATTCCCTACAGTATTTAAAATAGGAATAAATCTAAAGCCTCTCAAATGAACATTGTTTATAATCTTGGACAGAAAACAATGTGGGAGTTAATGTGCATGTAGAATACAATATTAAAACTCCCTTCCTATTTTTCTGTTTCTTTGAAAGGGTCCAAGTGAAAATAGCACTGTTCCCTGTTCTCTGAGTTATCTGTCAAAGGGAAATGTTTCTGTAGATGCCACCAGCTGTTTTATATCATAATTAAAGGATTGGTTTTTTATGGGTATTTACAGAAAAATATATTTTACTGATAACTACGGCATAAATATTTATGTCAATTAGTTACAGCAAAACAGAAATAATTAAGAAACAGCTTTAATCAGTTATGACACTACCTGCTAGCAGTGCAACTACTAAAAGTATCATGAATGGTAAATAGAAAAATAAATGTTGAGAGTAAGGGAATCTTCATATTTGCTCTTTTCTTGAAGACAAGGAAAGATCCTAGCCCAGCTCTTACTGTGCCCATGAGACGGGTTTTTTAAATCACAAATGTGTTGAAATACAAATGCTGTCACTAAAAACGGAGGGGCTGCTGCCTGTAGTACCTTGTGTACCTTTATTTTTCTATCCTGCAAATGAATTTGATTCAGTTCTGCTGCTCTCCAGCTATTATTTGTTAGCAAGTCTCTCTGCTAGGAAATTTACACAAACAACATTGTAAGCAAACATTGGAGCATACTAATGAGAGACAATATTTACATTTACAATATATTCTTGAAACCCAAGTCCTGATGCCACAACCAATTATCCAAGGTTAACTTTACGTGCACTAGAGATTTTACAGACCTCAGGACCACTGCAGTGCTTGAACAACGTGACTCAGACACGACCCTTCAGAAAAAAACAGCAGAGTGAACTTCCAGTTCTTTACATCTGAGAGAGACATTTGCTTACACCCTTAGTTTTAAGCACCTATTTCGGTCTTATTAAACTGTTTTTAAATTCTTAACTGCATAGAAGTGAAACCTAATTCAGAGATGCCATTAGATAAGAAAAACATAATGAGAAATAACTAATAATTGGAAAGTTGTTTAAAACTAGCAATAGACAAAATTGCTGAGTGCAAACATGCCCTATTGATCTTACCCTATTTCTTTATTTAAAAAGAGAACGAAAAATTCAAACAAAATTTGGTTGCAAGTATGGATTATTCAAAGCATGAGTGCAAACATACTTGGAGGATTTCTGAAAGTAGAAATCCTGTGCAGGGAGAAATAAGAGATCTTTAAAGTAACTGAAGTGTTTTTGTATTTTGCCACCCTCCAGAGATTTTTGCCCACCGAGGACACGTTTGTCTTCCCCAGTTTTCGACTGACTAAAAATACAGAGAAATAAAGAAAATGAATAGGATTGAGTTCTTTTTAAGGGTGATAACGTGCTTTTAATGTTCCCCATCAACCAAAGTACAGGTCAGCCTGATGAACCTGCAAACCAGACTGATCACAGAAGACAAGACCACTTCAGTATCCACGTTCTGGTAAAGCTTCTGCAGTTATATTATTCATTATATATTGCTGCCCATGGAATGCACATGTTTAAGTACCCTAAAGGATCAATACTGTTGGAAAACTAGCTTATACACCTCAGACACACATTTTTGAGCATAAGAAGTTAACGTAAGGATGAACTATTCTGTGCTGGAGGTGATGCTAATAGGATGTTTTTGAAAACATCCCATCACCATCCCCCAAAAGATGTATGCTGCTTCCAGAGCTGTTGGCTTTGCTCTGATTTTGACAAACACACAGAGGAAGATTTCCCATTTATGTCAGTAATGGCACTGGAAATTGGATTTGAGTAGGAAATAGCAAAACTGAGCAGGAAGCTGGTCTCAAAATTCCTATCCAGGAAAAGAACCTTGGTAGCCAATTAACTTGCAACTGCCCCATGTGCTTGAACCAGGGAGGTGAGATCAGAGACACGGCTGAGCACGAGTAACTAATGAGAACAGATGTGATGTCCGCAGCTGTAACCACAGGCCTGACTCAGAGAACAAACAGAAGACCTGCTTGGAAGTCCCATAGCTTCAAAAAGAAACATTTTTAGCCAAAACAATTACATTGTCATTGAGAACTTCCTTGGATGGAGTCTGATGGTTGCGGTAGCCTCACCTGGGACAAGGCTGAGGGGTACCTTGTCCCCTGACCACTCCAAGGTGATCCAGCCGTTTCAGCACTGCTGTTGTACCCACACCAAGCCAGACAACTTCTGTGGGATAGGAACATCTGCACTCAGGTAGCCCAGGCACAAGCAGTGGATCTGCTTGCCCAGTGAGGGCAGCTGCTCAGCGCTTGTCCCAGGGAGAGCAGGTTGGTACCAGACATGCTTGAAGGCTGTGCTGGCTCCAGGGGTTACCAGTTGCTGGGGTGGTGAACACAAATCCTCTGAGCAAGTTTGAATTTTCTTCCAGGTGTTGCACCTACATGAAATCCTACCATTCTTTTTTTTCCATCTCAAATTCTACATGCCTCCAAAGAGCATGACCCTGGTGACTAAAGATGCAATTTTCTTGCACTGCTGGAAAAAATGAAGAAACTCTGAAGAGGAAAAAAAAACCAAATAAAAGAACCCTAAAGGTGGGGGGGGAAAAAAAAAGAGGTACAGCTTCTTGACTCGTATTGAACAATAATCCTCACCCAAAATTTTTTCCAAGCATATTTCCATTCCCACAAGACAAACTCTGTGCTTTCAAATAACACTTCAGGACAAGCCTTTATTTTTCTTGGAAGATTTCATTCGGAAATCTAGACTGGTAGATTTGGGCCATGAAACAATCCAAGCTTTTGGATTCTGAAAGGAAAGGATTTCCAACCAACTCTCAGTGAGCTGACATCTACCATCTGTCATCACTTCCCTGCTCTGTGCACCTATTGGAGAGGGTTCCCTCTTTTATTCTCCCCAAGAACTTGGTTGTGTCTGGTATGAGAAAATATCCAACAATGCTGTGCCAGGTATCTCCAGGCCCCTGTGTTCAGGCTCTCAGCTTTTCCTTACAGATAAGGAAAATGCGCTCTGCTTGAGGCCATGGCACAGTCACAACATTAACTCCCTCTCCTCCAGGCTCCTCTCCACTCCTTCCCACTGCTATTGCTGCATTTCCTTCCCCAGCACACTAAAGGGACAATGCTGAATCCTGACACTGACCCCCAGCCTATCCAGGGCTTCTGCAGAACCAAACATCCACATCAGGGTTTCATGTTTGCTTGCACAGAGTACTTTGGGGATGCTGAACACAGTCAGGGAGAGGTATATGCTCACATAATCCTGGTATTCTGTGCTGCCAGTGAGCTGCCTTTCACAAGAAGAATTATCTGTTTTTCTGTCCCATCCATGAGAAATGCCTGATCAAGACTTCCTATTCTAGTTTACGCCAGTTTTCATTAAACCTTTTGTTTCTACCATCTGAAGCAGCAAGCTTTGAATGGGGTATTATAAATGAAGACCATTTTATCTTCACTCCTCATAGAATGGTGTCCTGACTTAATTAAAAAAAAAATTGTAAGAATGGAATCAGACAATGATGCTATTAGACAGCTCCATATCATTGTAATTTGAAGTCATTTTCTAAATGGATCAAGAAATCATAACAGACAAGTGGCTGAATAATACCACAGATGATTGTCTTAACAATAAATGTTTTTCCTGTTTTCATCTGTGATGTATACACAGACACTAACAATGATAGCATGGAAATTATTCCTTTAATTACTGTGTGATAGACTGTAATGGAATAAAATGGCTGTTGTTGGCTGGGATTAGGATCAGATGGATGCCTCAGAAGGAAATCCCCAAGATGTGGCTGGACAAACACCAGGCACAAACACATGCAGAAATTCCACGAAGCACTTTATTAGTGGGGGCATTCACTGAATGGCAGCTGATAAGGTTTTCAATAGCACAGACACTGCTAGTTGTATAAAGCTCTGTAATCTAAACATAATTAAAAGTGTTAACAATTTTGTAGCCTTTATCTGAACACATTTTTCCCACATGCTTTAGGTGACCAGGTCATAATCCAAAGACAAGCAACTCTCTTGTTTTACACTATTAGTCTAGAGAGCAGCAATTCTTTTCCTGCACACAAAGGTCATTGTACCCCAGGCAACGTCTCATTTCGGTGTCTTCCACAAATCCAGGATGCACCAAAACAAACACAGATGGATTACATGTTGCCTGTTAACTCAGCATTCCTTTTTCTTTCCTCAGATGCCAAAAAATAATTAAAGAGCACTTGTGTGTGAGTGGTGGCAATGCATTCATATCATTTGGCAATTATCTTGTCAGCTACCTTTATTAGATTCTCAGTACTGTAAATTGCTTTAAAGTATGTGCTATATGGCTCTACTATGCTTACAACACCAAATCCTGCAATTGCAAGCTTAGAGATAAGTTTTAATGGTAAACAAGTTTGAGTGAAGTTCAGGATGTATTTATATAAAACTTATCTTTTTTTCTGTTTAAAGTCAAAGAGCTAAATCTTTCTTAGGAGGTTAAGTGGGATTTTGTTTTGCTCTGCTTCTTTGAGAGGAACTTGGTTCCCTTCCAGTCACACATGCAAATAAACCAATTTTGAAAGATGCAGTTTGTCCCAAAAGCTCTCTTTTAGGCACCATTAGGCACAGTAGTGAATTTTCAAATCAAGCCACAAGAATATCACCCCAAGCCAGAGGAGTAGGAGATGAGGTACCCATGTCTGACTCTGAGAGAGCCCAGCTTAAGAGAAACCTTCACCCCAAACCAGAAGGCTGTGGTAGCAGACCTGGGCCATTGGAAAGAGGTGTACAGGGCACAAAAGCAAGGACACCCCCTTGGTAAAGTGACAAAATTGGAGACAGAAAAAGAGTAAAAAGAGTGTGATTTTGTGATGAACAACATTACTCGATAGATCAGAACTAGCTGATGGACTACAGCATAACCACGATCTTAATGTACCTCAAAACACATATCCTTTTTTCCATCCTCTAACTCAGTGAATTTGAAAAGTTACAATAACAGCTTACAAATTGCTTCTCCAGCTCCATTTCTCTCATGCTTGCTACTTATTTTAAGGAAAGTTCTCTGTCTCCAGTTTCCAGTACTGACTGACACACGGAGATAGACCATAAAATCAGCGAATCCCAGCTCATGGTGTCATGTTGAGAGGCACAGGGTGTGTAGGAGCCATCAAGGCCTATTCCAGTGCTACTTCGAGCACTGAGGGATACGTGGAAGATAATTACCAGCTCACTTTAATCTGCAAAAATTTCTGATGAGCCAGGATTCTTGAATGCACATCAAAACTACCAGAATTGTTTGAACATTGCGTTCTCACTGTAATGTGCACCTACCAAATGCAGGTGTTTTTTGGGTGTATATTCCCCTGCTCTCTTCCTGACATCTAGACACAACTGCAAGAAAAATACAGATGTGCAGAGGTAAAGAAAATATCTAAAAATGCCCACATACAGCTGGTGTTTCAAGTGTCCTGGATACTTCGGAAGAATCTTTCCAGGACCACACCAAGTTTAGATAGATAGACATCTATTTAAATACATAAATGTACCAAAGTACTTGGTTGCCTTGATATCACAACAGGATCTAACGTACAATAGATCTAACCTACAGCCTAAACTTCATATTTATTCTGTATTTAAACAATACCATGTAATTTCTACTGGCCTGGATCCCAGTATCACCACTTCCAGGTGACTATCCTAAGCAATACACTCCAGGATTCCTTTTATCCATTTTTTAATTATTCAGTGAAATTCAGCACAATTTTAGCTGAAGAGACCTTCATAGCCAAATAGATTAGGAACATGGGATGGGAGCATGAGCCTGATGGGCAGAGGTGGGAACTGCTGAGTGAGGACCCACCAGCCAGAGGGAGAACTTCCCCAGTCCTGGAGCCAGTGGGTTTAACAAGACCTGGCTCAAGGGTGCCTCCTCTGCCAATTTCACAGGGACCAATACATTATTTTCCCAGCCAAAAATGTAGATAGCATTGTTGTCGCACTAAGTTTTTTAATTCCAAAGCCACTGCTTCCTCTGTTTGTAAAGGGAGGAAGTATTGCAAACAAAACAATTCAGCTTTTCCCTTGGTGTTACCTCCTTTGTGTAAGCAACCATCATTCAGCATTGCAGAGTCAACTCCTTTTAAGATACTCTAACAGTTGCAGATATTGCACAACTAGAACAGATCTCTGCCAGCTTGCTCCCAGATCTCAAGTTCAAACTTGAGTGACACTGTGTCTAACCCTTGAAATGTCATTAGTAATTATGGGTCTATAATACACCTCTTAAGCCACTGTATTGTGGCTACAACCTTGTGACTCCCCTCACAATGTCACTGTCACTTAAACAAACTGACTGAAATATCCTTTCCAGGATAAATTTCACCCCAGCACAACTGTCCTCTGTCCTGCTGAGGTAGTTTGGGTGGTAAACTTTGCCTTAACAACAGCACAGTTTGGGAATGGGATTAAGGGGTGAGAAACGATTGCAGGGCCTCTGCTAGAGGTCAGCTCACACATGCTTCCCTGGATGTGTCTGGCAGCCTCAGAGGGGCAAACCCAGAATCAGAGCAATATGCAATCCAAATAGTAAGCTCAGACCAGATACAGCTACACCATCAGGAAGCAAATAATCATTGCTCATTTGCAAAAAGCTGCATTAGGAGGGGACAGTCCTATGCCTCCTCAATGATTTATAAGCTATGATTGTAATTACCCCTTTGAAACAACAAAGAGAATGGCCTCCCACCAAATGTGCATACAACACCCAGACAACTACCCTCTTCTTGGAAGACAGAAAAAACCCAGACAAAATCGATTATTTCATTCTACCAACAAAGATCTTGCACAGGGGGAAAATGATTCACTTTAAGTAATTTCCAAGTGGTGAGTGTCTCTGGAGGTAACATCCCTTCCTTTCAACCCAAGGGTCAGAACCTAGAATCCTGGCCAGCAGACAAAAATGGGTGCCAAAGGTATCTCAAGGTAAGCATGACTAGCAGCTCCTTGTCCAGACAGCTGAAGCTTTTGAAGATGAAGTGAAGGCATTAACTGAGCTCTGACCTGGAGTTGTACCACTTTTCCACTGTTTATTTCTGTTTGTACATGAAGAATAGATGAACAGTAGCCAGGAGACTGAAGAAGAGAAGGCGGCAGAACCAATTAAAATGTACTTGGGAAAATGTCAAAGAGAACAAAACAAGCTCATGAAGTAAAGCCGGGGCAGAGGTGAAGGTCAGGGTGGTGCAAAACTCGGGTAGAGGAAGCAAAGGTGACTTCACCACCTTTGTGTAACACAGGTTCCCAGGGCAACAGGGGGACGGGATCTGTTCACTGCCAGCTGATCCTGCCATGTACATGGCATCCCCCTAAAAGTCCCCTTTCCCTTGAAAGGGAGGAGGGGACTGGAGCAGAGCCAGCTGCATGGAGCCCAGCCCAGCACCCTCTGGTCATTGCGCCCCAGGCAGCAGCTCCACCACTCCGGAGGGCAGCTCACCCTAAGGATGGTTGTATAATTCCCAAGAAATACCAGCAGTTTTCAAGTACTGGATTTAATGGTTGAGAGCATGTTGCAGGACATTCCTTCGTTATATGACACATTTTTGCTGGATTTGTGTTCACCAACACTCAAAAGAATGGCAAGGATAGCAATTACATCTAGCATTTCAAACATTTACTACTACTACTACTTCCCCACATCCCTGTCTGACTTGGGACCAGACAGGCATTGCTTCCTGAAGCCACCCACACTGAACTTTACAGTAGTATACCAGGAGCTTTTCAGGCAAGAAACAGTGTGGGAGCTGGAACTAATGAACAAAAACTGGGGTAAGAAAAGGCTCAGCTACAAGTCATTTCACATTCTCATCCTGAGGGCTCACTAGACTTCTGCATGTTTAAAGTCAGACCCACCTTCAATAAATAGAGATAAGAAAGGATATCTCTCCTGCCTGAGGGACCAGCTTCCCTCTTCTGCCACGCCACTTCCCAGACTAGCCACTTAACAGCTCAATTCCTATATGATCCTGCATGCTACAAGAGTCATGAAATCTACATGATGCTACTGCATCATGAAATCTACAAGGACGTCCCCAGAATGAATGTATTCTCAATCCATGAAAAAGGGACTGACAGAAGGATTCTAGTGTAGAATTAGGACATAGTATATCAATCATACTCTAAACATTGCATGGTGAGAAATATTTCTTTTTTTTTTTTTCAGAAGACTTTTGGAAATTATTTTCTTTCAAACAAGAAAAATATGTTTTTGATATAAAACAAGACTTGCAAACCAAAATTTTACCCCGGACAGAGATAATTCAAGCTCTTTCCAGCCATGAATTCACAGTGGGAGAGAGAAAACTACTGAGTGTAAAATAGCAAGCTCAGTTTAGCTGGGACCTCAGACTTCTCAGATAACTGAGAAGTGAGTCACAGAGGCAACAAAACTAAGCTGGTCATTCATCAAAACCAATTTAGCCACAGACACCACAAGTCCTGTTATCTTGCTGCCAGACACTACATTTTCCCGTATCAGTCTGCCTTGCAGCCTGGTCTCCTCATGGTCTCAGAGTCTTCATCATTTTGGTCTTCTGTTCATTTCTTTCCTTCTTGCAAGCATTTTCACTTGATCCACCAGGTAACAGGGAGAGGAGAATGTTCAGACAGACCAAGCCCACATTTTTAAAAATTATCTTGCTGGCTCTTGCAAAAACAAAACAGTATTTCCCCAGCTCTCTTCAGGGGGTAAAGAAAGAAACAATCTGCATAAAATCACTGACAAATGTATTTTACTGACTCTCCTACTTATTCATGGAAAAGAAATTCTCTCTGGGAAAATCAGGGCATTTTTAAGCAGGTCTCTTTTCTGCAAGAGACAGAGGAACAAATTTCAGAGGAAAAAAACCCTTTTCTAAAATCAAAACAGTAGAAATTTGCCCTTGGATAAGCACACAGGGTCTGTATTAGCCATGTCACTTAGTGCATGATTAGTGAGCTGTTAAACATTACAGCAACGAGACAACTGCAACAGCACATGCAGAGCAAACAAAAAGCAAGGTTTTTCCTAATACAGACCTACATTTTATGAGTGGCTCTAGAAAGAGAGCTCTCACCACCACTGCAGATGGCTCAATGTGCACATCGCTGATGAGCCCGTTGATGCACCAAGTTTTTCTTTGCCGGAGGCTTTGGGTAAGCAGCAGACAATGGGCTGTTCATGTTCACATCTCTCACGTGGAATGATTTCCACCCAGAACAGCTTCCAAACACTGCTTTTGCTGACTGAAAGGGAAGTAAATTAACTCCTAAAACATTTGCACCAGTGCTCCTGTTTGGTTTGTCTCGAGCACAGGCACAACTGCAACACAAACACACCATCTTCAGCTGGGGAAAACTGATATGGCTCCAGTGACCTGCCCTGTGCTTAAACCCTGTTACACCCACTGAGCCTGGATCCTACATATTTTCCATTATGCTACAGCAACTGATAGAACTTCCATTCCCCTTTATAGTGTCTGTGCATATCTGATTAATTCTTCTTTCCTGCAGGAAGTCCAGCAGCCATAGACTACGTTTTATTAGGTAGAGTATAGCCAGATGATTTCAATAAAGCACTTAAAAAAAAAAAAAAGAGACTAGTTTCCTGGTATTACAATAAAAAACTACTTGAAGAGAATACTTTCAGATGATAAATCTGCTGCCATTCACCAACACTTGCATAGCTGATTAGAAACAGTGCATTGTCCCAAGCACGTCCCCTCCAACTTCCCACTGGGAACACTCCTAGCAGTACAGATATAAAAGATTCTCCTGCACAGGGATAGTAATATTGGTGATAAACTTGTAACATTTAACAGCTATTGTGCTACATTTCTTGGCAGATTGTGTATAAAAAGGTCTGTGTATTTTTGTAATATTTAGGTCCAAATACATTGGGCATTCTCCTACCATCTTGAACTTTAAATAAAAAGTCCGGAGAAATCAGAACAATCCATTGTCAACACCAAACCCATCAAAAGCTAAAGGAGCAGAATCAGGACAATGACAGGAGTGTTATGGATGCTCTCAGTAGAACCCTACTACGTACATCACATAGAACAACTTCTCCTTGCATGGCTCCAACACTGGATTTTCCTTATGCATCTCATCACAGCAGTACATAGGGAAGCAAAGAGGCACTAGAGAGAAGAACACAAGAAAAATAAAAATCACCTGTGAGCATTATTATTGCATTTGAAATGAGTTTGTTCCAGCCAGGCTTTTCCACTGGTGTTTGCTGCATCAGCAAATGCAATAAGGAATTTTAAGCTGGTAAGCTCAAGCATTGCCCCCAGAAGCCACACAGGATGGATCACTGCTGCTAACATGGTGCAAGCTGCTGCTCCCAAAGCCATGCAGGATTCAAAAGGGGAATTAAATGAACAATATGAAGGTGAAACACATTGACTGTGCAATCACATGCAGTCATTTTGCAGCAAGAGGAAAACCAAGCTCTGCTAGCCCATAAAGGAATGGTGTTGGGTATTGTTGTTCTAATAAACCAACAATAAATGCTCTTTTTGGTGTCTTTTACTCAATACAGACATTCACAGTTTCTTTTATCTCTCATGCAACACTGCCTTTTAAATGTCTATGTAGTTCCCTACTTTGACCCCTTTACAATGCAGCTGATTCTATAACACTGCACACATTCAAATCCCAGACCTGAAATATGAGTGTAACTGATGGGAACTAACTAAACTGATTTGAGCTCCGTGTTAAGACTGAGCAAAAAAAAAATGTGGAGTCAGAAGTCCGTGACTAAGTTTAAATATCCTTTAAAATAAGTTTTGCAAGAGTTTATTTGTGATGAGAGGAAGCCATCACCCCTGCTCACTGATACTCCAAAAAGGAAGCATAATAATTTGTGAAATAGGAGTATCTGTCTAGCTGATAAAATGTGGTTTAATCCATGGGCAAACAACTGCCATATGTTAACTCTTTGGATATCCAAAAATCTGTAAGTCTTTAACGAGCACCCAGATATCACAACTTATTGCATTCAGACAGACTGCAATAAATGCATCTTTCTTTTGGCAGGTGCATACACATTGACTGCTGTTCCCAAATCTTTCTTTAGTGTCAATAACCACAGCTGAAAATCAGAGTCCCAAGTACAGCACCAACTTTCTGTGGTACCTTGGAAGACACTGCTTTAATTAACAATGGAGTTAGACTGTTGTGTTTGTGTAGGTTGCTGCTCCAGGCCATCCCTGTAGCGTTGGATGTTTGAGGTCTCCTCAACTTCCTGCCGTTCTTTCACTTCTCACTTAGTGCCTGCCATGAGATGTGTCAGCTACAACATCTGTGCATAGAACATCAAAGATTCGCTTCAGTTTACATTCTGGTGAGATGATGTCAAAGCAAGTTGTTTGGGTCTTTTTAAAATTTATTTTTCCTCCTCTTCTTTCTTTAGAAAAGGACATGCCACTGATGACTCCCAGTTCAGTGCTGGATTAGCACACTAAAGTGTGATGGTTGTCTGCGAAGGTTGTTCCACATCCTCTCCGTGGTGGGAAGGAAAAAATATTTTTAAAATTTCCCATCATCAGGTGTAGAGGGTCTTCTCAGGAGGAGTTTAGTCTATTTGAACTCAGAAATCAAAATTAGCCTAGCAATGCCACTTTTTTCTTCTGTCCACTTTCCTGACTTCAGATGACACAAGTTTACCTGGGGAAACCAAATTTATTTAGAAAAATTTCCGCATTGAGGAAGAAGAACCTCATTGCAACACTCATACAGTGAAACAATCACTTATGAACTGGTTGAGAGAAAGAAATCTGGTCTGGCAGATAGGATGCTAGTCTTGTAATTAAACTGCTGTATTCATTGTCATACAGGTTGCCCTATAGACAAATGACAGCCTGTCATACATGTTGCCCCACAAGCTGTGGATCCCATGCTGGGAGTGCCCAAGGCCAAGCTGTACAGGATTTTTAGACACCTGGTCCAGTGGAAGGCGTCCCTGCCCACCGCAAGGGAGTTGAAACCAGATAATCTTTAAGATCCCTTCCAACACAAAACATATTATTTCTCTGTCCTTAACTAGGCATTGAAATATTTTGATGAAACTGGATGCAACTCCCACGCTTGAATGCCACACTGTTAGAGTGAGGACAGGACCAATTCTCTACCTTCTGTGTTGGGGGAATAACTGTATTGAACCCACAGATGCTCAGATCTCATGGTGACAGGAGACAGGGTAGCATTGGACAGCTTTGTGTGGTAGAGTACCTGTGCTTGCAAGCCTCAAGAGAAGCTCACATTGAAGCTGCCTGCTTTCAGTCTCTCTCCAGAAGTCATTACCAGTACAAGGCTCTTTGGGATATTAATTATCAGTAAGAAGAAAAATGAACAGAATTTAGCCACTTAAGGCTTTAACAGACAACCTCTGCACAGCGGTTCTGGGGAGCAGGAAAGCTCCTGCTGCACACAGAGCTGCTGTGGGCAGTACCAGGCATCCTGCAGAACAAGCAGGGTGAATTCTGCCAGCAGCCCTTCACAGGTACAGACGCTCCCAAATGCACCATTAATGTCTATCCTCTGTAAAATGAGCCTGGATTAAGAGAGTTCTGCATTTCTCCCTTCATCCATAGCCACATACACAGAGCAAAAACGTTCGTGTCAGGCCAGGGGGCATGAGGGCAACTTCTGGCTATTTTCATCTTACCAGGTACTGTAAATAAGAATTGCAGTTGCTCAGCTGTGCAAGGCAATATCCATTTGGGCAAAGCCCTTGTGGCTTTTTTGGTGTGCTTTCAGTGGTTTTTGCTTGGTTTTTTTAATGAAACAATGACCCTAATGTCTAGTTTTCCTCTTCAAGGAAAATTTTTCAGTGTAAATAGTGTATTTTTTCCTTGTGTATATATATATATATATATATATACACACACATATATATATATATATATATATATATACATACCTCCATTAATTTATTTCTATGGTAAATTTATAACCAATTTGTCTCTGAAATGCTCTTTTGAAACATAGCAGGAAAAAGCCACTGATTCAATAGAGAATATTGACTTTTTTCCTACTGGCCTGGATATCTGCCCAAACAAAGAGCTGGTTAGACAAAATACAAAGAACCCTTTTGTGTGGGGCTAAGTTCACCTGGGAGAAGTATTAATGAAGTCCCAAGGGGGTGGGGACTCAAACTCCCCTGTTTTCAATGATAAAAGAAGACAGGCTCAGAACACCAAATACCCTGCCTTCCTCAGCCCTTTCTCTTTAAACCATGAGAAGCAGTGCCAACATAATTGAGAATTAGGGACTTTTCTGCCATTAGTCTATAGGGTCTGTGAAGAAAGCAGGTAGAATTTCAGATGGCACACCAGCTGCTGCATGGCAGCTGAAAATCTAAACCAAAGATTTTAAGTAGGTCAATACTAGAGCACTGTTAACTCTCACTAAAAGACCTGCAAAAAAATCAATACCATAAGCAATAATTACATGTGATAGCTGTACAAATGTCTGAACTTGAAATATGGTTGTTCAGTGTGTATTAAGCCATTTGTTCAATTTTACTTCTACTGCAGAAGACAAGAAACAAAACCATTACTCTGCCAGGAAATTTATGTCCCCCCTAGTGAAATACTGTCCCTGGCACTACTGTGTAAATTATAACACTCCTAACTGATAATTATTCACCAGCTGTGCTGAGGAACATTCTTCTCTCACCTCATATATTTGTATTTGTAAACTATGTGTAGTTTACACACTAAAGTTGGAATAGTCAAATATCTTTATCTGGTTTTGTTCATTTTTAACTTTTCTTTGACTCCTGCCAAGCCACAACAAGCTCCTGACTTGACTCGTGCATTACAGAACCTACACCAAATTTCAGCACTTTTCACACATTGAAAAATAAGACAGTAGATTGCACACTCTCCAAAGAGCTTAAAAGGATGGAAGTGCATGAACAAGGGGCAGCTGACCTGATCCAAGTGGCACTTCCAGGCCTTCTGCCTGGGCAGAGCAGACAGCTGCAAGAGCAGAAGAACAGCACAGGGAAGAGCATCACACCAGGGATGGGACCTGTCTGTCCACCTTGCTGATGCCACAGCCTTGGTGAGTTAGGTGTTCCCTACCCACAGAATGAAACAATCACTTCAAAAGAGAAGGAAAGAGCTACACCTCCACACACACCATTGCCACCCCAGTAACTGCAGGAGAGGAGAGCCCAAGCAGGCAGGGAATTTACTTCTTCCTTGCAACCAAGGAACTGTGCAATTCCTGGAATACCTTCACACATTGGGACAATTGTGCTGCCTGTTGTGGTACAAACATAGCCCTGCTATCCTGTTCCCAAGGGCTTTTTGTAGCACCAGTTCTGCTGCCACTCTAGTGGAACCATCAAAACAGTGCTTTTCCTGTGCAAAGCACAAAACCAGCTACACAAGGTATTGGGATTCAATTGCTTTTGCAACAGTCACAGTTCTAACAAGAAGGGCATACTTCCAGATCATCTAATTTATTTTGAAGACCACCTCTGGAAACTGTCCCATAAACCTCTTTCTCCACCTCCAGTGCACACTCAACTTCCAGCAACACAGTGCACGAGCACAGCTCGCTTGGGAGGGCTGCGAAACAGCCCTGGGTTTGTGAATTGTGGCTACCACTGAAGCAATGCACGTGGCCATCTCTGCTGAGCACAGGCTGCTGACACAACTGCACACTTCTCTCTTGTGAGGGCTAAAAATCACAACTGAATGTTATTAAGAGCACATATTTTGAATGAATAGCTCAGAGCTAGGAACAGTTAAGACAGGCTGCCAAAGCAGAAAGATTTACAGCCTTCAGGAAACCCCTATTTTGAAGGAGTCATTCTTCAGACTTGTAATGTAAAATGGTTTTGATGAGCCAATTTCCTTTTCCCCTTTCATACATCCCCAACATACACATACTGCCTAGGATTTTTATTACTTTATTTCCCTAAAAAATCAGAAATGCTGAGAGCATACCAGCACTTGACATAGATACACTGTCATTTCAAATAATGCTCATCATTCAAGAGAAATACTACAACAATCACCGTGTAATATGCTTTTAAGCAGTGGTCTTATAGAACAAATGCTATAAAGGCATTTTAGGCTGGACTTTAAAAATTAAAAATCTCATAGCTGGTCAAATGCTTTTGCTCTGGGTAGCTTAGTTCTTTCTGACAGTAGAACTAAATCAAAATGAACCTGGTTAATATTCTTAGGTTAATTATTCTGTCATCTGAAAAACAAGTCTCTGTAGACATAATTGAAGGTTACTACTTTATGAAACTTCATAGAGGGTGTAATGACTCCATTCTAGCGGCACTTAACAGGCAGTCTGTTACGGTAAGTCAATATAACATTAAACAGGATATATTAAACTACCTTTGTTATGAAAAGCCAACAGCAAAAAGACAGAAACATAATTTTTCAGAAAGTACAGCCCAAGACTTTCCACAAAGACTCCTTAGAAAAGCAAAATAAGGCCGAGTATTCCAATTCCACCAACGCTTTAGGTTAAAATATACACACAAATTCATTACCTGGATGAACACACACACACACATAGAATCTTCCATCTTCATGCAAAAAAGGGCGTGAGGCAGCCTAGGTGCTAAACTTTCTCCTGGCAACATAGGAGTACCTCTTTCACCCCAGCCTAGTGCCACAGGGCACTTTCCAACCAAAAGGACCCACCACACCTACCTGCTAGTTTCCTTAATCTCTCCTCTCAGAGGAAACAGCTGGACTCACGTTAATCACAGAGTGAAAGCACCTTTATCTGCCTTTCAGTCTTGCTTGTTAGAGTTGGTTAGTGAAGGGCACTGAGGGGCTACAGGTGGGTGGCATTGTCTGCTGGCACTGATGCCCCTCCCCAGCCATTCTCCTCTATGAGCAGGGGCACTGCCAGTTTGAGTTGTAGTTTTACTGAGTCAGTATATAAATATATTAAAGGTCTGAATGTCAAGTGAGCAGCTGCTGCAGCCCGCACAAGGTACAAAAGCACAGCAGTAAGCTCAAGCACAACATGGTGTCACTTTGGCTGAAATATTTCAGCGAATAATCATCACCTTACCTGCCAGACATAATGCTACTTTATCATCCTTAAGAATCACACCTGTGTTTGTGTGCATACATAGCTAAAACATGTAAACTCATCCCCTTTTCGGGGAGATTGGAGACATGCTCTGTACATCCCAAGTTAAACAGGAATCTTGCTTGTACCATCTAACAAGATTTGTCTCGTGACCACTTCATTAAAATTTCAGTGCCTAACTGTTAAAATGATAAAGCATCAGCACAAGCTTAGCTTTTTTGGTTTAACCTGAAGACTGATGGATATTCTCCCAACACTTGCTGAAAGATTTTATTTTATTAGGTCACATTACAGAACTGTCTCCCTGAAGAATGAAATAAATTCATCTCCTTGGTGATAGCATGCTTGACTGACACGATGCACTTACCAACATCTTGTAGACAGCTGTGAACATTTGCAGTGGTGCCAATTAATCTACGATAGCATCAATGGAGACAGAGAAACAAAGAAGCCGACACAAAAAGCTCTATTGAATAACATAATAAATGAGTGATGCAGGTGTTCTGTGACTGGGCTTAATTTTTTCAGCCTTGCAGAAAGTTAACACTTGAGTCACCTTGGTTAAGGTGTCTCCCAGTCATTGCCTCTTTGGCTGCCTCCTCTCCAACGGCAACACACAGACCATGCTCTGAGCTCCGCTCTCAAGTATAAAGTTTGTACATACAAATACTACAAATAAATTTTCATGGTTCAGCTGGAGGGACTTTGGTTTCTAAAACAGCCTTCAACACTCTGATGATATTTTAGGGATTTTTTGTGGCATCGGAAAAGGTATCATTTCAGATAACCACTGGGAACAGTTGCAATGCCCAATGAACAGAATGGCAAAAGTCAAAATAATGAGCCCAAAACTCACTGAATTTAATGATATATGAGCACATGGTAGTTGTTTTGCTGAATGGGGGCCTTGCAATCTTAGCTTAATGAGTTGCTTTGTAAGCTCTGAGCTAAACGGAGCTTGGAATCTTTAATGACCAATCTGTGTAAACAGCAGCTACTAACTATCACTTTAATGCCTTGATGATCTTTTAATTTAACAGACAAATGATGAAGCAATTTTAACCAGCATCATAGCATTAATGCAGCAGGGAATGCACACTGGAAAGAGCAAACAGAATAAGTGAGCAAGGGTACAAAGGATGAACAGTATCTGGTACAACTCAGATGCTCAGATGTGCTTCCCAGAGGTGAGATCTCCAACTGCCCCAGTTCAGAATGAACCTGTTGTAGCAGAATAGTGGTAAGGTGGTCCTTTAATCCTGAAGTATACTGGGCCAGGGTTTCAAAGCCATGGTTCCACTCATACTAAAGGATGCAACTTGATTAAAGCACAGTATTGAAAAACCATCTTGGCATGGTCACAGTGAAAATTGAGATTGTGAAGTCCCAGCCTGGTAATATCACAGCTGCCACAGGAAGGGCTGTGCAAATGAGGGGTAATGCAGCAAGGTCACTATGGTCAGTACAGCCATTTACAACCTGCACCCCTTCTGTCACATGGAATGTGTTAGACATCAGTCAAGTAGTGAAACAAACTCTTTATGGAAAAGATGTGGTTGAAGATATGATGAAAGCAAGGCTGTGTACTTAAAACACATTGCAACGTCTTTAAAGAAGTGCCGAGCACTTTCCTGGAAGTGCACAAGCCAAGAGTACACGTGAGGTCTGCATTTAATCTGCTGATGCATTTGCAGGGACAGAGTGTGTGATGGAGCAGGCTGCAGGTGCAGGCACTCTGTGAACCCACACCTCTGAAACTCAGCCACTGCTCTTTTCTTTTCAAACAACATTACCATTGGATCCCACCAAAGATGCCAGCTGCCTTATAGGTCACTCAGTCCGTGACAACACTTCCAGTATGTGTTGAGCTCTCCCCAAAGCTCTCCTGTTACCCACTGTACACTGAAGCCTCTCACTTCAATCTGCTCCTTTCCTTCCTACCAGACCTGTATATTCATTACTTGCCTACTTCTCCCCCTTGCAAAATTCTTTCTTCCTTGTCAGACTCCCTGGTGCCTGGCAGTGCTGTTCCATGGGGTTATGCCGCACTTGCCTGTCTCCAAAGGTCTGGTCCTTTTCCTGCTGTGTTGTTCCCAAGGCTCACAATCTCTAGAGCTTCTCTGAATAAGATGTATCTCAAATATATCACCCTTTCCCTGGACTGAGAGAAACTGATGAACTTGGGAGGTTCAAAGACAACATCCACATTCTTTTTCAAAGTGGAGTTCAGGAGAAAGCTTAAGTCTCTGCTGGGTTGCACAGGCAATTTTGGATATGGTCCTGTGTGAACCCTGGAAGTCACTTTCCAGTTCCTTTCTGATCAGGTTCTCCCTTTGCCAGGGAACATACAGATTTCTTTAAAAACATAAGTCATATCTCTAACATTTCTTCCTTTGAAAATGAGCAGCAATTCATGCGTGTTTTTGTAGGTCTCCACTATAAAGACATCAGCTTTTTGACTGGCTAATATCTGAGATATATTGTACCACCACACTATGGATAAAAATTGCTCCTTACCTGTTGGAAGGCAGAAGAAGAACTTTTTTTCTTCAGTTGTGTTTGCCGGCAGCATGAGAGAAAAAGGGGCTTGTCCAAAGTGTAAATGTCATGTATCATTCTTGAGGAGGCAGGAACAGAGGGACCTGAAGAGACACATTTCATATTCCTCAGAGGGTCTTCCTGAGTGGCTGTTGAAGCAACTTGCTCGAGGAGAATATGTGGGATGTGCCAGCACCTTCAACAGACTTGCAGGAGAGACCTGGATGTCAGAGGGAAGCCAAGAGACACAGGGGTTGCCAGGGACAGGGCAAGTGCAGGGCTGAATCAGAGCAGAATTAATCTTTGAATTGGCAGTGCAGTAGTCTGTGCTGCACCCAGCAGCTCCCTGCTTTGATCCACTTTGATTTGTTATAGTCTTAATACTCTAAGATATTTTACGTATCTTTCAACCTGAAGCTGGTTCATACATCCATCCCAACAACTAAAGCAGGAAGCTGATGGAAGGTTCTGCATCTGTGGAAAATTTGTCTTCAAGCTTTTGGGCACAGCTCTTCCCTGCTCATCTTTCAGAAAGCCAGCTTCCCCTGAAATGGTTGGTGATGTTGTTTCTGCCTGGCTGAGAGTGCCAGCAGCTGCTCTTGGCCTCCCAGGTGCAGAATGCTTTGCTCAGGGCAGATGAACTGGCCTGTCCTGAAGCAACTGATAGTGGTGGAAAGCTTTGGCTAAGTGGTTCTTCCATTTAGATAAGCTGTTCTTTACTTTTCCTCAAGGTTTTTCTTTCCTTTATGTGGCTGCTGATCCAGACTATGGTGGCTTTTATGGGTGCCTTAATGAGTCTGCTGCAAAAGTTTGCCAGATCATTATTTAATGGCTCCATCAAGACTAAACAGAATTCTCTCTAAATCCATCCATCTTTGCAGAATAAGGCCTGACAAAGCCTGGTGCCCCAGATAAGCTGCACAGGGATATTGTCTTGTGCTTAAGCTGGGGGTAACACCAGCCACATCCACGCCTCCTCCCGCACTGCTCGGTGCCAGCAGCTCTCATGTACCCAAAAGGTAACATCCCTGCTCTGGAGGTTTCTTATCACTAGCCTGCATTTCCCCACTGCCCTCAGAATGGTTTTATTATATTTCTGCAGCCTAATATTTTCTGCTTATCAGGTGACAGTCCAGTTGGCAGGGAAAAGGTTGCTGATTCAATAATGTACACGCAAACAGAGCCAAGTGGTTGGCAGTCCTCTCCTGTCTCATGGATTTATTGAGTCTGGATCTGAAAAATTCACACTGCAAGTCTCTTCCTTTTCACTTCTTTTCTTCTTCTAGTTCTTGCAGTCACTGAAACCTTGGAATGAGGCAAAGCTCTTTTCTCAACCTTTGCCCCATAGCTCAGAGATGGATCAGGACATACTGAGACCCAGGATGCTCATGCCCCCAGACAGCTTCTGTTTGCTTTTTAGTTCCTCTATTTAACTCATATTCTTCCTTTCTTGGAATCTCTCTCTGCTTATCTCCCAGGCTGCTGGCTCTCAGGAGGCATTTCTTTAGGATTAGAGCTGCGTGTCTCACCACTGGCTCCTGCAAGATGCAGTCCCACACTTCATAAATAACCTGATCTGTAATTAACAAGATTTTCTGTCTCTAGACTTGCAGTTCTAGTCCTGCACACTCCAGTGAATCCCTCCTCATTTCTTCTTTACTGAAGCTGAAAACATCATTCACCTCCTCTTTGAGACTGATGTGCTTGTGTGACCCCTGGGCAGCAGATCCAGAAAATGGGGCTCTCCTCCTGAAAATAGCAGCTTGCTCACCTTGTCCTTATCTCTGCACTATGAGATAGAAAGAAATGATGTTTCATCTTTATCTCCCCTGACCATGTTGCTCATTCTGAACCCAGACTTGCCTCTTACTACAAAGTTTGTGTAAGGCTTTTTATCCAGCCGTCCTGGGAGGCTGAATCCCTGCAGGCTGCTCCTCTTCCCATCCTGCCTTTTCTGCTTTCCAGCCCTCCAGATGCTGCTCTCTGTTTCCCACCATAGCCCATGTACTTGGGGGGGTGGTGGGGGGGTGGGTGTCAGGCCTGTTAATACAAACCAGCCCTTCACCCAGCAAACCACCCACAGATTTGCTTCAGCCACCCTTCATCACTCAGCTGGGCCATCCATGGGCTAAATCCTGCAGCCACAGTCTCCTCACCACCTTTTCTACAGCTTTGTTCACCCCTCACATTTTGGAAGCACAGTCTGAATGATCCCATAGTTGTGCAAATGCTTTGAAGAGCTGTCTGAAGCAGAGGGCAGAGTTGCATGGAAGGAGTATCAGTTCACCTGAAGTTCACAACGCTGATGAGCAACACCAACAACTTTCTTTGACTTTTTTTTAACCTCTGCCATATTAATCTACATGTGTATGAGTGTGTTATTACTTACATGCTTGCCTATGGAAAGATTTGCTTCCTAAAGTTATTCAGTCTGCCAAAACTCCTTCCCAAATTGAAGTGCTGCAGCTTAAATTGTTTTGTTATTCTTCAAAGGCTATTTATGGAATTGTAAGATAGAAGAAAATTATGCTCTAAGTTAAAAATTCTTTTATAGAACCCTCAGTAAAACATCACTTGGATGTTTTTAAAATTGCTGGCAGATTTCAAAGGAACAGCTGTTTATAGACAAATTCCCCACCAGAAAAGCAATGACTGGGGCATACCACATCACAGGTCCTTTGTGAGCCCTGGTACTGTCAGGAAAGGTAACTTCAAACCTGAAATTTCAGATGGAAAACAGCATAGGAAGATTAGAAATGTTCAAAATCCAAACTAAACTTGGATGAGAAATTTTCAGGTGATTCTTCGAGCTTCCACAGATGAATGAGACATCTGTGGATTTAGACAAATATTTCCACATGACCTCTCCATTCTTTCTGAGAAGCAGACGACACTGGAATACCACCCCTGTAAGTGTCCCTGGGTCCATGACTTGTGTCTGTACAGAATCCAGCACAGAAGAAGGAGAATTTTACCAGTCCATGGCAGAGTTATAAATACACTTATAAATACATATTTTTAAAAATCCATGCAAAGAGGACTTAAACTACTTTTACCTGGCCACAAATAACCAGTATGCACAGGCAGAACCAGCTCATGGCAGTGGTGACAGGCCAATGCCACAGTTTTATTTTGTCAGAGGCTGTCTAGTCTGTTGAGCGCAAGACAGACAACTGGGTGCTTTCCAGGACTTTGGATGTAACAGAATTCTCAAAAAGCAGACAAGCACTGCAAGTGAAATACTCGAGGAGACTGGCCAAACCAAAGGCAAAATTAGCAGCCATCTCTATTGCTGCCATCAGTAGCTGAACAGAAGATTTAATTAGGGGGTGTTTTAAGTATTTTCAAACAAATTAGCAATACGTCATATATCTTCATTTCATAGATGCATACAAGATTTATAAAGTAAAGCAATATTTTTATGGCTTGGTAAATCATCTTGAGTCAGAAACCTTAGGGCACAACCAGAAATGAGTATATGAGGTCAAACTGCACTGATAAGGACGGTAGAGAAGGTCAGCTTCTTATAAAGAACTTAGATTTTTTCATGCAAACCCCAGAGATATTTCAATTCCTGCTGAAACCTGTGGCAGGTAGGGATGCAGGACCTGGCCTTACATGAACACCATAGTGATACTGGGCACCACAGTCTCTGCTGCTCCACTGCAGTGTCTCCCAAGGTCCAAATGTCTCCTGAGATCAGAAGCAGCAGTTTCTCCCACTTCCTCACTCGGCCCAGGTGGGTTCATCTCTGGTGCTGCAGTAGCTACTTAGAGAAAAAGCACACTTTTATTTTTCATGGCTGTACATGGCCAGGATTTTTAGTTTGGAACTTGGTTCTCATTTTCCAGAAGGCCATGTGGGGTTTTTTTGCCCTCTAAGCAGCTTTATTTAATATGGAAAGTAGAATATCTTTTAAAACAGAAACCAGCTGCGTAGTTTATGGGTATCATCATATGGCTCTGCTTTTTGTTTCCTTGCTTAACCGGAGTTTGGGGTTTCCAAGTTGCCAAGCTGCTAACACTAGTAAATTGAGTTTATTAGAGACAGTGTTTGTTGAACAATAACATTTTATGTAGTCTGTCACTGTCTAGTACCTTAGATGAGTTACACATTTCTGCTCTCTATTTTTGCCCTGATTTTTTTGGCGCTTTAAATCCCATTTTCAGCCGCGGATACCAGAGACCAAAATCAAAGACATGATCTTGTGCTTGTGTATGCCTAAAATCTGCGAAGCCATCCCTGAGCAAAGTCACAGAATCAGACCTCCAAGGGTTAATCCCACAGCGCCTTTTGCCTGAGCTTAGCCAGCAGGAAGGGATTGGATGGCAGGCGAAATACCTCCCCAAGAGATCCCTTCCAGGAGAGGGGGCCCCTTTGCTCAGTTGTAAAAGATAATATGTCCATTCAAAGGCTGTCCCACGGCAGGAACACAGCCTGGGATGGGTTCGAGGACTGAGAGAGGCATAGACCCTCACGCAGTGCTACCATCCCCTCCCAAAGGACCAGCCTCTCCTGGAGCTTTGCAGCACTGAGGCACTTAGATCAAACAACACTCGCAGCCTGAGATGGCTCTGGAAGTTGCTCTCAGAGGGCTGCTTTCATTTGGCTCTTACAGGCATCAAATTCAACCCCAGCTACATGCACAGAGGTGAGCACAGTTTCTGCTTGGCCTTCTGGTGGCTAAACTGCCCATGTAAAGCAGGGGCATCACTCAGTAGAAATGTCAGGGGGCAGATGAAATGAGGGTTTTCCACAGCAGCACCCTTCCCCATTTTTTTCCTCTGTGTTCTGCAGATATTCTGAGCCAGCTCTGGCAGATATCTTTATCTTATTATCTGCTGCTCTTCCTCTAATCAGAGAGGATTAATGCACTGTCAACTTTAAACTGCAGGATTGCTTTTAATAGCAGTTAGAAACTTCAGATATCTTTAGAGCTCCCTTTCACCAGGATTCCCCTGGGTTTTGGAGCAACTGGGCTTTTAAACAAGCACTCTGTGGGTGCAGCACACAGAGAGCTGGGGTTACACCAAGTTCCTTCCCTGCTCAAGAATTATGGCTTCTTTGACTACAGCTAACTCAGCTCTCAAAAAGGTGATTTATCTTCACGGTTCATAAAAATACTTCTGGAGAAATTTCCCTTTTCCTGTCCTCCTTTGGAATAACTACATTGCAACATGTCTCAGATTTAAAAACAAATATGGCCTGGAAAAAAATATCTTTGGATTTCCCCACTCATACCTTCTGCTGTACACCATGGCTTCACTCCCAGATTTAAATTAGATGAGTGCTATGCTAGCAATATACTTCCAATACGGACTGAGGGCAAGGCATAAAAAGTTCCAGCAAAGGGGCTCAGTAGACATTTGCTTGCCAAGTATTAACTGTTGCTAGAAGGTAATTTTGATTCCCAGAGTTAAGAGGCTCATGCCAATAGAAAAGGTTTTGTTGCTTGATTTTCTTTGAATTACCTTGAAAAAAATCAGAAAAATCGTCTGCACCTTGAAGAACTTGTGAAATTTATTAATGGCTATCAAATTTTCCAATGTATTCATTTAGGTGTGATGCATGACTTCTGTGTGGTGAGCAGTGTCACCTGTCTGAAGGAGCTCTTGGTCTGTATCTGTGTGCAGAGTGAGAGGCCATGTCCCTCGCTGCTCCATTGCCTTAGATGTTCCTTAAATATTTGCAGTACACAGGTACAGGGGTTGTGGCTCAGGAACCCACAACTAGGCACTGTAGGGACATAGGACAAAAGAATTGTATCTGTCTCAAAGTTAACAGCTTACTTGGCTTTTTTAAAAAAGGTCAGAATAAGATTCTGATCCTTCCAAAAAACGTGTATGTCTAATGCAATGTTGTGATTAGTCCAATGAAGTCAATAAAGAGAGTAACCAAGCAAAAATTGGAACATATGAATGTAGTTTTGCAAGTCAGAGGAATGAGGAAAAGCAAATGTATTCCCCTGGGTTTTACCACTCAGAGAGCACATGTATTAATAATGTGCAATACCCAGTACAGCGCATGGAAAGCCATAAAAACGTGAGCCACAGGTTCCTATACACAGAATTCCCTTGCTCTTAGAGGTATATCCATTGATATCTACACACAAATCAACTGTAACAATAAGAATTGGTTTGGCACAAGCTCCCAAACACTAATGGATAACACAGACCAAAAATGCTTCTCTTGCCTTTTGTTAGCAATTGAATGTTGTTCCTCACTGGAGACGTCCACAGCAGAAACCTACTCTGGGGCTAAACTGGGAGGGTAGCTAGAGCTAATCCATCTTTGTCTACAGAAACCTTCTAGACACATAAATGTGTTTTACAGATGTCCAGTGGTAATTTACTCAGCCCAGAAGAATACACTTAATAGCACAAAGAGGGGTGCTGGGTTTAATGCACAGCCAGGGAGCTGCTTGTCACCACCACCTGCAGCTAGAGCAGACACAGGAGAGTGTTTTACAGCAGAGCAGCCTAATCCTCTCCTGCTGGCATGAAGTGGTGCCAGGCCCATCTCTCCTGTGGAGTTGGCCAGCACTAAGGGCTGATGCCGCCTTTGGTCCAGACGTGCAAGCACTGCTGCCAGAGCTTCAGCCCTTGTGTTCCACTTTTGGAGCAAATGGAGCCTGGACTAGCACGCTCTAGGCAGAGAAAAGGGCAATATTTTGGATAGCACTCCACCAGGAACCAGGGACACAGAAACATCTTGTCCCACATATCTCTCTCACAGCTCAACGCTAGATGACAGACAAGTTTGAGCCTTGCTCTCCTTCCAGCACAGGCATTTGTGTCCTGTCAGAATCTGGCACTAGGTTTGGAAAGGGAAATTACTACTCCTTTCCTGAAAGTCAGTTACTGCTGTTTCAATCCCAGATAAACTGGAGAAGAGCTGCCAAAAGGTTCCAAATACATTCAAGGCCAAGTTTCTACAGGTGTCCACACAGTTACAGTCAACTCTGAGCTGCCACACCATGTATGGAGTGGAGGAACACATGCACCAGTGTGAGGGAGTAAAACAAAGTAGTATTAAGGAAGCTATTAAATCCTTGTCCATTTCCTAAAACATGGAATGCAATTTGCAAAAACATCCTTGATGTCGGTTATGCAAAAGAAGTATTTCAGATACATGCCGAGCAGTTGGATGAGTGTCTTTGCTTCCTTCCCCTCAGCTTCTGGAGTGATTTACAACATCCTTCTAGTAAAGGATCCAGAGTCCTTGGAGCAGGAAAAAGTACTTATTGGAAGATTAAAGGAATTTAGCTTGCCAAAGCTAACAAGTGGACTCAAAGCTCAGCTGGAATGAGAGATCAGACTCTGGTTAGCAGGAGAGTTGGTACCAGTTTGTGCAAGACTTCATGACAGCAACAGCAAAGAGGTCTCAGGTTCTGCCTAATAAAGGAATTTATGTACAAACCCACCCTTTGCCAGCTGAGCCAAAGTCCAGGGGCCTCTGCAGGAAGCAGACTAACAAAAAATAATTCAGAAAGGAAAAAGGAACAGTTCAATTGCCAAAACTTGTTCTGCCAGAGTATGACCCTGCTCTTGCCCACAGAGAGAGCTGCCATTGTCCCCAGTGGGGCAGGGCCCTTGCTCACAGTTCCAGGGTGACACACCAATGATGTGTCCCCTTAAAGGCTCCTAAGAATAGCCCAGCACTGGCAATTTCCATTTCCTCTGCCCATGTCTATTCAAAGCATCAATGGGTGACATTTCCCTTTCTTAGGTTCTCTTACATTGTCCCTGAAGAATATGCTCAAAACTATTAACTGCTTTTTAGCCTGAAGATTTTTTTTTTTGCATCCCATCTAATGCTCTGCACTCTCTTTTATCTCTGTATTAATCATTCTATTACCAACCTGTGCAGCAGTATGATGGGAGACTTCAAACAACAGGGATTTCTCCTGGTGAGCTGTATTTGTGATAATGCTTCCCTTTCTATTTTCCATGGTAACAATATTAAGTTTCATTTTAAACACTATGGTTTTTAACATAGTACATGCTTCTTTTTGATAGAAAGGTGATACAGGCAATGCAACCTTGGTCACTATTAGTCTTCCATAACAGTCTGGCATTTAGGATCAACTAATTTTCTTCAAGAAAAAAATAAATCAGGCGACTGAACAAAATGTATAAGGGATTTTTCTATTTAGCTTTTTGGATTTAGAGCCTTGAAGGTCATGTTTCAACCCAGGATTAAGCCAACCATGAAGATTAAAATTGTATATTGAAAGAGAGATGCAGAGGTTTCTAAGCAAGCATGAACACTTTAAGAAGCTTGAAGTTATGAGCAGAACAGCAATAAAAGGGCATGTTAACAGCACTGTTCCAATAACACTGCAGGAATCATTAATTTATAATGGAGTTTATTTCATACTTACTTGAAAAGGTTCAGTGACAGAGCACCTATAGCTATGCATTTCTGAAGGGACTGCAGAAGTTTCTCTGAGAAACTTTTCTACAGGAGTTTCCCCTGTACAGCTGTCACCAGGCTAAATAAAGGTATCTGATGGACTGTGCATGGAACAGGGATGTGAGGCTGAGGTGAATAAAGGTATCTGAGCAATCAGGGCGTTTCTGTCTGAATGCACCTCTCAATTAGCTACAAAACTCAGTGCTCCACGCAGTAGCTGTAGGTGCTGGACACCTTGAGCAGTCTAGCAGGAAACTGATGTATTGCCATGGAATTACCATTAAAGTGTGTGAGAGAATATTAGAATATTTGTTTGAACATCTTTCACTGAAGTTGGTGTTTATCCTGCTGCTGAGCGAGTTGTATTTAGGAGAGGTTGGGACTCTGCCAGTGGATCGTCTGCACTGCAAGATGTCAGCTCATCAAAAGACTTTGTGAGAACATATTGATGCTGATGAGACTTTCATCAGGAAAGGTTTCCTCAGTAAAGGCCAAGAGACACCCACGGTGGAGTAAGGAACTCTGCTTCCAGGGCACCTCCTCAGGAATGAGGGCAAATCAAACTCAAGAGCCTCGTGGTGACTCAGAGCAAGAGGCACCTCCCAAAGCCCATGCAACTGGCCTTGCCCTCAGGCTCTCTATTATTCCTGAACAGGCTCTTCAAATCTTTTTTCCTACAGAAACTTTCGTGAGGCCTTGAGTTTGTGTTGATGCAGAACAGAAAAAATCTCTGAAATTAAAAAAAAAAAAAATCTTCAGGTATGAGAAGCCTGTTTCTCCCCCAGCTCTTTTTCCTGAAGTCATCGATTCAACAAGAATTGGAGATTTCTGAGGGAAAGACTGCAGAGAACATCATTGCTGAATCCTCCTCCTCACAATTTGTTTGAGAACATCGATCAACACCAGTATCCCAAGTAGATCAAAGCACTGGAGAAACTGCTCTGTTCTCAGCTGCTCAGCTACCCATCACCAATACCAGATTATTTTGTCTTCCAGTTTGGTCTGCCAAAAGGATCAACTCAAAATTTCTCAGAAAATGCTGCTTGTTGCTGTCAGCCCTCTCATTAGCAAGGAATCAGTCAGTCTGCACATCTGCAGCCCCTCACAGGGCGTTCTCAGGAGCTCATAGCTTGGCACAGGGACCCGTGAGCCTCCCCCTGTATCTCGGCAACGACAGCTACAAACACTCCTGACATGCCTGGCTTCTTATCCACGGAGCAGGGCATGGCCAGACCTTGCAGCCATAGACAGAGACAGGTGTGGGCAAGGCAGGAGAGGTCTTGTTCCACAACAGAGGGGAAAAACTCAAACTCTGTAATTCACTAAAGTCGCTTTGGAAGGCTGTGTTCAGATTCAGATGATTTCCCATGGCACAAATCCACTATCAGACCCTGTCATTTCTCACCAGTTGGCGAAATCTTGGAAGGATGAGGTGTAACCCAGAAATGGATTCAGATGCTTGCAGCTTTGCCATTTTTCACCTGATTTTTCCACTTGAAGTGCAATCATAAAATAGCATTCACAAGAAATGTGCCTTTCCAGCTGCAGTGTCTGGAGGTATGTGATGTCTAGACCTGTAAAGACATCTTGGGCCTGTAGATTGCCATGAGTGCTGAAGGTACAGAGTATTCATGGTTTTCCCTTGGTTTTAATGAAGGGCCACGGTCATTTTAGAAAGCTCAGCCCCAGGACAGAAGATACATTCACTTTGTTGATTGATTTTCCCCAGGCAGCATGCTCTCAAATCAAGTGGATTCTGAGCTCTAGGAGGGTTTATCCATTTTTAGAGGGTGTTTCAGCTCAAGTCCTTGGCTGCATTCATGCTTCATCAGCATGGGCAATCACAGCACTCGCAGACATGATTGACTGGGCTTTCTGACAGCTGACTCCCACAGAGAGCATCAGTCTCTGAGCAGGTATTAGCTCAGATACTCAAATCTTGTGCTTACCACCCAAATCTGATGCTTTGTTACCATTTCAGCACAATTTCTGGATGATATTTGGCTTCATGCTGCTGTTCTTGCTCCAGCTCAACTCCTACCCCCTGCTCTTAGATCTACTGAGATTTTCTCCAGCCCAGCTCTCAGGCCAGAGGGTCAGCAGCACCAAACCAGCCCTGATGAGACACAGCCTTCTCTCATCCCATGCCTGCTTCCAGCTCACTGTCCATCCCACTGCCACATGATGGGGAGGGGATCACATCCTTTGTGTCTTCTGCACGGAATGATTTATGCAGATTGATAAAACCCAGCCTCAGCTGAGACCAGGGCTGCCCGATGTCAGACCACAGCACGGGCAGAGCACCACTGTGCTAATGGATACGACTCTGCTTTGCAAAGCTCACCTTACACACAGTCATGAAAGCTCCCTTAATAAGCAAGTTTATTTCTGGAAATGCCACAAGAGCGTTTTGGTTCTTTTTTCCACAATCAAAAGAGGCTTCTCCTCTAGAAACCACAAAAACTTCCTCAGTAACTCCCTGTGTCCCTACATCAATTTTATTGCATTCCTCCTGGCATGGGGAAGGAATGAAAACGGGTGATGGCAAGATATTTGCACGTTTTCTCCTCACTGCTTTTGCTGACTCAGAAATTTGAGAAGAACACAAGAAGTAGCAGACAGCATAACCTAACCAATCATGCTGGAATCCAATTGCATGGCTTGTACAGAACATTTCCAAGGCAGGCTATCACTCTTACTGTTTATGTTGCGCCACAGAACAACTGGAAAAACTGTAAAATCCTTAATTTTGCTAAATGTATAGAAAGTTCGTTGTTCCACTAAAGAACATTCCACAGAGGCACAGTCTTTTTTTTAAAGTTANAAAAGACAATTTTTTTTTTAAAAAAAAAAAAAAAAAAAAAAAAAAAAAAAAAAAAAAAAAAAAAAAGAGAGAAAGCAGGGGGGAACCCTCTTTTTTTTTTTCTTTTTTGTGGTTGAGGCTGCTACAAATGTTCAGACTTGTTTAAAGAAAAAAAAAAGAGAAATGCTGATGACTGCTAAATCTAATTGCCAAAAATGTGCTTTCTGTTAATAAAGTCCTAATGAGGTAAGTAGGGAAAAGGACAGTTTCTTATTTCTTGCTCATGAAAAAAGAGAGGAAGAAAAGCAATAAACAGTGTAGCAGATTCTGTGGGGTGCAGATAATGGAATGACCTACTGGTCAAAGCTTTAGAGCCATCAGTACTGCACTATGAGCCTTCCCATTTTTTCTAAGGAAATAAATTTACTTGCTAATAACAGCAGTGAGGTATTACCCAGACTCCAGCAAGAGCACGGCACACAGACAAATGCTTTCCCAAGGCTGCCAAGTGCCTCCTGATGTGTTAGGAGAGACTGGAGCATGAAGAGAGGAAAGCAATGAAAATGCAGGTGAGGGACGGCTACATTTCCTCATTTCCTGGCCACGGTCTATTCCTGGCAGCTCCAGTGAGACACATTACCTCCTCTCCTGTGAGACTAGCACAGCCACAACAGAAATCAAAAGGCACCTGGACTAGACAGCAAATCCTAAATCTTTACAGATCCAAGGAATTCCCATGGGGAAGTAGGTTGGAGCCTTCCACTTAGCATTTACAGTACTTATGTCACATCCCAGGACAGGGGGGGAGAACCTCTGCTGAAGGTGTTTGTAGGTAAATTCCATGGCTTTGAAGGCACTGTTAATTTTTAAGAGTCCACAAAGGGCAAGGTGTTTTGGAGAGATGGGAGCAGAGGTTGCTTAAGGCAACTGGGGATAAGAGAGCAGAAAGTAGCAGGGCTACTTTAGTGGTTGTTAGAAGCCATGCTAGACGGAAAATGCAGCAATAAATATCACATTGGGTCTTAACTCTAACAGCCCAGAGACTACCCTGGGCTCAGTAGTCATCTCAAGTTTGTACACTGCAAGGATGACCTTCTGCATGTAACTACTTTTGCCCCTGAGTGGCCCAAAACACACCTGCAGAGCAAAGAGAGTCCTCACTGCAGACCCACCCTGCTTTCACCGGCACTTGGGCACTTCAAACAGCTTTTAAGTAGCATATTGTTGTCTTTGGATATGGCTGGAGAGAGACAGGCCAAGTTCTAGTCCCCCCAAAACACACAGTCTAACCATCCACATCCCTTCCTCACCAAGCTGCCCTCACTTTGTCCATGCCCAGCAAATTGGAGCTTAGTATTCCATTTCAAGGCCATTCCCAGAACTAGGAACTGAAACCAGCCCAGGTTCTTTAAACATTGTTTTACAATTACTCAAATAAATGCTTTTAAAACAGTTTACTCGGGTGGCTTCAGATTTCGTTATTCTTACTTTTGTTTTGGCATTCACCAGCACTTGTGGGAATATGTGTGCATCTGAGCTCCTGCTTGGGGATTAGACCCCATAAAACAGGGCAGAAGGACGGATTTGCAATATGTTTTTGTAACAGACAAGAAGAAGAATTGCTAACAACAGAGTGGGGTCTGAGCCTAGCAGATTCTGGAGGCAGAATGGGAGGAAGAGGAGATAGGAGGCAGGTTTCCCCCAGGGCAGCCACTCACCCTCTTGTACTGCTGCCTGTAGGGAATACAGGGCACAGGCAGAGGAAATGCTGACAAGAGAATAAGCAGCTAGATATAAATTAATCCTGGAACCATCTCAAGTCCTATACTGTTCATGATTACCTATCACTTTCCCGGGCCAAACATTCGCTCCTCTAAAAGCCCCTAATCCATTACCTGCCGTGTAATGCCCCGCTGTAATTTCCTCATCTGTGCTGCAACGTTCTGCCATGCTTTGACGTTCTGGCAAGACCAGGAAGGCACTGAAATTTGGGATAAGCAAACATCTGTAGGCACAATGTAGGCTATCCAGCATCAGCACACATCCTGGCATGTGAAACTAATAATGGCATGCCAGAATTTGGGAAAGGTAGCGAGGTGATTCCTTTCAGGTGTCAGTGCCTGGGTCAGGAGAGCTGTTTGAAGCCAGGGCAGGCTGGAAACACTTGTTGTGTCACAGCTGCTCTGCTAAAGGGACATCACACATCCTGCTGTCCAGGCATCCCTATCCTAAGGACAGGCGTGTTCCTTAATACAGAAATCCATTCTGGGGAGAAAGCCATTGACCCTGAGCAATGCTGCCCCAAAAAAGCATCATTCTGGGTGTGTGTCTGCATGCCTTTTTTGTTTTGGGGGCTTTTTTTTTTTTTTTTAAACACTGCACACAAGATACATAACGAAATATATAAAATTTCCCAACAGTGGTTTACATGCCCCAGTGAGGGGCTGAGGAGCAGTGCTTGCAGCACAATGAGCTTTAGGATTCTGCTGCTCCCCACTGACATGTTTGCAATTCTGTCTGTCAGTGCCCAGGCACACATGCAGTAATTACAGCAGGAGCAGAGTCCTATTTGCCTACATCTAGCTTGAACAACAGTGTCTAAGACATGAGAAAAGACAAACTGCACAAATCCTTTAAGCAGAGAGTTCAGCATCCATTGCATTAAAAGAAAACCCTCAAGATCCACCATATTAATCATAAATGTGAGTATTTCTGTCTGAGCAGAGAAGGTGCCTTTGCTGAGCTCTGGCTGACATTGAATATGTGTTGCCTCAGACCAGGGTAATGTCTGTTTATAAGGTTCAGATGGAGGGGAGGTAAGCAGCTCTCCAATTTTTAGATAAACAGCTGCAAAGAAAACACAAGAAAAACCAGTTTTGTTTTGCTTTTGACTAATTTGTATTTACTGAGAGCATGTGGCTTGTTCCTGTTGTTGCAGCTGGAAATTTCAAGGCAGCTGCAAGGTAAAAACTGAAACTGTACAAGCAATTAGCCCATGGTAATGTCTAATCACTGCTGGCATCTAAAAAAAAAGTCAAACAGCAGGGATGTTTATCTTTGAAAACCAACTACTGCACAGATGCAAGAACTATGTTTATTGAGGAAGTTTTCCTTGGCATATCAATGTGAATTTTTAAAAACTGGCTTTAAATATGCCAACATAAAAACCACAGAACTATGGAAAGAAGTATTATTTTTCATCACATCAACATCTGAGTGTAATTCCAAGGAAACTTATTCACACAAATCAAATAGTTTTTAAGGGCTAGTCTCCACCAGATCAGTTAAAAATTAATTATTTTCAGCTGTCCTTAATATGGCTCAAGTTCATGCTCTTCTTAACCATGATGAGTGCTGGTGTGATCCTGCATCCTTTGCACAGGCTCTGTGTGTGAGCAGGAGTCACCCCAGCAAGCTGTGCTGGACCAAGGAGCATGCAGGAGCCCTAAGGAAGTGTGTGTGCCAAAACCTACAGCGAGAAGCTGAAATACATTAAAAGTAACCCTAAGAGTTATGTCTACAGTTGGGGTTCAGCTTGCTGGGAGGCTGCCAGCCAAGGGGCTGGAGACTCTCTTGCCTGCCCAGCCCTGATGAGCCAGGTAGGAAAAAGCACCCATTTCTTTTCACACATTTCGTGGTTCAAAGCTGATGTGCCATCTCCTATCGAACACTGGGGTTGGGGCCAACCTCACCACATGAAAGAGCTCTCCCTGATGCATGAGAAGGGTCCTACTGTTACTCCATACAAAATTGTGGCTATGCTGTGTTGCTCTCTCCAGAAGTGCATCCCAGAGATACGTTCTGGGATTTAGAGGTACAGCAGTTGACTCCACATTTCTCAAAATTTGCTTCTAGCTTGACTAATGGAAAACATCAAAAGAAATGGTGATTTTTGCAATTACATACCCAGAAAACCATGCATTAGTATTCAGGGGCTACATAACACACAAGCAGAGCACAAGGGACATCTCTGTCCCCGTGGTGGTGGCAGCACACAAACCAGCTTTAAGAAGAAGGGCCTGACAGTCCTTTCTACTCCTGATCCAACCCGATACCAGCACTGATGTGTGGCACAGCATGTTACTTTCCACAGCCTACTAAGTCTATTCTGGTCTTTTTTCTTTTTTAAGCCCATCCTGTATTGATTTAAATCAGTGCAGGCTAATGAAATTGGTGGGGGTATAACAACATGTGTCTGCACCAACTGCCAGACCTGTGTTTTCAGATGAAGCAAGAAAGAATGGCATAGACAGTCAGCAAAAACCATGTTAGGAAATAGAGGAACAGCTGAATACACTCTGCAACCCTCCTATGTGCTTAATTTTTACCCTGAGCAGTGTCAGTAGCAGAGCACAGTATTGCATGTCCAGGAGCAGTTTAAACAGCCAGCTTTGGTGTGAGAGGGTAACAAACCATCCACACCAAGGAGAGCCAGGACAAACCCACACTGACAGCAGAGAAACAACCAGTACAGCTCACCCAAAGTTTACTTCCTTCCTCTCCCTCCCCATGAGGGACCATGCTGGCACTCAGAGAGTGCCCACTTACCTGCGGGCCTCCCTGTGGAGCACCACAGACAGGACGAGAGGATGGTATCTCTGCAGCCCATGGCACCTCCAAGAAGTCTGCTCAGCCAACAAACAGCAGAGGCCGAACCGTGGGTGTTTTTAAGGAGCTTCATGTGGCCAGATCGTGCTCCTAATGCTCCACCCCACCCAGGTGAGCTGTGGGTTTCTCCCCTGCAGTAATTTATACGCTTTGGGCAGGTGAGACCTGTCAGTAATTGAGTTCAGCTTGGATGGGAACCTGTAGGGAGCAGCCTAGACCCAGCTGGTCTTTCCTAGAGAATGAACAAGGTCCTGTCTCTATGATCCCAGGAAGAAGGTGTTTCCAAATGTGCCTTTGAAGCCCTTCCAGCTCCCCCGCGTGCAGGAGATGCACAGGGGCAAGGAGCTTTCCCTTCCTTCTGTGCCCCAGGGGAGAAGTGTTAGTCACACTCACACCTTCCGGCCTCTGGAGCAGATGCAGGTGGATATTGGTTTGTAAATCCACTCATGCACCCAGTGCACATCCCAAGGGAAAAGGATAATCTGTGCAAAATATTCCCAGTTGGGAACTGGCCAGGAACTGGGGCATAATCTGCTCCCAGAGCAAGCAAGTGGATGGGTGAGATCCATCCACAGTCACTAGAAGTCCAGGAAAAAAAAAGAAGTGCCTGGGTTGTCACAGATTGCTTCCTCACAGTCAAACTGGGTCATTTCTGGAGCTTATTACAAAATTTAATTAAAATAGTTTTAAACTTTTTTTTTCATTTTACAGCTCCCATTTCTGCCTCCTTGAATTTTATTGGCTCAGCTCTCTTTTTTTATTATTTTCATTACATATTTCTGTCCTTCTCCATCAACTATCACATTTTTTTAAACGACACAGTAAAGCTGAAATTGGGCTTTGACCCATGTATGTCATGCCTTTGTTAGCAAAATAAAACTGAAAAAGCATCTTTCAAAAAGATTGTATAAAGGGCCACTATGTATATAGTACTAACTTTATTTAATCCACAGCTGAGCACTTTTTCAAAGCTGAGAAAAGGAGCTGCCGACTTCAGTACTTTTAGCATAATTCTCCAGCATCACATAAATCACAGAAGAAAATGCCAGCCCCTGCAGACACCAGTCTGAAAATGTATGAAGGTAAATCTGATGGTTCAACAAATCTGATGGGGTTTTGCTGAGCAAGTCAAATGTGCAGGTTCAAGGTTGGCTGAGCATCGGTATTATGTTCCAGTCTACCTCTACTGTCATATATTTAATCTCCAGTAATTAAACTTCTAAACGAATCCATGTCATGAGAGCCACGGTGCATGGAGTGAATCAGTGAGTAAATTTTCATAACCTCGGGACCGCCTCTGGGTCGGGGTGGAGCTGCTCCCTTTGCAGCCTATGGAGCAGATAGAGATGTAACTGTCATAATATGGGAAAAAGTAAAAGAAAGAATACAAAGAACTCCCTTGGCTCAAGGTTTTCGAGTCCTTTCCTGTTTCTAAAAAAATATTTTTAGAACGCACACTCACAAGAGCATATTGTTTTGCTGCAGCCCCTGGTTAAAAAAAGTAAAAAATGTAAAGAAGCTGATTAGAAACTTCTGATTAGAGGTAAAATGTATCACTGATGACATCTGGGTACAAAGTGAGAATTCACAGCATGGTAGGCATGGAACTCCTGACACATGGATTGTTTGCTTTGGTGAGATAAAATGAGTTATTCCATGGTCAAACCCAGTGCAGACAGGTAGGGGCAGGGACTGCATGTCATGCACCTCCAGAAGGATGCTACAGAAAAGAGTGGCCTTGCATGGCTTGTTCTTTTGAAGAGTCACAGCTCTAGGCAGGCTCTAGAGCAGGAAGGGCAATGCTTCCACCAGTGGTGCAGAATGGCAAACCCAAAAATTTCCCCTCAAATGTCTAGGAAATCAGCATCATGTGACAAGCAAGGCCATATAGTGCTAATGCCTTATGCTTCAATTTTTATCCATTCCATGTGTTCCTTTCTTGAAACTTAAAAACTCAGTTCTCATTTATCAGTGTTTTCATATTTCATTTCTGGACACTGCTACCCATGAATTATCCATCCTTTTCATCTTGCTGTTTGAACTGTGTTCTGCAGCTCTGGTTCATTTTTATCATTCATTCATCAGCACGAAGTTAAACCATTTCCAAACAACTTGGGTAGCTGGCAAGCAGTGAGGAGGCAGGATCCATTTCTGCCTGGGGGGAAGAAAGGCTCCATACAATAGCATGGCCTTTGTCTTGCATCTCACGGGTGATGCTATTGATGTGAAGGTTCTATCACATTGTGTGCCAAACCACTTGAGCTGGTTTCAGGTTGCAGTTCCCCCCGGGGTGTTTCTGCTCAGTATATAAGATAACCAGATCTGCTGTCCACTCCCAGCCCGGACAGTGCTTAGTCAGCTCCCCAGTCTTGGCAAGCTGAAGTGAGAAAGTGGAGTTGCACTCCCTGCCTTGTTATTACCATTTTATCAATGATCACTCCTCTTAATGCTGTGGGACACATGGCAAAACAATGAGCAAATTACATGTTTTCCTGAGGTGAGCAGAAAACAGTGAAGTGACTGTAAAACACAGAGCACAGACGTGTCAGTACATTGTGCTTACATCCACAGTAGTGCTTTAATTCATGACCACAGAACTGCTGATTACCTTGCTGCAAAGAAAAGGACTCTGGGGTGCATGGCAGAGATGCAGTTCTATTTCCCACACATCAGGAACATCAGGATTCTGGGATCTGACCTGGGTCATGTGCTATTATTTTGGTTTTAGAATTATCTCAACATTTCCCACTACTAGGAAACACAGTACAAATAACAGTAATCTTTTGCTTTGCTTTGTAGACTTTCATATTCCCCCCCCCCCCTTCATTTTACATTGTTATTTTGCATTATAATTAATATTTCTGGCTTTCTTGCATTGTGCTGACATGAAATATCAAGGAGGGCTTTTTTTTTTCTGAAGAGTTTGATACTTACTGGAAAGACTACAGCATAAGAATTATGGTTGAACTCAACAGTCTTAGAGGTCTGTTCCACCCTTAATGATTCTATGATTCTATTCTATGACTACTGCTGGACGACTTTGACTGAGCCAGAACACCAGAAACAGAGTGTGAAAAGGGGTCAGTCTGCCAACAGCCCCTCCACAGGCATGGCTGAGGAGCCAGGACTCAGAAAGCAGGACCCGAGATCTGGCCTGGGGATGCTGTCCAGACCTTGTGCTTTTGAGGAGATGGGAACGGGGTCTGCTGGGAAGAATTTAGGATTTTGTTGATTTAACCCTCTCAAGCTGTTTAAAAATAACATTTCCTGTGCTTAAAACATATCTCTTCTATTCCTGTGTCCTGTGGTTTTTTATCACTCTTTTTTTCTTTTCTGTTTTTCTGGTTAATGAGCTCTCACAAAATGTTTGGAGGCACACAACTGCTCTAGCATGAAGTTTTAGGTTTAAGGAATTGGACCTTGGGGCCCTTCTGCCCAGGAAAAATGCCAAATACAGGATTTTACCTTAAAGGGTACCAGGGCATCCAGAGATGGTAACAACATCAGTTACCAGACTGGGTTTCTCCAGCACAAGCTGCTGGAGAAGCTGGACAATGCTGGAGAAGCTCAGCTTGTCAGATGGGAAACTGCTCATGGGGTACTCTTGTCAAACAAGTGTCACATAGAGTAGGGCAACAGATTCTGCAAAGATTTTATTATAGCACACTGAGTCTGGAAATTTAAAAGGTCATAAGGAAAATGCCTTAATTTTTCAGGCCATTACTAAAGGACTTCATCAAAATTCTCTGTGAAGAGCTTGAAAGGATCAAGAAATCCATCACCTGAACTCTTTGAGCTGGGCTTATTAATCATCAAAATCAAACCAGTCTTTTAAATTTAAAAAATACACATGCAAGTACTCATCTCAGTGCAAGAGGCTCAGGTTCAAGTCCTTTTTCTGCTCATTGCAGGGGATTTCTTTGGCTCCCTCCTGCTGGAATTGCTTAATTTGTATAAAAAGTGAAGCATTCATCAGATTAGTGCTCCTGCCTGTATAATCTGGTTGTTGGGGTGGCAGCTGTGAGATGGAAATGCCCCTGCAGGTCTCCAAACCAGGCTCATTTCAGGGAAGTGTCACGGGTCTGAGCGCTCATCTGCTGTGTCACCCCCCGCCGTTCGCTGCCTCTCTGAGCCAAAAATCTGTCCCCAGGAATCCCTTCCCATCCCAGCACCGTCAAACTCAGCACGTTCCTGTCGGTCAGCGTTGAGCAGTGAAGAGCTGAGCTTTCTCACCACCTCTCAGCTAATCGGCACCAAAGGGACGGTGATTTCATCCCACTTTATGTGCAGGCTCAAAGGCATCTTGGACTTGGTGTACCTGCCAAAAGTAGTCCAGTATTTATTAGCAGTTAGACAGTACTGCATATCAGAAAATGCAACAAAACAGGCTTATTGTGTTTTCTTGCCCCATCCAATGTATTTTTATTGTTTATTTTGATTTTAGAAAAGAAACACTAGAGGAAAATTCACCAAATTAAATGTTTGCCAATGTTTTCACAGAAGTATTTGCCACTGGAGGTCAGCTCCACATTTCCAACAGTAATTTAATAACTCAAATCTATTATATCAAAAATCCCTCTGGACTCCTTACAGACTAGAGAGATGTTCATAGGTCATTTTAAGAACATCAACATATACTTTGAAGATGATTCCAGAACCCCCTCTGTGCTATAGATTCTTGTTGGACAAATTGTCCCTGAATCTATTTATTTGTAGACATTTTTTGCAGTGTTATGAGAAAGCATTGGTTTATCTAGCTAAAAGTGTCTTGCTGTAGTCACACAACTGCACTGATGTTTGGCAGAGCATAGCAATACTGACTGAGAAAACAATGGAACAGATTAAAAGTCATCTAAGAAAGATTTATTTACTCAAAATTGTTTAGTGAAGCTCTACAATTTAAAACCACTCAAATATCAAAACAGATCTTATGAATGATTTCACTCAATCCCACTGCTCAGAATGCCTGAAATGATGATCTGTGCATTTCTTGAATGCCTTTAGCATCTTTCAATGTGCACATTTTTCTTTTCTTTTGAGTGGAAAAAGGAAATTTCACCCAGGTATTCTCAAAAAATTGACAAACTTTAGACAAAAAGCCTATTCAAGTCAGTGTAGGCTGGATTCATCAACCTTCAGCTTACACTGGTCAGCAGGCAGGCAGAAACTCAGTGGGAGCACAGAATCCTCCCTGGAAATGCTCAAAGCTGGGTAGTTTTTTGGCCAGTCCAGGTTGTCCTGGCTCGGTGAGACCGATGTTGGGGCTGGCACAATGTGGTGCCTTTGCTGCACCTGCACTGCAGCCCTGGAGCAGCACCACTGGCCTGGCACTCGGGGACACCTTGCCCTCCAGCCTGCTTCAGCAGAACCACACTCACAGCGCACCCAGCAGTGCAGACCAGGGGTTTCAGGCCAGGCTGGAAGTGCAGCATCAGTTCAGTGCCACACAGAAGTGAACACGCTGCACATGGAGAAAACCTGGGCACTGGGCAGTCAGAGACACATCCCTCCTTCCAGGCGTCTCCTCATGCCTGCAGGCACAGTCCGTGTGTCTGACACAACAGAGAGAACCAATTTAAACAGGCAAATAAATAATATCTTTTAAGCTTTTTGCTTCGTGATGAGGTTTTCAGCAGGCAGCTCTACGCCATGGAAGGCTTCCTGTCCTGCTGGCCAGGCAGAACATCCTCAGCTTGGTGAGCCTCACAGAGTAGCAAAACCTCTACTTCCATTCTTGATGCTGCAGTGGAGAGAGCAGGGCTGCAGGCCAGCTCTGACTGAGTGACCCAAAAAGAGCGTGAGTGAGGAAAACCCTGACCTAACTCATTTTGTTGTTTAGTCAGAGTATCCAGGCAGGAGCCAGCTGCTGTTCATCCTTCCTCATACCTACAACATGAGTTAAGAGTCACAGTTCATTTTCTTGCCTGATCCTAGAGCAACACACATGCTCAAGCACATCTAATAAATATTTCTCCTAGCTCAGAGAAGACTAACATTTGTTCTTGCTTTAAGAAAAGATTATACCCTCTAAGTATACCCTTGCATTGCTCTGGCTGTATGCAGCTGGTTTGGGATGAGATGCCTGCAGATTCTGGATGGAATAACACTAATAAAACAAGAATCCAGAGATCCTTCAGTTGCATCAGGAAGCACATTCTGCAGCCAGAGGAAAACCCAGCACCTCAGATGCTCCCTGACAGACGCACAGGGATCTATTCCTCCCACACCAGCCGTGCTGGGTGATCTGGGCAGAGCTGTCTTTGCTGCTGAGGCTGAGCTTCTCAGCGAGGTGAGGACAAGGCGAGTTTTTCTGGGGGAAGATTGGAAAGTGTTTGTGTCCCTGGATAGTCTGTGGAAGCGCGTGGGTGTTTCTGCTTGTTTGCAGGGCCGGGTTCCACAGAATACTTAGGCACATGTGTAACCAGAAGGGACGCCCATTAGAGTCCTGCAGAGACAGACACTTCCAGCCTCCCAGCTGCAGCAGGATCCAAACCGTTTTCCACGAAATCTCAATTGCTTTTCTTTTGTTCAAGCCACCAAAATAACTTTCATTCTGGCAAGAATTCCCTGCCCATGTAGAAGCTGAATTAAACTCACTTTGAAGTGTTGCAGGTCCTCCCCCTCACAACGAAAAGTATCCATAATACAGGTAAGAGATCTTGCACTGCTGAATATCACCTGGCTACTAATGTGAAAAACAGAATTAATTCAATGCCAAGAAGTTGTGAGAAAGTTTGTGCAAAATCAACATCAGTTATAGGGACTGTCTCATACCACAGCTATTTTGCAGCAATTTCACTTTACATTCCTTGGCCAGCACTGCTTGTGGAATAATTAAATGGCCAGATGACACACAGTCAGATTCAAAAGCCTTGAATGTGAATGAATATCAGTTTCCTAATTCTGAGAGGAATTTAATCATGAAAACTTCCACCTACTGTCCAGTTTACCCTATTCTGCAGAAAGCTGAAAAGCTGTGATATCCATGAGATCATGTTCATGGTACTTTTTCCAGACCAGAAGGAAACCTGAGCTATTGCCTCACAGGGGAACAGGATTTGGGATGCAAACCCCCCTCTTCCCATCTTCACATAATGAAGCTTTCTGACTGGGATTCCTACGTCATTAAAACAGACACATCACTAAACCAGACACTTCATTAAATTGGAAACACATTTAAAACTGAGAGTGTGGGGTAACTTCATAGAATTATAAAGAAAATAATTATGATTGCAGCAAAAGAAACATTTTTTCACCTGGTATTACTCAATATGCATTGAATATATAGTATTTAATATGCATTGTACACAGTGCTTTGTGTTGTATAAAGACACTGTGTTTCTCAGTGTATAAACAGTTAATTGCAAAAATGTCTCACATTTCAGCTGCAAAGCTAGACACGTATGTTTTCTGAATGTGTCAAATAAGCAAGACACCAACTAGCCTTGGTGTATTGAGAAGAATGTGTTCAAACCACATGCCAAAGTAAACAGGAAAGCTAAACTATTGGTTTGGGCGTGTTTTTGTTTGTTGTGGGGTTTTGTTGGTGATTTTTAAGCATCCCAATGTTTTCTTGGAGCCCTAATACATATTAAAATGAAAATAGATGAAAAAGTGTTGATTCATTTACAGAATGAATTCACACACCCACCTGAAAAGACACTTGAAATTTTGAAGAGTGTCAAAGTGTCACTTTGCTTGCATATATTTTCCTTCTCCTGTTTATAAATCCAGAATGTGCCTAAATAAGTGACAGATTTAGTTAGACTAAGCTTTAAAGTGAAACTGCAGCAGAGACCCTGTTTTGCACAGAAAGCCATCCTACAGAGAAGCAGGGGTGGGGCAGCTGCAGGAACTTAAACTTTGTGTCAAGGGGCTCCAAGCAGATGACCAGTCGGGACAAAATATGGAGGAACTCCTCACCAAGGCAATAATCACAATCTGCAAAGTCATTGAACAAGGTAAACCGAAAGTTTCCTTGATGGATTTGTATTTTGCGAGTAGAGGACCATTCACTTTATTCACTCAGCTGTATCATGTCTGATAAACATACTTTCCCATCATACCTTCCGGGACTTCTTTAAAGTGCCTACAGAGTTAAAGCCCAAACCCATGAATTGTAGAGCCAGTGGGAAGGAGATGGTGAGAAAAGCATCACCCTCGTACAGCAGCCCAGGCTTGTGCCAGGTTTGTGTCTGCATTACCATGGCCTGATGTAAACAGAAAAGAAATCTCCTGTCTTGGATCACATGGCAGGGGATGGGGGATGTGACATGTAAATGAGGGGAGGATGAAAGCATAAAGCCCCTAAGTACACAGAAGAGCAGGCCTGTGAGCAATGAGCCCAAGTTAGAAATGCCACTGGAGACTCACACTTACAATGAATTGCTTCAATAAGACTGGTTTGCACATTTGTCCTAAATACACCCTGGGATTGCTCTATGAAAGAGAAATACCTTGTCATTCCAAGGAATAAACAGACTGGGATTTAATTCAGGCAGGTGTTGGCTGGTGATGGATCTGTGTTCACCTAGCAGCTGTGTGTGTTTACAGGGCATCTGCTCAGCTCAAACACAGCCAGGGTGGTGTTGCAGTTTGTGCAGTGGGCCAGCAAAACTGATGGGAGGCTTTCCTTCCTGCCCATCGTCCATCCCTGGAAGACCAGTCAGTGTTAGAAGATTAATTAGCCCAGTTGGTGCCTATTAAGCCACTGCCTCAGACACAGAGGCAGGGTAATCCTGGTGAGGGATCTTAACATGCTTTGGGTAACGCTGCTATGATCAGAACCACCCAGAACACCTGACAGGAGATAACATCCAGACTTTGGCTGAAAGATGGACTCACAGAGAGGGCCCAAGGGAGAGAAGGGAGGTCAGGACTCACAGAGAGGGCCCAAGGGAGAGAAGGGAAGTCAGGACCTCTCCACCAACATTCCAGCACAAAGAGGCAGAAGCACAAGACAACCTGTTTGAATTAGGATGTTAGCTGCACTGGGATAGATGGGAATTGTTGCTACAGAGAAAACCAAGATCCGCTGGTCTGAACTGTGTGATACTGTGAGGATCTCCGTTGCTGGGATTGTCTGAAGCCTGCTCTCACTCTTCTGGCTGTCAGATTCCACTTGAAATCTGTGTTTCTTTTTCACTTTGTGGATGCAGCGTCTGTCTCGGTGGGAGGGATATGCATAATTAAGTGCAAATTGTGTTCTCATGATGCAATGCAGACTCATCTAGTATTTCCCAGGTACCACCATCTCAAACAACTTGGCAGGAATTTATCAGTTGTGAGGCTGGGATTTAAGAAGAGCAGTAAACTTCAGCGCTGCAGAAGTGCTCCTGATGCACAGTGGCCCGATCCTGCTCCTGGGAACAGCTGTGCAAGACCACACTTACGGCTGGGCTGGTCTTTTGAAGGGAAGCTTGGTTTATGTGTTTTTCCTCCTTTTCCCTTAAGGCAGCCTTCGCTTTAAACCCAAGATCTCTACATTTAGCACCGGGGGATAGTGCTGTCAAGCCACTCCAAGCGGCTGCTTTGTGTAATGTTCAAGAGACTCACCGTAGGAGACTAAAAAACCCCCTTAAGCAATCCCTACGGAAAGCGTGGGGGAGTGCCATAAATTATGTCAGAATGCAGGAGGGTCATTTAAGAGCAGCTGACTGGTTTGCTGGTTGTAGCTGTGCTGGAATGAAGAGAGAATGAACAGTTGCCAGGGCTGTGAGACGAGGGATGTGGCTCCTGAGTATGCAAAGAGATCAAGAATGGGCAATTCTGTGATTTCCATCTCTCCCAGGCCTGACATTTCCCCTCTGCCACAACCAAATTGGGTAGGATAAGCTCACTTTTTTAGCAAATGCTCAATTGATGAATGTCAGCTGTTTATCACAAATTTTTTGCCTTTTGGCTGGACCTCCAAAGCATTTTTGGCTTTTGGCAAAGGGTATTGAGATTGGTACTTACTTATTTAAATAAGTAAAAGTACAAGCCAGAAATTTCCCTTATGATAGCTCATCCCAGACTAAGTTTTTGCTACTACTGCTCCTGGCTCAGCCTTGGCAGCTGGCTGATAATAATGATAATTTTATAATTAATAATAATAAAAATAATATTAGTATAATTAATAGTAATTTGATAATATGCTGCACAATCCAACAAGGAGCTTTATCAATCAAAACAAGCCCTCGCAGGAATGTTCAATCACTCTTCTTTAGTAGAATCAACCTTAACATAATGCTTTCATCCCAAGATAATGTTAGTCTGCAGGTTTGTATCTGTTCTCACTGCTCCAGGGCTATTTATTTCTTCATACCTTGAGGGTCTACTAATTAGCAACCTTCTTCCACACCCTTTGATATCACTAAAGTAATCTCAGAGTAAGCGACTACTTTCTCATGGTATCTCTGAGGGAGTGGAGAACAGCTGGAATCATTCGATGTGTGAGAGTTTGAGCAGCTCTCCAAGAGCAGTGATTGAAAGATGGCAATAGCATTGCTTATGCAAGTGAAGTACCCTGACTGTTTCAGGATGGCTGTGGCTGACAGGATATGAAAGATATTTACTCTCAGCTCAGTCCAGAATCAGTAGATAGCAGAGTGATAGTCTGCTATACCTCTCAATCATTTTTTGTTCCCACCTTCCCATTTGCCTTGTCTTGTTCAGCATGTGAGGTCTTGCATAGGCAGAAAACTCTCAGCACATTGGGGCAAAGTAACAGCAAAACCAGGACCTGAATATGAGTTTCATGAGGAGTCTGGGAAAGCAGCTGAGAGCTTGGTACTGCCTGCATGGAATTACTCAGTGATTCCCACACTTCACAAACCCTCTGATTCACAGTTTCTCCACAGGACAGCTGGGATAACATGTTTGAAAGATGAATTTTGCACTGCTGAAGTCTCTTTTCAGGTAGTTTCTAATAACACGGTAGGTGTTTATTTAAAACATAATTGCTTGCATCTTTTTTCCAAATTACTCGCTTCACTGCTCCACAACACGAGCTAATTTAAAGGCCTGTCATTAAGTTTGCAAACTCATTCTGCAAAGTTCAAAACTGGAGATGAGAAAAAGTTTTCTCCCTGTTAAAAATGCTCTTCAGACCAGAGTGACCCTGATGCAATCCAATGGCAGCTCCTACTCAAAAGATGAGCCCTTGCAGGAAAACCAGTGGTTTCCAACAGCCCCTTTGATACCTGCCATTAATTGCCTGCTCTTGCTTGCCTGGTCTCATGGCAGCCTCCTGCCCTTTGCTCCTTTGTGTTCCTGTTCCAGCTCTTCCTTTTGTTGCCAGTCCTTCTCTCCCCTTCAGCACCATATTAGAGAGGTAATAAAACCCTTGTGCTGATAGAAAGAACCAGATACAAGTGGCTGTGTGAGTCTATTTATGTTTATATCATGAAGCCAGAGAACAGGCTGTCCCGGGTTCTGGTTTCCAACTGCAGCATAAATCCATCAGTGAGTGTGTTACAACCCCAGGGAAGAAAGCAGAAAGATACCAGCAGACACTGCGGGACATCCACCAGAACCCCATCTCTTAATTCTGCAGAAGTGTGAAAGATGGAGGCTTTCACCCCAAACTAGATGAGCTGTCATTTCATTTGTTGGTGGGGACTCCCTGCAGACAGGAAGCAGGGAGATGGTATCAGATCAAGAGCATTAAATACCTGGTTACATATTTGAGCTCCTCCTCAGCTGAGGAGGCACCAGGGCACCTCGGAGCAGTGTCCTGGGTCACATGCTGTTCTTGCTGCCCCTCCCCTGGCTGCACAGCCAGCATCATTGGGACATCACTCTGAGGGGTCTCCCTTCCTTGAAACAGCTATAAATTGAATAATACCATCCATTATAATAACACCAGGCCAGCCTAGATGGGGGTTTGACCTACTTGGTTTAGTGGAAGGTGTCCCTACCCATGGGGGGACACCGGGGGGGTGGAACAAGATGATCTTTAGGTTCCTTCCAACACAAGTCATTCTATGATCCTCTTTCAGCCACTCAGGGAGAAGCATTTAATTAATGAATATAGAACAAACTTTCCTTTGCCAAGCTTGATGCATGTAGCATTTACCAAACTCAGCCCTATCTCAGGATGATAGCAATTTCCTTCACCAGACAGCAGCTTTCAAAGGGAAAGCTGGCACAGGTGGCTTCTCAGAACAAAGGAAAGGACGTAACAAGAATATTTTTTCTTTTTTCCTTTGAATGTTTTGCATGCAAGGCTATGTTAAGTACAAAGCAGATGACAAGCTAAGCAGATTGTTTTGGCTGATGCAGAAGTCCATCTCTCTTCTGGTGGAAAGAGATGACAGCAACACATGCAAGACAGCCTGGCTGAACTGCAGCTTTAATGTGAGATGTTCACATCTCAGTAGACTTCAAGATAAATGGCCTTTATCTTGTCTTCCATATGGTTTTGTTTTTCATATAAGTAAGTGAATCATAACACTGGCTGAAAGAGAGCAGCTATCCGACTGCGCCAAGCTGGGAAAGGAGGGAAGAGGAGAGAAAAATTTGGAGGGCAGAGAGAAACTCTCCTTGGAGGATCCTCATGGAGTATGACAAGATGAAAATGGTGCAGGAGTAATGAGCAGCTCAGGAGGCTGAAGAGAGCCTGCCCAGCAGGTGGGGTGAAAGGCAGTTAATCTGGATGAGAAGGGATCATCTCCCTGGCATTGTTCGCTCTCTCAGCTGGGTGTGCACCAAACCACTCACTGGTCAGTTTGCTTCAGGCCAAGCACATGCTTAAGCATGTAGGTGGTTCAGAGTCTTGGAGCAATGGTTGAAGGGAAGGTCACCTGTCACCGCTGAGATCAGTGGGAGTTTTGCTGAGGATGCACTCCCTGATGCTCTAGAGGCAGGAACACCACGGGAACAGGCTGTCCTTCAGCATTATGCTTACATTACTAACACTGCACTCACAGAGCAGGTTAGGAGCTGCAAACACAGTCCTTCATCCTAGCAATATTTTATACCTTAACATATTAGTTGTCAAAGTTAAAGACATATTAGATACACATTAAAAGCCAAAGCCAAAGCAAATGCACTCAGTGAGAGGGCAGACCCATGCTTCAAGAAGTCTTTGGTTTTATAAGCCAATTTAGCTGAGGTCTACTAAGAGCTCTTCCTGGTGAAAGAGTATTTTCTCTGCTACAATCATATCAGCCTGTTCTCTGGGTTAATGGAGATAAATACTACTGCCAGATTTTGTTCTTTCCCTGCATGTAATCTAATGCCAGATGGTTCTGAATGGGTATTAAATCCCCCATGTGCATGACCTCCCCAAGGTTTTTATCATTAGAACCTTAAAATAATTCAAGGAAAGCTTTCCCTAAGCCCAATCATAAACCTCCTAATGAGGAGCTGAAGTCACAAAGAAAATCCTTTTTAAAATTCCCATTTGGTGGGTTTTTTTCCTCCTTTATGACAAACAAGCAAGAATTCAGAGATGCTTTAAAACTGTTTTAGTAGAAAACACATAAAAAATGAGGGTTCAGGTTAACAGTTCAGGTTCCCAGCAGGGTTCAGAGATGTAGAAACTGAAAAGCCATCTTCAGCCTCTAATGCACAGGCCAGTGACATCACCATCCCTCAAGGCACAAAGAAGTTACTCTGTCAGTAACCGACTGTTTTATTCACAGTGCAACGTAACACCTTGTGTCAGAATAAATACGATCCAATCTCAAACGAGAGGTTCAAACGGGACCTTACCCACAAAAAAGTGCAAGTTCTTACGTGAACACCATCTTCATGCTAACTGCAGTTAAGCAAGAGCAGCTAAAATCCCAGAGATTTTTGTAGGAATTTTCTGTCCCTCATTTGCACAGAGTGGAGGATACATTTTAATGATTTTACATTTGGTTTTCTACTTGCTGTTTACTGCATTGCACCAAGCCTTACTTGCTGCCTGTTGCTTGAGCACATAAGAGAAAATCGTTCATATCCTCATGGGTTTTCTGTACTTCTCATTAGTGGATCATCCAAAACCAACATAAGTATTCTTGCTGCTAAATCACATGTTGCAAGAATAGGGAGGGGTGAGAAATAAGAAAAATAAAGATGTTTCAGAAAATTTGGGGTGTCCAACCTGTCTGGAAAACTTTATAAGGGCCTTTACACTGTGCATGTAAGAGTCAGCTCTCATTAATATCTGTTTCAACTGGGAACATGCAACATCTGCAAAAAAACCCAATCCTTGGCCAAAACCACAGAAGCAATCATCCTGAGAGAGTTTAGTTCGGGTAACTGAGGAAACTGAACCCAGTTCATCCGGAGGGCATTCAAATGCATGTGACTTTAATCATGGGAACATCTTGCCTTGCCCTGAAGTCCCACACTCACCTCCCATCACCTAAGAAGAGGAATCTGAAAGATAACATGCTGCTTCCAATATCTGGCACTAGAACAGAGCCACCCAGCACAGCAGGAGACTATTTATTTAGAAATAAACAAACAAAATATAAATAAAAATAGAAAACCTGTCTCAACACCCAGAAGTACCCTGTCAGGTCACCAAGGATGGCATCACTGTGCAGCACATGATTTCCCCAAACCAGAGGCACTCTCGCCCACTTCTCATGCAGCCACACAGACAGTGCCTGTACAGGCACCTGCTCTGTATTCTGACAGAGATGCAGGTGGCCTCTGGAATGGGAGGGGCAGGGATCATTTGCCAGAGCTCAGAGCTGAACCACGAGCACTGAGCTCCAAACAGACACTGAAGAAAACAACATCCTGATAGGTAACATCCAGTTCATTAAACATTTGGATGTAAATCTGCCCCTTCTAACCTGCAGCCTCAAATATCCTGCCCTCATTGCAGCCTCACCTCTTACGCAACTTTGTCCTCTTCACCCTAATTCCATTCCTGTTTCATATTCATTGTTTATGTCCTTGTGGATCCCCACACCCAGTCTCCAACCATCTCTCCTGCTTAATCCTCATTGCATTTATCTCCACACTTTCCTTATCAGCCTTGTTAGTAGCTTATTAGCTCCCAGTATGTCCCTGACTCCTGGATTCTAACCAAAGCCCCTTTTACCTGGTTCTGGTCGCTGTCTGCCCACCCACTCCTCACAATCCTTGTGCACATTGCCTTCCTTGGGCATCTCCACTGAGGCCAGCTTGATGTCAGCCATCCCCATCCCAAACTATCATCTGACCTGCAAGTGATGTTCATCTGGACAAGGAAATAGTTCATGTGGTGAAACACTGCTAAAGACTGAGTGCCAAAGCCCTGTCTGAAATCAGAAGGCATCAGAACTGGGAATGGAGCACAACCAAACTCAGAAACAGGTAGTTGTGGGAGCCAGTGAGCATGTACCCCAGTTCTGTTCTCTCCATTGGTCCATGGGTTTCCCTGCCCCTTTCCTGACTCCGGTCCAGAAAGTTCCTCCCTCCCCGTTCTCCCACTGGCCCTGTCCCCTGGTCCCTGCCTCAGTTTCCCTGTTGGTCCCCTTACCCCAGCCCCACCTATGTACCGCCCCTGTGCCCGCAGACCATTGGTCCCTGATGTGCTCCCTGCTCCCATATAAAAACCTGGACACCCCATTGTTCAAGGTCTTTCGCCTCTAGAATCTTCACGGGTGGTTTGAATAAACTGCTCTGTGGAACCATATGCAGAGACCTTTCCCGTCTCCTTGCCGTCGGTTTGCCGCAGAAGCCAGCCGGTGCGTGACTAACCCCGGCTTCTGGCTTAGGACAGGTACTTGCCCCCATCACCACTTGGTGTAGTTTCCCTCCCTGGCACCCTGGCCATGCCCCGGCAGCACCATCGTGGGCTGTGCAGGAGCAGCAGGGAAAAGGCAGAACCGTGTATGGAAGGAACTAATGAAGCTGTGCAGAGCCCTTCATCCTGCAGCCAGTGAAACCCTGCCCAAGTGCAATGTTTTACAGCTGCACGCAAGCTATTTGTTATCCCAGGCCAAAAATAAAAAGAGCTGTTGGTTTCTGTCCATTCCTTAGATGCCACGTTTTAAAAGAACAAAGGAGCAATGCTGCCACCAGGCCTCACCAGAAAGGGACCTGCTGGGACTGGAGGACAGGAGTCAGCTCTTGTCCTGGGGAAACCTAACACTGAACTGGGGTATGGGATACAGGCTGCAGGACCCCAGGATGTTCCAGCTCTGGGGATGAGGAGAATTTCTGGCACATCATCCTGGCACCTCCAGCAGGCCGAGAGCAAGGAGGGAGGCACAGGGTGAGCGGGCTTTGCTCTGCAGCACTTTTGAGACAAAGAAATTTTACTAAAAAAGGAACTTGAAACACTTCAGTCCGTCGAGCATCGAGGCCGTGCCAGCTCTGTCTGCATCCCGCTGCAGTCCCCGGTGACCAGGAGGGGGAGGAGGCAGTGGGAGGAAAATGGCAATGTACACCCTGCTCTGCACTGATGGCTCAGGGCCAGCCACAAGTGAGCCCGAAGGTCTCAGCCAGCCCACAGAAGGGTCGGGAGAAGCAAGCGGGGGTTTGGTGGCTGGTCTCACCAAGGAGCAGCAGGAGACTGGTAGGGAATCTCTCCCTCTGTTTTCCCCTTCCTGCTCCTGCTGCCCAGTGACACTTGCATGTTCTTCAGGGCATGAACCCACCCCCGCTGTGTGTCTGTGTCTCACCCATGCTTTGGGACACCACACTTGACAGGGACCCCCTGCCCTGGGGTACTGCCAAAAACACAGTTCTGGCTACACGGATAATACCAACTTATTATAGCATTTCCCTTTATAGCTGTGCTGCAGACGGCATTTCCAGATCTCTGTGAAGCATTCTTGCTTTTTCTTTCCATCCTTCAGTGCAACTTGACAAGTTTTGTGGTTCTTTTCTTAATATGTGGGTTTATTTTATGTCACCAAGCACTGGCAAGGACAGAGAGGCTTTTAAGTCACAGTAATCTGAATTTTAGAAATAACAAGCTACAAAGATCTGTGATTAAATGTGGAGCATGCGAGAGCAGCAAAAACAAGTACTCTGTGTTCTTTAAAAGATCATTTAGGTAACAGTGACATAACGTAAGTACCCGGTTGCAGTCCAATTTAATCAGAAAATATGCCTCTGGAGCAGAACCATCTAACTTAGGAAAAGAAACAGAAGTACAGTCACCACCAGTAGAAGAAATTAATGCATTCCACTTAGACAAAGATTAATTATTATGAATCACTCCAAAAGTACGTTTGCCCCAAGTGGGAGTACACAGTCTTCTATTCATCAAGTTGCTTTCAAATAATCATTAAACATCTTAAGACAGAAGACAATTTTTGTCACCCAAAACAAGCACTACAAAATGAGGACCACCTTTTTTTAGTTTGGAGCATTTTGATCAAAAGTAGCTGCCCAAAAGTAGGACAGGCAGAACATCTGCTAGAAGAAATGTGTATCGGTGCAGAGGACTCTGCTGATTCCAGTATAATTGTTCATGTAAGAGTTTTCCTCTCAGTGATGATTTTTCCATATCATTTTTATCATAAGTTCACCAAATTAAATTTATATTTGCTCCTAATTTTGTCCAGTTTAAGGGCCTCAACTATAACCTCAATGGCATCTCAAAGGGTCATAAATCAGATTTAAAGCCAGAAGTCATCTCAGCTGAATGTTTTGAAGAAAAATGAATATGTTGGTTTCAGGAAGGGCAGGAGTAGGCGTCTTAGTGAGGTCTCCCTTTGCACAGGGGTTCTATTAAAAATACTTCAGAAGGATGATGGTGGGACAAGTATGTCTGAAACAGACTGGGTTATTAACAGCAGGCTTGGCTCCCCTTCATCACTTACATTTCATTTGCCATTTCTCTCTGGGCAGTCCCTGGTAGACGTGTCCTTGTGACAGTGCTCCAATAGAGCATTGCTCTGGGTAAGACAATGTTCAAGAACAAGAACACAGTTCAAAATAAAATTACTTTGTCTTTTACAAGAGAAAAGAAAAAGTGCAAAACTGAAGGACAGCAGGAAGCAACTATGTTACCAACTGGATAATATTATTGTTTTATTAAATTTATGCATATGGAAAGCTTCTTCTGTGAAACATTCCCCAAAGCATCACTCCATTAGCATTCCTTAGCATTTCTGGTAGGATGGGAATGAGAAACTTGTTTCCTTTTACTTTGCAGGGCCAGGGTGAGGCACAAAGCAGGCAAATATCAGATGATCCTGATGGGTCCCTTCCAGCTCAGTATATTCCATGATTTTTACAATAATCTAATCAGCAGAACCCCAGATGCTGAGGTTGACTTCACAGCCGACTTTATCTGGGAGACTAAGAGATGGCCTTCTAGGTAAAGCATTCTTCCTTTTTTAAATAGTCTTCTTCTCCAGCATTAGAGACACAGTTTACGGCTCAGTCCTCACCCAGCCCAAGCAGTTCTGACAGGCAGTGCTTCCACTGACACTTTTTCCATTACAAAGTAGTGTTCTACCCAAACATACTTTGTTTGACACCAATAAATTAGGGCAGCTCTTTTAATCATACTCGAAACTGAACTAGGCCAATTTTACCCTTTTTAAAAGGGTATAAAATTGGGTGACTTTTCAAAGAAAACTTTTTTTTCTTTTTTTAGTGGCACAGTCCAGCACTCCCTGTTCCTGGCAGCAGCTCAGAAGTGCTCTGAGACATGCATCTTTTTGTGTCAGTTCTGACCCAAATGAAATCAAGAAACCTTGGAAATCTCACAGGAGATGGATTTTTGTGAGTTTTCCAATTTAAAGAAGTAGAGATAAACCAAGATAAGTGTCTGAGAAAAGATCTGCAGCATGTGGAAGGTTCGTCTATAACTAGATATGTCTGCCTTTATTTTATGGCCTTACACTTTTCTAGAGATATGCCTACAGGCACTTGATTAACGCTGGAGTAGTTATGTAAATGAATGAATGGGACAATAGATGTAGTAGAAGAAAGCCTTCCTTCTCAACTCTGACAAATGCTTGCTTTCCAAAGGAGAGATTGTTTTAATTGGCTAGCTAGTTCCTCAGAATTGATTAGAAAGGACAGGGAGGGAGAGGACCTTCAAAAGCCGGGCAATTCTGAGGCTTTTCCCAAGCAGCAGCAATGATAAAAGGAAAAAAGAAAAATGTGCTTGTTTCTGTTACTTAGATATTTCAAATACATTGCTTCAAATCAACTTTTAAGTTTTCCTACCATACCCACATGGCAAAAAGAGAAAGAGACAACACCTTTATCTTCAGAACAGCTTGCTCACATCACACCACAGTTTATTTTGTGACTCCAATATACTCTGTGTTTCTTTTTCTCCATTCCTTCGTTACCACCTCACCATTAGCAAGTGTTGCTAAGTAACATTCTAGAGGCCCCTATAATTTTGCTACATGACTGCACTACAACCACATGTTAATGCTTCACAAAGGCAGTAACTATCAGCAATAACCACTATATCACTTTTAGGGAAACCACGGTACTTTCTCATCATGACTGTATGCTTCCAAGTTGCACCAGGGTAATTCACTGTTGCTGGAGGCTGGGATGAGTAAATTCCCATGCTGGATTTACAGAAATCCTGGTGGTTCTCCCACTCAATGGACATGTGCAGTGAGTTGAGGTGCGGCTCATTTCCCTGGCATATTGAACACACTGAATACTCGCTGTGGGCTTTGTGTGTTCACCAGTTGCTGTGTGGGCAGTACTGGGAGGGCACCCCTAGAATCACCTGTGTGGCACTAAGCCATCCCTCTGGGTCACTGGGATGTGGTGACCTCAGGTCTGTCACAGGGGCTCCTGGAAGGGGCATCTCGATGTCAAGATGTCCCACAGTGGCTGGGAAGAGGATGATCTTGGGAGGCTTGGTTCCTTGGTGCCTCAGCTGTGGGTCAGACTCTTGGGTGTAGGTGAAAAGAGGCAGGTGAGGGCAAGAAATCCTGAAGAAGGTCACTTTCAGAAATTAGGTATCCTAAAAGGTTCATCAATAGGAACACGAAAAGATACACCAAGAAATATTTTAGCTTAACTTCTACCTGAAATGATTCACTGGTCTTACCCAGTCAGGACAGAATTAAAATCCACATCTCAAACAAGAGGTGATGCCAGTGCTGAAGTGGGATAAAGCAAGACTCCTATAAGATGGGTCCCAGCGCACACAGAGTTCAGAGGAAGTTTTCTGCCTGCATAAAATTAGAGGAGTCAGACATATAATTACTGTGAAAAAAGAATAATTTTTCATCCTTTTCATTGTGTGGTAAAAGAAATTAAAGGAAAATCAAGTACCTCTAATAATTTCAAAATGCTGCACTTCGTCATCAATCTCAGTGTGCCATAACAAGCCTTCCAGGAAGTTCAAAAGTTGCAGTGGGACAAAAATGGGCTTAAGGGATGTTGGACAATTCAGAAACATGATTCCAATAGCACCAGATAATGTCTGTGTTACCCTAAATAATATTTTATTATTATGCCTGTTCTAAAGTGGAGGCTGTATGCACATATAAGCATGTATATATTTACAGATACACATCAATAGAGAGAGTCCATGTATCTGCATGAATGTTCATATTAACAAATGTCAAGGGGAGACTCCTTCAATAGCTATAAAGGTTTAATTTCTTATCTAGTGAGTTCCCTGTTTTACTTGGTTGAAGGCTTAGTATTTACATGTTTAATTATCTAAGATTTCCTCTCTCCCAAGGAGCACACTGGTTTGCCATGTTCAATAAAGTAATGAAACGTAGAATAAATCTTTCTGGTGGAATAACTACATGATACTAAACCCATGCTTTATCGTATCCCCACCATGTACTTCAGTTTCTTTAAGTGTATCTTTGTAGCAACCAAACTTGCCATAAATTAGTCATGATGATATTACAGCTGAACGTAATTTCAAAGTCTCTCAGCAAGTTATTAAGCGTTTGTTGCCTAGGTCACTGCTGAGGAAATTTGAAAACTCTGATATGATTTATGAATATTACTATATTAGTATTGTATAAAAGGCTGTGGGGAATACCAGCACATAAACCTTTGTTTAATTTCGTTCCAATAAAAATTTCATTTCTTATAGCAAAATAAACAAATAAATCAATGTTGAATGATTCTGTTGTTTTATTACGTAACTTATAATTTGGTGTTACACATCCAAGCCAAGAAAAATCTGAGACCCTGCTCATTTTTGTTGAAACATAATTAGTTAACATTTAGAATTATTCTGCAGAGGTTGCTTCCTTGAATGGCATCCATAATGTGATGTAAGAAAAGAAAGTCCAGGAACACAAGGCTTGGCTTTTTTCTCCCTATGTACAATTACATTATCCCTATTATTAGCCAATTTCTCAATGTAAACCTTTTTCGTCTGAAGTTTACTCAACTGTTTATGGGATAATTAGTTTCCTAAAATTCCTACAACATCAGTGTCCAATTTAAGAGATGCTGTTACCTTGAAACTTGATGTCGTGTGAGTTGCATGGAAATACAACTTCTGTTCCTCATCACGTAGCCCATCCCCATAACTGGGAAACAGTCCCATCTGTATGAGTCCCTCTCAGCTCATGGAATGGGAGATGTTGAATAATGAGAAGACAAGGTTAAAAGAGTCAAAACTTTGGCCATTTTCACCAAATCACGAACTAATCACAGCTTATATTAATCACCTGCTGAAGATTCAGCTCTCCTTTGAGAAACTGAAGTCTGTGGGACTTGCACGTGTGCTGCGGTGCCTCGCTTGCTCCAGCTGGCAAAGCTGACCCAGGCACCGGGCAATCCCTGCCCACCCTGGAGGAGCGGATGGAAGCAGATCACGGCGCGGGAGGGCAGGCGAAGTCCCATCGAGGGCTCGCCGTGCCCACCGATGGTGAGGGCGTGCCGAGGAGGAAAGGAACAAGAGGGGTCTCTGGCATGGGGTTCCAAGGCTTTATTACTTGAAGAGTTCCAGAGGCCAAAGACACATAAAATGGAGGGTCCAGGGCTTATATAGGGGGAGGTGCAAGGGGCGGAGAAGGCATGGAGTGACAGGGTACAAACCAATGAGGAAGGTACGGGGAGGAACCAGGGAACAGGGAACCAATGGGGGACCAAGTAGCATAGAGGGTTCTAGAAATCTTACCTGTTAAGGGGAAAATATACATATTCAAAGGGACATACATAAAAGAGGGTGGAAAATTAGCAAACCAACTAAAGACAAGAAATCTACATATCAGTGCAAGGCCTAGTGGGAACTCACCCTAACCAGGGGAGGACTTCTCGAGCCTGCCCATCATCCACGGGCCCCACGGCTTCTCAAGCACACGTTTTGTGTCTTTACAGACCGCAACACACATGTGGGTACATGGTGACATTGTGGAGGATCTGGCTGTTGCTGTCTACAGCACCAAGTCTGTCGGCTTCTGCAACACCATGCAATGAAAATGTCCCTCACACTAGTGAATGACTAACCTAAGCCAGTGTAATTTCTAACTTATTGTAGGTGTATATACATTAGTGTCTCAGAAATACTGCAGATATTTCTCGATCGCTGGGAGGCAGTAATCCCCAAGTTTAACTAGGTTTTCCCTTGGACATACTGCTTGACCTTAGGTGAGTCACCTAATCTTTCTTTCTCTCTGTTTTGCTGTCTATAAAAGTATGATAATATTGGCTCACATCACCTCCTGAATAAGCCAATATTCAACACAAATAGCTGATGTGAGATTAATATTTCTAAAGTATTCTGTTGATGAGAAATGCTGTCAGTCCAAAGTGTATGCTACTATAATTATGGTATACAATAGAAATCAGGCAACTCATGGGTATTCTTCAGCCAGCCTCTATATCTGCTACATGACTTCACAGGTACATGTCCAATGGAAAAGAGATTTAAAAATAAAAGTGTCCTTGAAACTAGATAAGAAACTTTCAGCCAATGGAGAATGTCCATCAACACCTATCTGGGAAACCTACAGTTCCAGCCAGTTCAGTCTGATTTTGTTTCTTCATGTACTCAAATCCACCATTCTGGCTGATGAAGGAGGAAGGGACAGCTTTGAGAGAAGGATTGTGCTAGGTCATGGTACAGAAGGGTTCGAAAAGACCCCTCAGGGTTTTGATTCGTGATGTCTGCAGAAGCCACACACCTGATAGGGTAGAGCACGAGGTGACAGCAGTCCTGCCATCTCCACATGTCTCTCACTCCATGCCCAACAAGAGGATCCAAAAATCCACGTTGCTGCACACTCACCAATGAACTGAAATACATAATTACTCCCTTTGGCTGAAAATTCCCAGAGAAAGGGTGACTGGCCCATCTTTTTTCCACCCTCAGAGAAAATATTAGCTTGATTTTCAGAGGTGAGCGTTACGTACCTCATGTCAAAGCCTTGCACAAATCCTAATGCATCATCTTCTGCCACAGAGAAGGAGGAACAAGGAGCTTTTCAACATGCCTAAGAGAGCACAAAAATATTTTTTTCTTTAAAACTGTGAAGTCATCAGAAAGGGCTGAAGTTTTAGAATGAATGTGATTCCACTTATACTAAACAACTGCTGAATGGAATCTTCTCCCTCTTTCTTCCATTCTCTTTAGCTCTAACTTTCTTCCACCTGGAAAATGCCCTGAACATTTGGGCACTGTCAGGAGCAAGAAGCAACTGTTCAGTCACAGCCAGCCCAAGGCATTTCTGTAAAATAAGTCACTCTATTCTCACTGTTGGGCACCAAGTGGAACAGTGGGCGAAGCAGGCTTTCCCCTCCTCCCCACCCAACTCCACGTTTCCCCAGGGAATCCCAATAGATTTCTCAGCACCCACCCAAGCAATGCCATGGTGCAGCTGTACTGTGTTACACCAGCCAAGCATGTGGCTCCACTGCCCTGCAGATTTGTACACCTTTGAGGGAAGGACAGCATTACACAGCTGCTTTGGCCAAAGCGTGGGTTGGTTTGTTTGCGTACTGTTTCACTATGAAGAAACATGGGCTTCTAGCTTCCTATAAAATGAAGAAAAAACCCCAAAGGAAACAACAGCTTGGAGATAAAAAGTCCCAAATTTCTAGAAAATGTCAACTACAAGAAATGTGGTGGGTGTAAAAACCGCAGATTAAGCTTTACATCCATGTACAGCATCAACGTTTGTTCTGAACAATGCTCAATGGTGAGAGTGGGGAACTCTGTGAGCGCAGCCTCCCACTGCGGACATGCCTCCCATTCCTGGGGCCAGCAAGTGCCCCTTCCCACGGACACCCCCACAAAGCCTCTGTCTGTTCTTCACAGCACTGGGCAGAAGTTTTGCTTCCTCTTTGCAAAGCCCTTTCCAGCAGGATGGAAATGAGCTTTGCTCCAGAGGCTGGGGGTACATCCCCAGCAGTGTGAGCAGGTACCAGGGCGGGTCACTGGATACAGCACTACCTTTTGCACTGCTGTAATGGGTGGGGAGCTTAGAAGCCACTGCCTCACTCCAGGTCCAGTCGAGGACTGGGTTTGGCTCATTAGTGTTAGGCCAGATCACACACTGTTCACATAGCACAAGGGGTGAGACAATAATTCATCCCTGTTAATCTACAGTAAATCAGGAGAGGACAGAAAATGTTAGCTATGTGGCTAATATTTGCATACTGCCATTCATTAAAAACCCACTGAAATGTGACTGAAAAGGAACTAAATTAGAGATCTTTCAACCAACCCGTCTCCCAAATTTGAATTACATAGATTTGCTTTTTTTTTTCTTCTTTTTTTTTTAACAAAAATCTTTTGGCAAATGTACAAAATGAAATGAACATGAACAAAATACCAAACCTGTTTATCATGAACATCCTCATCTCTGTGAGATCTCTGTAGCAGCTGAAAGTATTACAGAGACTATAATGCACAGAGTGCTTTAGGGTGAGAAAGTGCTTTTGAATAGGTTATAATTAATTTAAAACACACAGAATGAGTTTTAATGCATGCAGTCAAAGCGTTAGGAACTCTTTTAAAAGAAAGGCTTTATAAATACTGGGTTATTCAATAGGTGTAAGACCTCACTGATTCAGAGAGCAGAAATGAAAATTAATGTATAAAACTACTTTTACCTTGTCCTTTGCTGCTTTGGACGTTAATCTAGATGCTGTTATATCTTGCAGAGATGACAACTATGTATTAGGACTTAAAATCTTCAGTCCTTCCAGAAGACATTACACAACTCACTTGCACCATGATATTTGGGAAAACCAAATGCTTGACTACCTTCATGACTTTCCCAGAGATGCTGCATGGCAAGTGCACATAAATTTTTCAAATGAGATTCAAGCACTGAGAAGGAGCTACTGAACTGCTGGCAACGTGAGCTAATACTGAACTAATATGAACTTCATGCACAATTTTTCTTTGGCCGGAATTGCCGGTTGGAGTGAACTTGTAGTAACAGGCTCATCGGAGGCCTGCCAGGGGAGTCTCTCTGGCAGGCTGTGAGCTGCAGTTGGACCTGCCTTTCCTTCAGTTTGCTCTGAATTTAGGACATGCTTGTGCAGCTCTACTATAAACTTTCAGCTGGAGTGGAGACAGAGAGGAACCCAACAGACCTGAAGCAGAGGAATGTCAGGATAATCCCAGTGCAAAGTCAAGCTTTGGGTGAAACTGCAAATGTGAAAATTTTGTTGAGGCTCAGACTGGGTCTAAGGCCATCTCATGTGGGCTGAGGAAGCTGTGGACTCAGGAGAGATGAAAGCATGCAGTTTGCTTGTTTTAATGACTGGCCTGCCCGTAGCCTGAAAGGCATCCCCACCCCTAGATGAGAAGACCCACCACCCCCATGGAGCCACACACAGGGAGCTCAGTTCCCACCAGACAGAAGCTCAGTCCATCCTTCCATCACTGCCTACTTGACCACTGGCACAGCAGTGAGGCAAGTTTCACAGGGAGAAATGAAAGAAAATCCCAACAGGACAAGCTTCATCAGCTGAGCCACTGAGTCCAACAAAGCACATCACTGTCCTCATGAACTTTGTTTCAGCAAAGACAAGATTTGGGCTTGACTTGTTTTCTGCTCTCCCAAGTAAAGAAATGGTTGTTGTTCCCTTAAGAAAGCTCTTCCCAGTTCACAGGAAGATTTCCCTGATATTTTGCCAAGAGTTGTATAACAAATGGCTGATGAAACAAATAACAAGAACAGGCCGTAGAGAAGAGAGGAAATATCTAAAAGGAGGAGAAGGACAAATGAGTCTTCAGAGAATATGAGCTATAGAGAATGCGCTGAGTGTATGTCTGGTGTATTTTGCTTCATTTCCAGTAATTCATGCCCTGTATGTTTCGAGAAACAGATAGATGAAATATTCACAAAACCCACACCAGCGGACCCAGGACAAGTTGCGAGAAAAAGAAAAGTTTTCTGAGTTTTGACAGTCAAAATAGATTTGTCACTAGGCCAACACACAGAATTTTCCCCTTCTAACTTGGGCTGAAAAAAGCAAATAGGATCATTTCTTCTGTGCCTGATTTCTCTGTCCAGTGGATTCGCTCCATCACTGCTTCCCCTGCACCGGATGGTCCATGGACCTTAGCCAGCACCTTTCTGTCACAGTCCTTATTTTCTTTCAGGAGTTGAATAGTGCTTAGGGCATGGACAGGACTAACCAAACCTCCAAAGGCAAAGGCACCCAGCAGATTCTCTGAAGGCATTTTGGTCAGGGGTCTCCCAGCAAGGTGCCATCCTTGCGGTCAGGCACTGGGAGAGGGACAGTGAGTGTACTGCTGGCACACACCACACAGTCCAGCCTTAACACTGGGGAGAACTTCGGAGGAGTTCAGAAGCAGAAAATCTAGGAGGAGAAAGGGGAAAAAACACAAATAGGAGACAAAAAGAAAATGAGAGAATGAAAAAACCCTATGCTGTGTAAAATTTGCATATGAGTAATATTAAAATAATGCTCATTTATGGGAACATTATGAACAAGCAGTGCTTGTTATTAACAGCATGTTGCTACGACCTCTTTGCACATCTGTGTTTTCCATTAACACCAAGTAGCAACCTTTGGAACACACGTTGTTCTGTGTGCATCTACCCTGTGACTGTGAACACCAAAACTGTTACACAGATATTGGGGAGCACTTCCCTAGATAAGCTGTGTGTGTATTCACAAGTAAAATATGCAGCCATACCAGTCTGCACACAGAAAATACTAAATTTGTGTGAGTAAAAGAGGAGCTCAAGGCAGGTCTGTACTACAGAGACCAAGCTCTGAACTGGCAACACCAATCCATCAGACCTGTCGTTGTCAAAAGACAGTGTAACAACCTTTCAGCATGAGCCACATCTTAATTTTTGCTTGGGCTGGTTTTGCCAGCCTTCCTCAACACCCTCGTCCATGAATCCAGACTATAACTTGGACAAGAACAGGCTTATTCTGACCATCTAATTCATTGTTTAGGGGAATTCAGGTGTAACTAAGCCCCATAAACTATCACTACCTCCTTCTGAAAAGAGTCACCTAGAAAGCTAAAAGTTGTATAAGTAGCAGAGTTATTTTCCTAATAAAGCTTTCATGTGTTTCATTTTTGCAGTATTGGTACAAAGGAAAGTCTCACACATACAAATGGAAATTTCAGGTGACAAATGCCAGCTGATTACCAGCTTCTAAAGCACAACCTGATTGCAAAAACTAGGAATTTTCCATTCTTTATTAGAAGACATTAAAGCTTATTAAACCAATTCACCATTGTCTCAGCAATTCTCTGTTTCTGTACAGTGATATTTTTTCCTGGGATAACAATATCCATAGCAATTTTATGGGCGTGGTTCAGATGAAGGACACGTGCTGCTAGCTAGAAAATTGCATTTGATCTCTGCTTTTCCTTATCTCTTTTCAGGTCTCATTTTCTCTTAAGTTTAAAGACACTTTCATTAAAGAAATTATTTCCTTTCTTTGGGAGGCTGAATCAGAAGGTGCTAAAATCAGTAAGAGCCTTTCCGTTAATTTAGGGGAGCTTTACCTTAGACTTTCAATTAGAAACAGTAAGTGTAGAAGTATAAAGAAACCAAAGATAAAGGAGAGGGGAGCAGGAGGTGGAAATGTTTCGTGAACATTTACAAACCTCTAAGGTTTCATTTGGCTTTATATTAAATTTAGGTCAAAGGTTTGGGTCAGCTTTTGTTCTCCGCAACCCCTGTTTGATCTTCTGTTCCAGAGTGGGATCTTGACAGATGCACTGTGAAAAGGGAAAAATCGGTTTGAAAAGCTGGACTCAAGACCTGCTAGAGGCAGAATGATGAGGCGACTGCTTTGCAGTTTGTTTCATGTCAGAGGGAGCTCAATTGCCTCACATAAAGTAGCGCAGCACTGGACTGAACACTGCAGATGTTTTAAGGAAATGTAATGAGAGAGACGCGTTAGAATTAACGCTCCTGCTTGGCATCTCCTGCAACCACCTCAGTGGTGACAAACCCTTGAGTTTTGGGGCTGTGCCAGGCCCTGAGGCAGCAGCATTGAGTGCGTCTGCCACTTGTAAAACTATTCACTTGAGGACAGTATTTTGTTGACCAGTGGCAAAACACCAAATCTCCCACAGGGAGATGGACCACTTATCCTTCAAAGGTCACAGGACTCCAGGGTGGCAAAACCACTGTGCCCAGCAGACTTTGCCTGGCATTGACAAGAGAAGAGCGAGGAACAAGAAGAGGATTTTGGCACTTATGACACAGAGATACAAATAAGGCAACTCCATAAGTAGAGATAGTATCTTCAGGTTAATTTGTTGTAGTTTTTATGATTTCTAGATGATATTGCGGGAGCATCAGAGCAGCTTCCTGACACGTCTTCCATCTAACTTCAAAGGGAAGTAAAATTTGAAAGCAATTACTAAATGTAACTGAATTATGTTAATCAACTGGACAAATTTAGAGGAGGGGGGAGGGGAGCAAAGGGCAGCTGATTTTTGGAAAGTAAAGAAGGATGTTAGGAGCAGAAGGGATAAAATCACTAGCCCTGGGGGACAGCAGGAGAAGCAGGCAGCTCTTAGCCCCAGAGCACCAAATGTTCTGTCACAACACAATTCCTTCTGCTTCATCCCCAGCTTGCTGTTTCTGCCTGAGTCCCCTCCATCCCCACCTCAGCCACATCAGCACAAGGGTTTGAAAGGCCCCTCTAACCCAGACCACTAAGATCTGAGTTAACACAAAAATGTCCTGCATTGCTTGGGTGCAGCATCACTGGATGGGGCTGGCACTTTACATGTGCTTTGGCTCAGATTCATCTTGTTTAGTTTAGGCATTTAACCACAGACTAAGTCTCTAATTCCCTTAAAATCCTTCTCCAGCAAGCAGAGAGAGGTGGGCACCCCCAGGGGCAATCCCTGCTGTTGGAGGGATCATTATTCTCCCTTGTCAGGGAGTACAGAGGGGACTGGGGCCCAGGCACCGCGCTCAGCCCAGCGCAGAACAGACCCACGGCCACCAGCCACACCTTCCCTTCTTCTCACTGGTGCAGGGACCACGACGTGGCCACAGAAGAATAGAGACAAAAATAGGTTTCTGACCTACTTCTTGGCAGCAGGCAGCATTGAGAGTGGCTGCTGGAACCGAGGGGGAATAGATCCTAACCACACAAACCGCACGGATGTGTTGGTGAGCTGGGAATGACGTTGCCTCTCCACACTGGCTTTTCCAGCTTTCCAGTTGAAGACTTTTCTCTCTCTTTTTCACCATCCTTGACACACAGACCTGGACAATTTTTTCCCCTTTAATTTCTGTTGATACCACATTTTCTTCTGTGTTTATGTGAAACAACATTATTTTCCATGGTTTTGAAATCAGCTCAGGACACAGTTGTTTTCTCGCAACATTTTGGAAACAGCATTTAGGAAACATTTTCAGCCATGAATATTTGAAGATTATTATATTTAAATCACTTCCAAATATGAGATTCTTTTGCTTCTTGAGGGAATTGTGCTGTAGTACTTAAATCCTTTATATTAATTTTTTCCCGTTCTGATTTAAATTCAGACATACTGTGGATTTATATTATTACTTTTCATCAATAGCAAGTACTTTCCATGCTAGCAGGCTCTCAGTGGTGTCTGCACTGAACAACAGAAAGTATCTATTCCTTGGAGGAGTTTTCTCTAGATAATTTTTTATTTCTAGTCTATGTTTTTAATTATCAATATTCTCTAGTGTTTAATTTTCCACAGAAACTTCCAATATTTTTAGGACATCGTTTCAGACACCCTAATTGTTTCCTTGCGGAGACTGAACTGGATCCATGGGATGGTCAGCCTTAAATACCTGACGTCTTTTACTCTTGTTTTCTCCCATAGGATGGTTTATATCAGGTTGGCTGAAGACCTGCTCTAACAGAGGGACTGGATGCTGTACGCTGCACACATCCAAGCAGTCCCATTGTAATCAATTAGTAAGATGAGATAATTTCAAAGAAAACACTTCCTTTGTCCCATGCAAATAACATTTTCATACTCATTTCAACTGGCTAAACAGCAAAACCAAAGTTTTTTTCTTAATAAAAAGTGAATGGTCTTAAAGCAAACACCACAAGGAGTAAAGCTGCTGCAAATTTCCTTTCTGGTAAGGGATGCAACAGAATTGGAGTTTTATCCTTAGGTCACCAACACTTAGGGTCAACCAGGGGACTATCTTTGATAAAATTAAAACTCTCCTGAGAAAAATAGCACATTATTCCTGCTGACTGACTGCAAAGAAGAAAAAACTGCAGTTTTACCCATCACATCCCATCTGGTCCCGGTTCATACCTGGGAAGGTGCATTTCTTTCAGAGTGAGCCTGTTGCTGTCACATCCTCCCATCAGCTGAACCCTGGGAAGTTTCTCTCTGTTGTGCTGCCAGGATGCTCCTTATGCCTCTTCTGTAAATGCACAGGACAGGTCTGAGCACACTCAGCAAGATACTTTCAGTTCCATTTGCACAGAGCACTCCTTTTCCATTACAGGAAATCAGGGAAAGAGGACTCAGCCCACCCTTTGGCTGACAATCACAATTCTTGGGCATCCTGTAGACACGGCTGTTTAGGGTACACTCAGAAGACCCCAGTGCATCCTGAAAACAGTTTCTGAGCTTGTTTAGCTTTAAAAAACATGAGTGTTGTCACTGCTGTTGATGCCATTTGGGCTCAGATTTATGAAAAACAAATTATTTTTGATTAAATAAGCACACACCTGTACATATACTCACACTTCAGAGGTCTGGGAGAATTAGATGTAAATGGCTGTTGATGAAACTCAAACACTGTGTGCTGGTGCTGGAATTCAGAGCCAGCTTTCCGGGATTAGGTGTCCCTGACTAACCTCAGCTGTTAGAAATTATTTTGGAGCTTGGCCCTGGCAGGTGAGGGGTCACTGTGAGGAGGAGAACAAAAGGTTTTCTTCTCTTTTCTGCCCCTGCCTCCCCCCTCTGCAGTATTGGGCAAATGTGGTTTTAATTCAGAAATACAAATGTAATCTTCAAAGTCACTCTGAGAAGGAAGGGTGGGGGAAAGGGAGAGCAAAAAAAGAGAAAGAACAACCAAACAATTGGATTGCAATTTGTCAAGATTTTTTTGACTCTGAAATTGAACTGGAAAATCTTAACAGCCAACTTTGTGATGAGCCACTGGGGGAGGAAGAGAGACTGGGAGTGCTGGAGCTAGCCTGCAGTGCACTTGAAATGCAATGAACTTTCTTGCTGTCCCAAACAGCATCTGATATTTCGCTTTCTTCAAGGCCAGCCCTTTTCTGATGTAAATAATCTTGTGATCCCATGTCACCAGGAGTCTAGGGAAAACAGCTCCACCTTTCGTGCTGTTCTTGGAGTGCTTGGAGAAGGCAAAACTGTCACTGGAAGCTGTTTGGGAGGATTAAGTGGTTAGGAAACATTTTTTCCCCCACCTTGCGCTTTTGGAAGTCTCCAGGCTGGGAAGTATTTTTGTTTCCTCCAGGTTGTGACAGCAATGGCTGCATATGTGCTGCAGCTCTGACGGCAGATGTGAATAATGGAAAAGGGTTCTGAACACAAGAAGTCACTCTGAGCACTCACTGTACTTTCTTAATGTATGTGACATTGACATAATACACCCCAGGGCATTCTGGATCAGACGGTGTTGGCCTGTTCCACGTGCTGGTTTTATGAACAGCAATCAAGTTGTAAACATGTAGGCAGCTGAAACACATGTAGGCAGTGTGTGTGGTGAGTGGCTTCCCATGCTGTGCATGGGTGGGAAGCACAAAGCAGAGGTGAGGGCAGCAGAAACAACATTTTACCATCAGAGGAGAGGACTCCTGCTCCCTGGCAGGGCTCATGGGGGGGCCGTCTGGATGGTGGTGGTGCTACATCATCATGTTGTCTGATTGTACAACACTCACAGCACCTGGAAACAGCTTTTGTGATGCACAGAAGCTCAACCAGATACATCTCACAGGATCTGACATGTGAGCTGGATACGCTCCTCACCAATGTAAGAAATGAAAGCCTTCATTTCCCAAGCACAGAGGCTGGATAGCAGGGTCACAGCTCAGCACATGGTCAGTCCAAGACCCTCTTCCTTAGTCTGTGAGGCAGTGGCCCATCAATCAGATACACATTTCGCAGAGCTGTGTCAGTGAATCAGCAGCACTGGGAATCCTGTTTCCCCCTTCCATATCCCCATCCTTCAGAAGGAAAAGTCCATTTCTGCAGGGACTGAAAGCGGGATTAATCCCTCACTGATTTCCTCTTCTAACTCCTTCTCCCTGACACTCCATTCCAGCTTTCATCCTATCTGGGCTATTTAGTCTAGAGCAGGGAAGACAGAGAGGAAGTAGGATAACAGTCTTCAACTGTGTAAATGGCTTATGCAAAGAGGAAGGCAATAAATTGTTATCCACATCTACAGGGAAAGCACAGAAAAAGCAACAGGTTTAAATGCAGCAAGGGAGACCTGAGTTCAGCACTAGAATAACTTCCCTGCTGCAATGGTCATTGGGCACTGGAGGGGATTGCCTCGGGGGCTGGGGCATCTCCACAGCTGATGGGGTTAAAAAAGTACTTCAGATAAATGGGTCAGGAGTGGTTTGTGTGGGGGTGGATGAGGTGACCTCCTTAGGTCCCTTCTAGCCCTGTTTTCTTCTATACCATGTAACTATTCCAGCCTCAATCCTTGGCAGATGACCATGATAAAACTCCATTCCTCCTGTGTTTTTTTGGTACGAGCTGGCAATCTCGTGGCAGAAACACAATTGGGTCAAGGAACTGATGAAGCCAGAAGACAGAATGATCTCTCAGCACACAGCAGGCATAGCTGTCATGTCCTGCAGCACACCATTATTCTGCCCAATCCTAAATAGTTTCATTTTCTCTTAAAGAGGCAGCAAAAGAAACTCAAGCTCTTAAGAGCTCATCAACTCTGAAGAGGACAAGGGTTCACACTCACAAATGCACACTATCATTCCAAAGCAGTGGCACCTCAGCAGCCTCACCACAAGCAAGACAAAGTACTTTGTCCTGTGCAAGATTACCAGATACCTTGGAGTATGCTCGTGTTTGCAGCTGGTACAGCCTCATCTTGCACAGCCCTTGCACGAAGGAGCATCCCTGGAGGTGCTGTGCTCTGAAATGCACTTCTCACCAAATTGCAACTGGAAATGGGACTGATCCTATGTTTACATAAACATATCCTTAAGTGCATTGCTGGACTGGGGCCTTACCCAGCTATATTTCAGGCTTCTGGAGGTCAGTAGGGATTGATTAGCTTCTCTGCATGACCTGGGCAGTGAAAGCTTACATGTGTCAGAATGAGGATGTTTTACAGCATATAATTTTTCTCACTGAGTTTTAGATATCCTAGGCAGAAAAGATGGCCAATAACAACAAAGTGAGAAGACAGTTTCTCCTTCTAAAAGAGGGGTATGAGTGAACCCTAACAGATGTAATTTGTATCATTATTGCTGATGAAGTTAGCAACCTTTAGCAAGGAGACATGGATCAATAGCTACTTGAGAAGATACAGCTGCAGATATCCAAATAGACATGAGCAAGGAAGAGAGGTGTAAAAGGAAATAGCTGAATATTTAAACCAGATGAAAGTTGTAAGGTAGGTTAGTGACCTTGAAAGAACCAGATAGGTAAAAAAAGTAGAGAAGGGCAACAATGATTTATATACCTGCCCTGCACAAATATTAGAACGGCTTATTGAAGAGAGTAGTAAATTATGAACAAAGTAGAGCTTTATTAGATTAATGACAGAGGAGATTATATAGAAAGGCTGGCATCTTTGGAAAGTGGGTAAGAGAAATTAATTTTATTTTAACTCTTTTGTTTCCAGGCTTGAACACTCCTTTTTCTGCCGTGCAGTTGTCTGTCTTACACGTGGTAATTACACATCTGTTTCCAGATCCTTTGTGACAACAGTAGAACTCAATGTATGGAAAGCAACAGGACACCAGGAAGGGGCACCCATGGAGACAGAGATGATAAGTGCTAAAAGCTGGCAGTTCACCAAGGCCCTGTTTCTAACACTGCGGAAAGAGGTGGGAGTTTTGGAATTGACCAAGAGGCTTTCAGACCTTTATCAAGATTACTGTGGTGATGTCCAGAATCCTTAGTCTTGCATCATACATGCTGGTGTCCCTAAAAAAGACAAAAGACGACAACCACCTCCCACAGGCTTTAAATCAAGCAAAGTAGGGTAGTGTTTGGTAGGACAACAAGGGACCACAGCATGAAGTGGCTCCCATGTGGCTGCATAGAAAGTTGGCCCAGGACCTCCACATTCCACTTCCCATCCAAATGCCTAATCTAGACTAAAGGAAAGAACGTTTCTGTCTGCAAGAACAAACTTTTTAAACTGGCTTAAAGGATTCTGTTTAGGAAAAAAAAAACTCAACAAAAAACACCCCCAAAAAACCAAAACAAAAACAAAAACAAAAAAAAAAAGGAGAAGAAAAAAATCCACCCTAACCAGTTTTTAATGTATGTGGTTTGGTTTGCAAAATACATGTATTAATCCTAACCTGTTTATACCACTGGAAGGGACAAATCAGTCATCACAGTACTCATAACTGAACATGGAAATATATCTGTAATCATATCAAGTCCCAGCAGTGACTCTAACAGCTTCTTGGAGCATTGCCATCAACAAAAGAACTAATTCCACAGAGAAAATGTTCAGGGGCACAGTTTGCACCACTTAATCAGGGCATGGTCAGCTGCATTACTGGGACACACCAGCCTGCTGATCATTAAGGTCTGTGACTACCTTTTGCTGCAGAAGGAGTGTGTGGCTGTGCTCTCCTCCAGCCCTGAGACTGCACTTCATGAGATCAGTGGCCTAATTCTTACCTCCATCCTCAGGGTCAGGCCTAAGGAGCTGGTGCTGTGCAGTGTGCTGCTCATTATTCACCACCTGCCATGTACAGGTGACCTGAAAACCTGACCCACAGCCCACTGAGTCCCCTTTGGATTTCTCTGCGCTCCAGATCAAGCCTCAAGAGAACAATTAGAATGAATGAGCTCGAATAAAAATGAATTTTTGGGAGTATATTTATGATGAGTTTTGCATGCTGCCCTTTGCTCCCTGCAAGACCCCTGGCTCAGGTGAAATGCAGCTGAAGAAAGTTCTACTTAGGAGACATTGCGTGTTAATAGACATACACAAAAGAGCTGCTTACAGGGAAAAAAACCAAAGATGGCTGAGAAATAAAAACTATTCAGCAGCATCACCACCCACAGAGAATACATTTCACAGGTAGGATAGTGCAGCTACAGCTATTATGGAAACATGAATCTTCAACTCCTTTACATTTTTATGTTTTCCTTTCCTTGTAAGGTTTGTTGAAAAAGTAGAATATGCTAATAAACCTCTCAGATTTGTCTCCCTTGAAGTTTTGTGTGAACAAAGTAACACATTCTATTTGAACTTCACAATTCATATGTAATTATTTTTAGTTATGTTCTCTTCAACCCTCAGTGGGCAGCTAATGAATATAAGAAAATGTAGAGTCTCCTTGGATTACCTACTGTAGTTTGTCACCAGCATTAGCTTGAGCTTAGCTGGCAGCTACACTCCAAAAAATCATCATTAAAACTCTTAATGCAGGTGCAATCCAGACGAAGAGTTTTCCTCCCATGATCTCCGGCCTCTGTGTTGCTCAACATCCCATCCTGTGGCACTCAAGGCTGTAGTATCTGAAGGCTGGAGTATTTGAGTTCCTCCACCTGCAAGAATCAAGGGATAAATATGTATTTATTGGTCCACAACAGCTGCCATCCTGTGATGAGATAATTATGCATATGCAGGGAGGGTATTCCCGTGGCACTTGGGGCGGAAAACTTGAATTAGGCTGGAAAGGCCAAGGGTGGGGTGGGGTGGGGTCTGCTGCTTCTGCACAGCACTGGCACTGTGCACAAACACTCTTTTGCCCCAAGAAAGTGCCAAAAGGAGGTGTGAGGAAAAGGAGGACAGCTCCCTTCACCCTGACTTGCCTCCACTGCAAGCAGTGGGAAGCAGTGGCTGCCCAGCTTCACCCTCACACCTGCAAACCCTTCCATGGCCTCATTTCCTCTCTCCTCCACATCCTCCCACAGAAATGGGTTTATTTGTTAAACAGAAAGACTGACTTCTTTTGGTGAAGTATTTTAAGATGGTCTGTGTCTGTATGTGAAAACGGGGGACTTATTTTCCTAAAGAATCTGCATTTTCTAAAGGTTACAGGAAACTATTTTTAAAGGAAATTCATAACTATTTTTGAAACTTTTTTGCACTTAAAGTCTCTTCCTTGCAGGGAATTCTTATCCACATTTCCTCATCAAATATCCAATATATATATTCATTTTCTGTTTTAAATAAGAAAAAGATCCAAACCCCATAGATGTTAATAGAAAATAAAGCTTTTTGGCCCGATGCTGCAAAAAGCTTTCACAACAGTGAAATGCAGAGTTAAAAAAAACTAATATGGAAAAAAATTCATTTGAATCCATCACAGTGAAATACACTAGTCAATACCACCTTAACACAGCACATTAAAAACACCAAAGTAACACCTGCCTGTGAAATGCTTGATTTTTATAAAATTGTTCCTTGATAAAATGGTCCCATAGAACTTTTTAACTCTACTTAATCAGCAAAAAACAAATCAAAGAAGATGACTCTCATTTCCTTTTCTAAATGAAAAATGTCCATTTCATGAGGGAAAGGTCAGCTGTTAGACAGAATGCTGGTGCACTTTAGAGAACCTAAAACCTGCACCTGGACTTCCTCACATCCTAAATATTTCCCTTCTTCAGTTTGGCTGAGAATTGTTGTTTAAAACTACTTTCTTCTTCCTGGTCCCTTCATTACTCCGATGGTTGTGTCTTTCTTAGAATTTACTCTTCCTGTAACATTTTCTGGATAATATACCATAAATTGTGTTTTATGTCCTAATTCCAGCTAGACAGCTATAGAAGTGTTAAATAGCTACTGTGACATGTCTAATAAATACCCATCTAACCACATTATAAATAACCTCAAATTCAGCCCAATAAATATTGCAATAAATTTGGGGTTGCCAGTACGTCTGTCTAAATATCAGTAATAAGATAGACCAGAAAGGCTAACCATACTAAAGAACTTTGATTTTGGAAAAAGGCCATGTGCAATACTTCATTCTTTTTGGAGGAAAGTAAAAACAAACCAAAAAAAGAAAAAATTGTTTAGCAAATAATATAGTGTTGAGAAAGTGAGAGATTGTTCAACAGCCTGCAGTTTAGTTAGATGACAAAAAATGGGACATGCAAAGCAGGGCATGTTTAACTGTCTATGGCAGTCACACAACCTTTGCATGCACTAAAAAGCAATAACTTTCCAGTTATTAATTAACTCCTATTGCCAATACCATTACCAGCAGCTGGAAACATCTACTGAACACAGAGGTCTTTTTCTTCCAGACTGCAATCCTGTTCTGTCTGCCAAAAGTTTTGAAAAATATTTGAAGTATTTGGCTGACTATTCAGTAGCCTCATCAATACCCTCCTCATCAGCATTTCTTCACCTACCACCCACATTTTGCCATCCTCTGGATGACAGAAGCCAGGAGCATTTCAACTGGAAGAGGCTGGTGTGACCCTGGCAGGAAGGAGAGATCTCTCCCCACCTCCCATGCCTGATGCTGTGCACGTGTGTGCACCACCAAGCCCTGCCCAGAGCCATTGGCACCCTGTGCTATCAGATCAGGGATTAGGCTGCTCATCTGTGCTCTACCTCCTCGAAAAACATTCTGCATTTCCACTGCTCAGACTTGGACATCTTTAAGGTTCCTTCCTGGCTTTGCTTTCTCATTAACCAAAAAACCATTCACTTGTGTGAGCAGTGATGACAATACCTGCCACAGTTCTGTGTTTATTCTGGTCTGTTTAGTTTAGGTTGTTTAGGTTTTATTTCTATTTATAAGCTTAGCAAAGGAAAAAAAAAAAGTCCCTTCAGAGGAAGCTTTTAATACCACTGTTCATTCTTCATTCCCTATTTATATCCTTCTGGAACTCTGTGATCAGAAGATAGTACCACCAGCTTCCCCCGGTGTAAGTTTACTCACAGAAAAAAAAAGGCAAGTTACACAATAGCTCTACCATTACACAAAGGATGTGCATAAACACCTGCATAATCTAATATTTTCCACAGGGTCAGACTAATGGGTCGTGTACTCTGCATTAGTTTCTAATGGCTTGGTTTTGGTGAGGACTGTGGAAGCACACAGATTATGAGAAAAAGGGAATATTTCTTCTGCATTCAGCTTCAGTTATCAGTGGTAGCTCCTCAGGGAAATGATCACATCCCCAAGCCTGGCAGAGTTCAAGAAGTGTTTGGACAGGCACTCCGAGAGCACTCTGGTGTGTCTCTTGGGATGTCCTGTGCAAGGCTGAGAGCTGGACTCGATGATCCTTCCAAATCAGCATATTCTGTGATGTGCATTGAAGGTGTGAAAGGTTGCCCATGGAAACCTAAATTTTGGGCAAAGCACTGCAGATGTGAAAAGAGCAATTTTCTGGGAGCCTATGAGCCGTGTCAGAAACACATCATACATGCCTACACCCAGAGTGTGGTTACCTTGTCTTCTGCTCCTTGGGACACCACCACACAGAAAGCTTGGAGTTCCTGCATCAGCTGCATTGATTGGCAAGAACTTCCCAGGAGCGGATGTACCTGCAGGAGGAGAGACCAAAGCTGTTTGCTCTCACAGGTGATCACTCTTTCCATTCCATCCACAGCTGTCCGTAGACTGCCCCACTCTTTCCCCACACAACACCCCACAGGGGTCAGCATCTCCCACCTCTGCAGATGTCTCAGCATGGAAGGAACAGTCTTGGGCCTCCTAAGATTCCATATGTTACCATCAAAATCCACTCCATCTTCTCCAGTTATGACTGCTATTCTCTCCGAGGAGAAACATGGCAAATGCAGAGGTACTGATCACATAGGGTGGTATCCTCCAGGTGGGATCTGAGCTCTTAATTTTATAAATAAATATAGCACAGACTATATTGACACAGCGTCCTGTTCTATTCACGAGATATCCCAAAGAGGGACAGAAAGGCTCTCAGCAGAGCACAGGACAGGCACACTGAAGCAGAAAATGTGTGGGTACAGAAGGCCCATTTTCCCTCGACTGCTTTAAATCACAGTCTCATTACAGGTGGAGGGTATATGGTGGGAAGTATGAGCCTCAGTTAACAGGTCAGGGGCTGGTACATATCTAATTATAAACCCATTTGGCCCTAGCCTAAACATCCTAATCTTAGTCCCAAAATATACAAATCTGCCTGGAGTGACACAAAGCAGCGATAGCCCATGCAGGGGCTTGCCAGCCGCAAAGAGTCCATGTTGTTCTTTCAGTTATCACAGTTTATTTTTTGGACGTTGAGACTCCAGAGGCAGCAGAGCAGCAAGGCACCGTGGAGAATACAGTGATTTGTGACTTCAAGGATGAGGGGAACCTTTTCAATGACACCACTGTCTGCTTGTCTCCACATGATATACTGCAAAGGTTAATTTGTTTTGAAATCCCCATTTTTAATTTGCATTACTGATCAACCTAGCAATTATGAATGTTAATCTATTCTTCAGCGGCCTTAAATTCAGAAATCGAGACCATTGAACTAAATAAAAATTCCATCCCTTGCTCTGATTTATTAAAACTTGAGTGATATGGAGAACCCACTGAGTCAGAGCACTGATAGGATCATGCTTTCAAAGCACATCCTTAATTAATTTTAAAGCAGGATGGACCAATTTATATCACTTTGATTTAAATCAGTTTTGTTAATTGTGATTTAAATCACAATTTAAATATTTAATTTGCATTGGAGTTGTGCTTTCTAGCAGATATTCATGACAAAGCATTATTCTCAGAGCCTGACAACTAATAATAATGTTTAATTGCAAAGAAAGGTAGCTCTGAGCTGGTATTTAATATTTGTTTTTCTTAACTAAGAGAATACACTAATATCACATGTCACTATATATCTAAGCATTTATTTTGGGGTTTGATTTTTACATTGATTTTTGAGAAAACAGGACATGGAGTTTTTAGTCACCTGATTCACTTTTTAATGTGTGCTTTGTGTCATGAAGCTTCTGAACAAAAATATCCAGAAGAACATTATTGTTTAAGTGGAACTACATTGTGTCCTGCATATTTTAGGAAATATTATCAAAATATTCCTTGCATTTCAAGGCAGCTGATGTACTGAAGAGTACAAATATCAACAGCAATAAATCAGCTGAGCTTTTTCCCCTCGATTCCTTATTCTTCAAGATAAGAACTGGTTGATGTCTGATCTTATTCCCCCCCAACCCCCCACCTTTTACTCATAAAATGGGAAAGGATAAGCAGATTTTCCTGTTCTTTCAACTACCAGTTGTTTTCCCAACTTGGAATACTCTAATCATTATATGATGTAAAGCAGATAAAATAAAAAGAAGAAAATGTTCTTTTTTGCACCTGCAAAGAAAGACTGCAGCTGTCAAAAGCTAGTATATTACTCAAGAAACTCCAATTCCAGGTGTCTAGTTAGTAATTTCTTCCCTTTAGTGATTTGACATTCTTCAGAATTTTGGCAATGAATATATACTCAGCTGTTATTTTTATGACAGAGGTTATTAATAAGAAAATAAAATTTTATTTTAGGCATTCATAACAAATTTAGGCTGTCATCATTCCAGAATGCATGACTTCAAGTTTAATTTTCAGAAGACAAAAATATTAATTTAAAAATTCAAAGATGAATGAATGCGTGTTATAAAAACACACACGGATTTCTTGGCACTAAGAAACCACAGACAAAAGGACAAAGATGTGAATGGACTAATTGCCATCTATTTTAAAAAGAAACACAACAAAAACACCATAGATTTTTTTTAGAGGATTTTTCTCCTGCCCTCAACTGACAAAGTATGATTTTTACCACTTCCACCTGGAAAGAGGTTCTTCCCTTCCCCACAAGGAAAACTCTGGGCAATGAGCTCTCCTCTCCCCACACCATAATTCTCACACAACATGACAGAAAAGGCACAGTTCTAAAATCAAAGTGTTGTTTTTTAATCCAAAAACTTACTCTCAATTCTCTCTAAACTCTACCTGATTAGAAATTAGTAAACTAAGTTCATATGGCTGCTGGGTAAGACAGCTGTCCTGCTCAAATACTTGATGCAAGTTTACAGCACAGTTTCTTAGGGTAGTGACTTGTTTCAGTGGACTCAATCTAAAGGTTGGACACTATTATCTTAGAAGTCTTTTCCAACCTTAATTATTCTATGAATCCCATCTCCATCGGCAGCAGCAGGGCAGGGCATCAACTGCACAGTCAGGCTGGCAGGAGGGCAGGACTGGGGTCTACACACTTCCACTTCTGGGCAGCAGCACCGTAACACTCACAATGTGCTTTGGAGCTGGATAATAATTTTCCCCCAGGCTATTCTCACTATTTGGCACTAGGAAATTTTGTTCTGTGGGCCAAAAATCTGTGGTGTAACAGAGATCACATAACGGAGGTCCAGACTGCAGTCTGCAATGGGGGTTTACATTAAGTCCTTCATACCTTAGTCAGCCCCCAGAATATGTAGCCTTATATTCATTTTCAATCAGTTTTCTGAAATAAGAGACATTTGTTTTAATTTCTGAAGATGCCACTTGCTACTTAGTTACTGGTGTTAACCAGTACCAGGAAGAATTCAGTGTTGGTCCTTTGCTCCTAGAAAAGAGTGAATTCCCCAGTACGGTAAGAATTTGAAACTAAATTAAACAAGCAAGCAAGTTAGCTTTTCACCAGTTCTGAGTGTGCAGCACAGGAATATGTGCATCCAAAATGTTCGGGAGCTTTGGGAATAGGCAGGCGCTCACCTGGGAGGGAGGAGGACAAAACACCCAGCTGACTTTTTCATAAGGCCTTGCAGAAGTATTTTCCAAATGAAAACCCGAGTGAAAAAAAATCATATGAAAATTTGACAAGTAAACAAAAATTTTACAAAAGGCTAAAAGTGTTTCTGTGGAATAAGATTTTTTTGCTTACTCTAAACTGCAGAGCAGGCACAGACTAAAAAGAGTTGCCAAAAGCAGTAACTGAAGAACTGTCACTGTGCTGCAGTTAAGGACATACACCCACGAGTTCCCCTTAGCAACGTCTCCTTTTCTGCTGAAAACCACCATAGTTCACAATTCCTCTGTGCAAGTGCCAGCCTACCTGGATTTGACAACTAAAGTGTGCAGAACAGAAAAAAGGGATCAGTAGATACTTCAGTCCTGTATTTGGAGAGCTGCACTATACATTCAAGACCAATTAAATACTTTGAAACCTCAGTGAGTACCTGCAAGAGTTATGTCTGCTAAGCCCATCAAGTCTGCAAAACTTGCACAGGAGAATCACAGAATTTTGCAAGGGGAGGCTCAGCACACAGATGTAATTTTCATGCTTTGGAACACATAGGAAATTCCAGCAATCATTGAATGAAGTCTGAATGTCTTGCTGAAAGATGTGCATTAAGCAAATATAAGCCATCAAGTAAATACATGGAAAAAGTAGTGCCTCGGAAGAAATAAACTGATGATATGTAGCATCAGACTAAACAAGCTTGTGCAAACCCGAGATAGAACAGCTATCTCTGAAATCACTAGGGAGTAATCATAAAGAAACATTTGAAATACTAAATAAAACAGAAGAAATAGTTCTTTCCCCCTACCACTCGTGTCTGAAGCAGTGCAGAGTGGCCTAGAGCATGAGATATCATGTTCCTTAAATCCCTTCACAATGACAGTGAAAGATGCTATACTGTGTCCACTGTCTCTGGTCATCAAGAAATTGCCTCTGTACAAGGATTCCTCATTTGCACAAAGCTGAGAAAATTAGGCTGCTCCTCCCAGACAGGACTGGATAAGACAGACAGGGGTGTCTGAGGAACCAACACACTCCTGATCCTGATAGTGAGGTGATCCCCAGTTTCGGAACAAGCCTGGCATGCACTGGAACAGCCAATGCTCAAATGACTCTGAATGTGGTACATTCCATTCTAACCTGATCTGAACTTCAGGTTGGCTTTCCTGACAACAGCAGCTCATCAAGATGTCTGTGCTAGCTAGATATTTCACCTCCTGTGTGGGGAAGGAAAATGAAACAAGTAAAACTAGCTGACATCAGGAAAATTGAGAAGCTGTAACTCATACAGAATTGGCCCAGAAATAATCAGATTCCTCACTCCTTTATTTGTTCCTGGACCAGATCCATTCTGTCCAGATAAACTCCTCCTCAGTGCACTACACAGCTCTGGTGTAATGAAGTGATGGGTCGTGCTGGTGCTATCGCATCCAGGATTTATGAGGAGACATTATCGCCTCAAATAGGGAATTGGAGGGGGCAGAGAGATTATGGCTCTGTCTTTAAGGCATGTTTAGATGGGTGGGATGCAATCAGTCAAATTAAGGTCCTGTGCATTGATGTATCTCCACTGACCTCAGAGAGAATTCCAGCATACATTGGTACAGGATCTGTTGGCCAGGAATTAATTAACCATGTACATCTATTAGCAAAATCAGGCACACCTCCTACAGGTAATTCAGCGTATTTCCTCTCCTTTCCCGAGAGTAAAGTGTCCAGTGCAGATACTGAAGCTGCCTTCCCTGCTGATACCCTTTTGTCTCTGTTTGGCATGTTGCTTGCATTCTCCATTCAGCAGCAGCTGTGCATAGCTCGTCAAACACTCCAAGTTGTTTGTCAAAGTTTTCCTAAGGCTTTTCATCTCCCTGTTTTCCTGTGAGGTTCCCAAACACAAGTCATCTCTGTTGGCTTTTGGAGCACATTAATTCAGGGCACAGCATCAGAACTGGCAGGTAATCAGTTAGCTGGAGGTTAAAGTGGAGCATTTTTCCCTAACAAGGGCAACAAAAAGGTGGGAAAGATTTCTGAATTAGAACATTTTAACTCGGGTAATATATTTCCTAAAGGCACACCTCTAATGCCAGCTCACGGGCAATTCTTTCACTAGACGCAATCTGAAAAGCCACTGGAGGTGGAGGAAAGCTAATCAAAGCAGAATGTCTGCTTTATCACTTCTGAAATGCACAGTGAGGGGATAGCAAACTGCAGCCTCAAGGCTTTGGGCCCTGAAGCACTGCACCACCCTGGATCCATGATGACAGAAAGAGAAATCCTCCAGGTAACATCACTCACACTTACCCTCAGACTGTGGGAGATGTTGCTGTAAGGGCACAAGGAGGAACCAGAGGCCCCAGCGAGCAAGGGCAGGAATGCAGGGACTCTGGAGCACTCAACTGGCAGCATGACACAGGAAAAAGGGGTTTGGGGGTCTGACCACACACAGCTTTTGTCACAGAGTGAAAAGGGAAATAGATCATATCTGCCACATCTTGGAGCCCTGATCTGTAGCCGGCTAATTGGTAACAGGAGTTTTATGTAAAGATGAACTCTGTGGAATCTTTTAACATGAATATCTCTCAAATAATTTGTTTTATTTTGAGCTATTTCCTAGGAAACAGCCCATTCATGTCAGCATTAAGGAGTAGGATGCCATGCATAGTTAGGAATGCCTGTTGACCTCCACCTTCAAAATGCTCATCCCTACAAGACAGGAGGAGAGAGGGTGGAATGGGACCTGATCTCAAGGGACCATCAGTGGGAGCCTGGCTCCTATTTGTGCTTCAAGAGTTCTCACACCAAATTTATGCCCAAATTCTGTCATGTGGTATCAGGCCAAGTGGATGCACAGGTAGCTGAGTGAGGTCAGGAATTAATTTGACACATTATGGCTCCAAATTCCACAATGATTTGTGGATGTGAAAAACTTTCCTACCCTAGTCAACAGGAATATTCATGTGCATGAAATTGGATGGGTAAGATCAGGATCAGCCTCCAGAGAAACAAAACAATGTAAAGGCTGTTATTTATCCTGGCTATGCTGTTTTTCTGAGAGGGGAAAAAAAAAGAGGAAATATTTGAATTATAGCTATTTGATGGGTAACATTGCTGTAGACAGGTTAGTCCTTGTAATCTGCTGGCACCATCAGCAGAGTACTAAATCAAATGTGTTTTTACTCATCTCGTGTATCTATTAATGCAATCGATTGCAATGGTGATTCAATATTTATGTTGTCTGTGTGAATTACTGCATATTTCATTCTCTTTTGAAAACTAGGATAGTTGAAATAGTACAGCATTGCTTTTTATCTGACAGAGCTTTAATCTTTTGCTTATCATGGTTTTACCTGAACCGTTGTTCTAAAAACTAAATAAATGAGGTTTTGGTGAGATAAGGAGTTCCAGTATTAGACCCTGATACCATTGGTCATGGTGTCATGATACACCCGATATTCCTTATAAATAGTAAGTGTGTGAAGATCTGTTTTTTTGACTGCTGTATTATTTCGAAGAAATAGCACTCGCCACACTGAGTAACATTTAAAACTGCTTATACTGTAGTCAAAGTAGTCAAATTCCAGTCTTTAAGAAGTAAAGATAATCACTTGCAGAAGTCAGGAAAAGACTTTCTGCTCTACTTACAGGAATAAACATAGTCTGTAGCTCTTCTCAGCTAGTCATATCCATCATGGCACTCTCAATTTGGTACAAAGTATCTGTCTTGGTTTGAAAGACAGGTGTCTGCCAAGGGAGGTGGGAACCTCCCTTGAAATGAAGAAAATGACCCCCTTTCCTCCAAATTATTATAATTTTGAAATTACAGGGCTTTCAGGCAAAGATATGTGAAAAGGAATAACAATTCTTTACTAGTGTGTGTATATATGTATATATCTGACAAGGCAAACAAACAACACCGGCGGCAACACCAAACAGAACCAGAGCCCGGTGCCAGCCTCTCCCGGCCGCAGGCCCTTTCCCCTCGGTGCAGTTCCGCTCACGGCCGGCAGGGGCGCTGGTGGCGCCCGGCCGGGCAGGGGGTGCGATGGTTCCCCCGCGGCCGCAGGGGGCGCTGTGGCGCGCGCTCAGCAGGCTCCCTCACGCGGTAATGGCGGGCAGGGCAGGGCTGCAGCAGGAACCTCAGAGTGGCCACTGGGATGGCAGGGCGGGCTCACCCGGGACAGCAAGCAAGAAATAGCAGAAACACTGCAGCTTTAACAGGGGCCGCGGGGTGTCCTGGCAGGCAGGGGGTATGGGTTAGAGTGTGGTGAAAAAGCCCGAGGCAGTGGCAGACATCTGGGCAGTGGTGGCCGGGCTCCTCCTCCACAGGGAGATGTGCCCTCTGGGAAGGGAGAGTGGGTCGGGGTCCCAGTCTTTTCCCCTGAGGCACCCGAACAGATGGCAAGGGTCCTTTCCAGCGAGGCAGGGTACCAGTAAGGTCCCAGTAAGGTCAATGGCTGCTCTTAGGAGCAAAGGCTCACCCATGGCAGGATAAAACAGGGCAGGGCAGGGCTCTGGTGGCGGCAGTGATTTCCCCTCGACAAGCAGCAGCTTGACCCTCCTCCTCCGAAGCTGAGAGAGCAAGAGAGCGCTCGGCACTGCACCCCAGCCCTTCCCCCAGACCAAATCTCACGATATCTCTGCCCTTCCCTGAGAAAACCCCCAGTAAAGAGAGAGTAGCCAGCTGCACCCCTCCCCTGAGCTGTGGCAACTTCTTTGTCTCTCTTAGGTAGCCAGTTGTTACTGTGTCCTAGCACCATATGCACCATATGGGAGAAAATTCCCTGAGAGAAAGAAACAAAAAGAAAAATCCTTTGTTTGATAAACCCCAACAGTATCCCAGAGAAAAATAGATCAGATTTCTCTAAATCATTAGAATATGCCTGCTGCTGCACTCCAGCACTGAGATTGCAACTTAGCATCTTGTTCCACTCTGCAGTGAAGAACCATCTGAAAGTTAGATTGGAGGACAAAATTTGAAGACAGACTTAGAAGGAAAATCCCCTGCCACGTTCTAGGTGCCCACCATTTCTAGGGTGCAGGCGAAAGAAAGTTTGCAACTTCTGTGACTAGAAAGCCTTGCTCATAAAGAAATCTTGTCATATATATGTTAAGTTTGGTCCCAGGTCCAGGAAGACAAGAGAGACATCAGGATGGTCCAGGAAGACATCAGCATGATTCACAAGTCAGGTTTCAGAATCAGTGGATATTTTTCATTGTTTATTCCATACAGGAGCAGTCAAATGGAGAACTTAGAATGACCTTAAAAAACTGAAAACAAAACCAGGAGACAACTCTTAATGCTGCTGTGCCATAACCCATGCTACACCAAGCCATTCTCCAAGGCACACAACAGAAAAACCCCATCAAGGAAATAGTGCCATAAAACAGAAAAACAAAGTATAAACAGAAAAATAAAACCAGAAGCCAATGTGTACCCAAAGGAACTATTAAAAGCAAAATGCTTGTCAGTATAGGATGCTCCACTGCACACATCTGGTGCTCTCAGCAATACAGAACATTTATTTAATTGCTACACCTGAGACCAAGAGCAAGAAATAAATCTAGACACTGATCTCGACGTATTTGGAGACAGGTAGAGATGAGTAGCAGCATGAGGATTTCATTGACGATAATCAAGCAGTTATGCATTACTGCACTGAACAGACACGCTCGGGATAGAGCTATGCCTCTATAATTTGATGTCTGTTTTTTAAATCCTTCTGGTGCCAGACATTGCAGAGATAGCTGTGATAAGCCTCCCATTTGGTATATATCATCCAATACTTTTTGCATGATCCAAGATGTCAGTACAGCAACATCCAGTGGAAAAGGCAATGGACGAGATTTCAGAGCAGCTGGACTGACTCCACTCTGTTGCTGCTTCTCATGGGTTGTTGTGAGTCACTGAACTTTTCTGTTCCTGTTTTATTTACTCAGACTCTAAGTACTGGTTACATGTTTAGACAGCACCTTGCATGATGGATCCTCACAGTCTCTCAGGCCCTTAGAAATGTGTAAGTTAGTATTATTCACATTTCATGACTTAAGACTTTTCCTCACAACAAACAGTGAAGCCTATGTGTTTATTGAGAGGAAAGGATTCAAAGATAGGCACAACACAAGAAAGGAGATAACTAACACTTGCTCTGAGAAGCTGTTTGGTGTTTCTAAACTGGAAAATGAACTTGCTCAGCAAGTCCTCTTGCTCAGCATCTCTATTGCCTTCACCTCTCAATAAGATGGTAAGAGGTTCCTCACCATTTCTGTAAGTGGTGGATTGAATATTGATGTTAAAATGTTCACATCCTTATTGGAAGTAATATGTTTTGCTCTGAATCCAAGTTGAATATTCTAAAATTGCTTTTAATAATTTCAGAGTAACATCAAGTATTTCCTTTTCTTGACTTGATTTGCTATAGCTTGTCCTTTGTGAACAGTGGCATGTCATTGCCAGCTGTCATTATTACCTATATATTTCTCAGCTGTGTTTCATGTGGACCTGGTGACCCGGTACTCCATTTACCCAAAATATTCAGTTCTCAACCCTGCCATTTCCCAAATCAAGAATGACGTATCTTGAACTACGTTAACTGCCTCAGAGCATTCTCATCCTTTGCAGAATGAAATTTCAGCCATTTATTGCCTTACAACACATTTGAGGTCAGGAAAAAATATTAAGTTCTCATTCTTCAGGTGGGTACTCAGGTGCACACTCAAGTATAATCACATTCTTAGGACTGACCAATACTAAATACAGGATACAGAGGTGTCCTTAAAAGAGTCACTGGGTTTTAGCAAATCTGAGTCTGTTCAAATAGTGTCTTTGCCACACAATTTGCCCTGCCTTGACACAATTTATTTCAAAGAAGAAATAATTGAATTAAAAAGTTAAATGGACAATTTCTTTTTTTTACACAAGAGAATATTGCCCAGGTATGATGGCCAATTGCTCCAGTGAATAGCAGTGCAGCAGAGGAGAGGACTGTGTGAAGAGTTCAGCAATCAAAGCCATCAGTCCTGCCTGTCATGAACAGACTGAAATTTTTGGTGAGTGTGAGGATCAGTTTTCTGATTTCATCTTTTATAGAGCACAAGCAGAATAGGATATTGACAACCCCTTTCCTGAAGACCAGTAGCTAATTTTATCTGCATCTGCTATAGACAATGTCAAAAGATGTTACCTTAAAATTGTCAAATTAGAATCAAGCCTAGACTTGCTGATCCCTCCTCCTTTTGATGCTCAGGGGAGCTGGACATATTTTGAATGTCTGATTTGGTTTATAGAGAATGTAGTGCTTTTTTAACCAAGCTGGAATTTTGACCCTGAAAAGAAAACCAAAACACATTAATTATCTTGAAATGTGCTCCAGTGCTGAATCAGAAGAGATTAACTTAAGTCGATATTCAGATTGTGAAAAAAACCCAAACCAAAACAAGAATACCAACAACACTCAAAATCCCAATTATTTTGGTGCTGAAAGACTTTTTTATGATAGTTGTTACACAATATATTTTGAAAGATACATAAATATAGATCATACACTTACTCTGCAATTAAGAGTTAATAAGGAATGCATATACACTGATGCATATCCTTTTTCCCCCATTTTTCAGAAACTCCTGAGTCACTGGACTTTCGGACCACATTTATCTTTCTCTTTTATGAAAGATACCCCTAGACAAAGATTTGTGACTAGTTCAATGACAGGAAAATTTTTTTTCCTGTTCAGCAATATCTTGAACGGCACGAAGTTGAATTTCAGACTGCAAATACCTCTTCATTGTGCAACTGCCTTTTCCTCAGAGTTACGTTAAACTTATTTAAGGCTTTTATTACAATTTAATTTAAAATAGATTTCCTGAAGATGAAAAACCTTTGTGTTTTCTTTTGGCCTTCCCCTTGCTCCTACTTCCCATGTAATGATGCCATAATGATTCACTGTTTGATGTTCTCTGGCTTCAGACTTATACTCTAATTGCCTAATTTCTTATGAGAAAGGCAGATAAGGAAATATTTCGAGAGGCTTGTAAATAACTGACAAGGACCACAGGACTGCAGTTATTTTTAATTTATATCTGAAGTGCTTTGCTATGCTAGCTGAAACAACGTGTTTGTATAGCTTTTCTGTGCAGCCTGTATCATTTATCACTCAGTAACCAGCATGAACTGCACATCTTGCTTTAAAACCTCAAAGTATTTTCCTAGTTACCATTACAGCAAGGTATTATATTCTTCTGGTGAACCTATAGTGGAGTAATAAATTGCATGACTTTGAATAAAAGACTCTCCTCTTTTGATTTTACTCTAACCATTCTTATCAACGAGAAGTCTCCTGCATGGTTGCTTGGCTTCCCTGTGCCAAATGAGCCGGAGTTTGATCTCCTCTGGATTTCAGCCTCTTAAAAGTAGTTTCTTGAGTATTTTTTATTGCACTCCTGCAAAATAATCGAAGAAAAAACCCTAAACCCTGTCCTGAAAGCTGAACTTGCAATATCTTTCCATCCTGGCATTTAACTCTACGAGGGAATATGGGTTATCCAATACATCCAGCTCCCAGAGTCATGCTGCTGCTCACATGATGAATGTTACAGGTGGTGGTGCTTATGCTAATAAAGAAGTCAATGAGAAAAGCCAGGCTGGTTCATGTTTTGTAAGACAGAGAATGAAATCATACATTCATCAACTGGAAAAAACCCAAACATTAGAAAGGAAGGAATGGGTACAGTCCAAACAAAATAAAATTAAAGAAAGGAGAAGGCAACTATCATAGCTAGAAATATCAATGAATAGTGTCAGACATTGCTGTTGTGTAATGCTGCCTTGTTTACATGGTTTATGTTAATATTGTTAGTTACTTCTTGAACAATGGCTGAAATAAGTATTTATAAGGATGTTTAAAAACAGGGTGAAAAGGTGGAGAGAGGTAAGATCAGAAGTCCAGAATAACTTGGGTTTAGATGGGTGTCTACAGATCTCTGCCTTATTCATTGGTGAAAACTTCAGGCCTTGTAAAAGGATTTAAATGTAAAAAAAACCCACCAAGATTTTAGTCACAGCAGGTAGGTAATTCTTTACTGGGAGGGTGGTGAGGCCCTGGCACGGGTTGCCCTTAAAACCTAAAAACCTGTGGATGCCCCATCCCTGGAAGTGTTCAAGGCCAGGTTGGATGAGGCTTTGAGCAACCTGGTCTAGTGGAAGGTGTCCCTGCCCATGGCAGGGGGGTGGAATGCGATGATCTTCAGGTCCATTCCAACCCAAACCCTTCTATGCTTCTGAGATCACAGAAGTGACAACATTTGGTATTTTAGGTTCAGTCCAGTTTGTCTTTACTTCTGTATCTGCTGAGCTTTGCTTTGCAAACAGTGATAAGTAAGTAAAAATGAAGGACATGCAGGTAAGACCAATCTCTCCAATTACCTACACTCACACCTATGTAGAAGTGAAATGAAATTGTGTGCGTAATTTCCAGCTTTGGGAGAGTCCCCTTTCCCTCCCTTCCCCACAGAAAGCAGTATAATGTACACACCCTTTAAGTGGAGCTATGGTTAAAACCTACCCAAACACCACAGACAGGTTTTGTTCTGACACATGTGGTGGTGTGCTATTTATTCTCTTTCTGACTAAAATTTACTGTAGTTAAGCACTTGACATTCCTCTCTGAGAACACTACTTGTTTGGCAAAAGTTCAGCGAGAGTTAAAGAACCACCTCCCAAAGCTATTCTGACCTGGAGGAAAAAAAGAGGATGGGCAAGCAGGTTGAAACACATGGATTAATTGGTGCTAAAGTAAATTAGTATATCTAGAGAGAAAAGTAGCATAAAAGGAGAGGGCTGTAAGCATGGATAGACCTTGAACTGCTCTAAGGATCTTAGATGCATTGCTTTGTTTCCTACTTAATCATTAATTATTGCTGGTGTTTGGCAAACACAGGCATGCCTGCACCGGGTAATGCAGAGGTGTGCTGGATATCCCCAAGACAGATAGGTAAGGAAACCAGCACGTCTACAGAGAGCAGTGCTGTGCCACAGACAAACCACTTCAGGTCCCCAAAACAGCATCACCTCACAGAGACATCTCACTCGGGTACAGCACCAGACCCAGACCTGCAGCACCCAGGCAGCCCTTAGATCATGTCTTCCCACAGAGGAACAAAGTGTGGGATGGAGACAGAGAAATCACTGAATAGAGGAGCACAAGCACAACACATTTCTTCAAGATATGGAAAATGAACATCTACCACATTAGATTGCCTTGGTGTTTCTGGGCCTGTTTTATGAAGGAATACTCTGGAAAATCCGATTCACAGTGTCTGAGATGGATTATTTTGTGCTAGTTGACAGTCTGTGAGCACCTCCAATACTGCCCATGAGAGGAATAACCCCATAGAGGAAGATCCACTGCTCCATAGACGGACCATAATTTCACAATCTCCTCACACAAAATGCCCAGTAGAACTGTCAGAGTGCATGGTCACAAATGGGCAGTGAGGCATGCTTACAGTCCAAAATTCTGTAGATCTCAGCAAAAGCCCAGACCAAACTAGCTGCAGTGCTGTTGCATCCCGGCCTGAGAGCCTCATTGCTCACCAGGACCACAGTGACAGTCACCAGATGCAGATGTGGACGACACAGGCTCAGCAGAGCCAGGAGCTGGGTTTTTTTGTTCAGCAGCAGTTTCCACTGCTTCCTTCCATGGTGGAAGGAAGCTCAGATAGCATCAGAAGATTCTGCCATGCTCTTGGTAGTTTAGTTCATGTGTATCCCATTAACAGCCTTAGCTTTTGTGCCTGGTGCTGAGTGAAGATACGAGGACGTGGTTCCCAAAGGAAGGTCCCTGATTTATAGGTCACCCCATACTATGGGGATCTCCAGAGGACATGAAGTCCCTGAGAAAAAGGAACAAGTCTCTAGCCTTTTCCACTTAAAAATAAACCCGTTAAATGAGAGGAAGCGGGACAGGTGGCTCGTTTCCCAAGCACCGCTGTGCTGATTGCAGGGCGAGTCCGGGCTCTGATTCACTGGCCAGGTTGGGGCCATTGTCCCATACAGCCACTCACAGGAAGGAGGGCCCGGTCCCAGCACCCAGGGCCACCGCCCCGGCACAGCACCACACCCTGGCACCCCGAACCTTGGCAGGACTCACAGATCCCCATGCACAGCCAAGCAACTTTTCCCTTCTTTGCTTTCCTCTCCTGATGTTTGGCTACTTGCTGTACTAGCAGAGCACTGCTGCTGCTTCCAGTGGACCCCAGATACTCACAGGGAAAAAAAAAAAATCACAACCTGTGCATTTAGTACACATATGAGAAATCATTGACGTTTTCCTCTTCCGTGGTTCTGGTTAAAAGAGCATCAAACCCAGGAGACAAATCACTTCCCGTCCCAGATACTGTATTTAGGGATGTGCTTATCTAGAAAGCCATGCCAGGAACACTGTGAGCAGGAAAGCACTGATTGACAACTAAGCCCTTCCTCCCAATTTAAGACATTTTATGACCTCCTGGGTCTTTCTTTAAAGAAGTTTTCTCTTCTATCAGCCTAGCTCCCTGTTCTCTGTGGCAGTGGCTGATAAATTAAGATGACAAATATGGATTGATGAGGCTGAATCTGCCCCCATCTGGGCTCATCTCTCTCCTTAGCTGCGACGAAGCCACTGTCCCACGTCTGGCACCCCAAATGTGTATCCAAGGAACAGTCTAAGCTGTCATAAATCCAGGCTTTCCCAGTAAGATCAAGAAGGAGGAGGGCTCTCGGAGGCCTCCGCTGAGACAGGGGAAGCTGTAACAAGTGTGTGAAAATTAACTGGATTCATGTTTACATTTGATATAGCTACACATATGGGCAGAGGCAGCCATGCGCTCACTTGGGTCCCACCAGATGCGAAGTGTTTGCAGCTGGGAAGTCCCTTTTTGTTTGTGTCACCCAGCCCAAGTTCCACTCCTCAGCACACAAAGCACGGCTCCCAGCCCAGGCTGCCTCACTTCCAGATGGGGATGATAAACCAAATGCTTGCACCTGTGTTGTGCAGACATGTATACCCAGAGATTTTGCTGACCATGGTGAAAATAAAGCCTCTAACATGTGGATTCAATGAAAATAGGATGGGCAAAACTCTGCCCCCACACGCTTGTAGAGCTCAGTAGGAATGAGATGTGTTCATCCTGTTGGTTTAGGATGTCACGCATTGCTTTCTAGTAGCTGCGCCAAACATGGGATGAGCATTTCTTGCTCCCAATTAATAGCATTACCCTGTCTGCCTCCTGGGAGAGGCTTATCCCTTCTGTGCCAAGCACTGTGCGCCGAAGCACCAGGGAAAGGCTGGCTGCAGATGCATCACTGCTCTTTCTTCAGAGGGAAAGCATTAGCAGCAGTTTAACTCCTTTCTCCCTACTGTCAGAAAACACAATTGCATCAGAATGAGTCCTTCACTGAGAAAGTTACATTTGTCAAATTGGCATTACATTTGTCAAATTGGTAAGTAGCTCATAAACTGAGGCCAAGGATTGTGATTCCTCTGAGCTTTCTGGTACTCTGACTCTGTCAGTTTAATACTCCAGCAGAACAGGGCTCCTTTCCACTGTTTTTGACTGAGGATTGAGAACAGATTAATTAAAGTGACTACTTTAATCCTGGAGCTTATGAGTGAAAACTGAGCATAATAAAATGGAGAAATGTGGTTTTTTCCTCAATATTTTTAATAATATTTCCCAGGAAAATGTCTAAACTGATGACAACACAGTATCTCTTTTTTAGTTCTGGCCTTACCTTCACTGTTTGCTGTAAATGAAAAAGGGGAGGGAAAGGTTCAGATTTGATAGACTTCAAAATTGAATATGTCACCACATAGCCATATGCAGAAACAGCCACAAGTTTTCATCAGTTTCCCTCTTCTGGAGGATTAATAATCTGTTATTATTAAACTCTTATATAAGAGAGTTACCGTCTTTGTAACATCTTATTAGGGAAAAACTGCAAGCATTAAACTTCTGCACTAGGTGCTAATTCTTTGACAGTTTGGGCTTTTTGTCTGTTTTTAAATAGAGAGTATTCACCCTTCATTCAGGGGAAAAAAAATCTTTACCTGGAAATCACCTTCTGTGCAATTACCTGTTAAGACTTCAAATGAAGCAAGGCTTCATTACTGTGGAGAAGATTTTCATGTGAAAATAGCTCTCCTCACAGGAGGCTGCCAACTTTTTTATTAATGGCTATTCCCTCACATTCTTTTCTTTTGACTATTGCACAAGTACTACTCCAGTGGAGCAGGTCTTGCCCAAGGGAGAAGAGCTCCTGGATTCGAGGGGGTGGCTGGGTAGTGGCAGTGAGGAGCCAGGTCATTCATTACCCACCAGGTCTACCCAAAACCAATAACTGCCCGACTCACAGAATGCAATCAAGTGCATTCTTCTCCAGGGTGATTAAAGAAATACTCAATTTGATGCAACTGAGGTACAAAAGCTCTCTGTATCCTTCCTCTGCCAAGCATAGAAGAATGCCTTGCTTTAAATGATTTACAAAAACTCCCATATGCCAGAGACGTATCATTTACATGGAATCCAGGCAGCTTCATGCAATCACTGCTTACACATAACTGTCCCAAATGTGAGAGGCAGGGGGAATCTAAATGGAGTAAATCAGCTTATCAGTGCTCCTCCCAAAGGAGAAGAAGTATAGGTTTGCTAGGAATCCTTTTTTCTCTGCTAAGGGTAAAAATCTGAAATGAAGAAAAAAATAAAAAATAAAAATTCTTAGTTCTGATTTTGTAACTGCATCCAGTTTAAAATCTACAAATAATATAAAATTGATTTAAAGCCAAATCTCATTAAACAAGAAAAAGTGGAAGTAGCAATGGATGAAAAATTCAAGCAAACTGTTTGTTTTCATTTTCTTGCTTCTCTCAGGTCTCTGCTCCCCCAAATCTGTAGCAATGGTATAAATCACATTCAGGTTTCTTCAAAACACAGCTAAATATCCAACAGGAGAAAATGATACTGTACATCACTTAACAGCAGCTGTGCCCTACCATATTAAAAATCAATTACACTTCACATCATGCAGTCTCAACTTTTAGCAGTTATTTGTGGGGCTAATTTGAGTTGTCCTGGATAATTAGAGGATCTGTTTCTCCTCATTATAAAAAAATTACTTTTGCTAGGATTTGCATGGATGTACTAACAGCATTACAATCATGATGATTTTAATAAAAGTCAGATTGTGTCTAGCTCTAATACTCCAAATCTTTAATGAATTTATCCCACAGTATCCATGGAAGATAATTAAGCACCTTTATCCCCATTTTCAATCAGTGGGGAACTGAAGCTCAGCAGTAACAGGGTTTAGACAGTCAGAGACATAAGCACCCTGCTTACCTCCACTTTTAACACACACATTCCAAAAAAGCCCAGCACAACCACATGGATGGGGACAGGGAAAAGAGATCAGACCTTTCCTGGAGAGGACCTGAGCTTCCAGCACCAGTACACCCACGAGCTGGTGTCTGTCTTAATGCACTGCAATATTTCTAGTGTCAGCCTAGCTTTATCAGGGAGGATGCAGACACACAAACCTTAAATAAGCTACAGAATGCGGTAATGGGGAAAAATAAGAAAAGTACTGGAGATTTGCCTGCAGCAGGGAGAGGAACTTGCCTCAGAAGGGTTATTGTTTCAGAATTGTTTGATGAAATAATAAACAAAATACTGCATTGCTAACAGTTTCTGTAGACCCATGCTGCCTTGCAATGTGGAGGAGGCCGTGTACTCCCTGCCCAGGGAGGGCTTCCTGCATAGTTTCAGTGTGAAGGAATACGCACTCATTTGTCAACGACAAAAAGCTAGAAGGCAATTTCTTAGCCTTAGTGCTTTCTCTTAAGCAGAAATAGTCCCATCAACGTTTGAGGTGTGTAAGGAGATTCAAATGGTTTTAATGCTCAGGCTTCTTTTCTAAATTGAATTAAGACTGCACTGAACCGATATTACAAAGGACAAAGGTCAAGGCTTTATTTATATAATACAAGGATGTAATGCAATAACCGGCTGTTGGAGGCACGTAAGTAAAAGATCAAGCACAAAGCTGCAGACAGGATGTCAGCAGTGTACAGGGAATTAGCCATGCAACTCCCTCTCATTAATTACAGATATGCACGTCCGAACCACCATACATCATTATGAAGGCATACCCAGCAGTAACTGTGATTCATACTTTACCATTAACAGTGCAGGAAAAGGTGAAAGGGATTGTGCTCTTCTGGCACAATTAGGTAACCATAGTTGTGGGTTCTTCCTATGTTCAATCTGAAATGAAACAGCAGCCATGGAAAAACATGGTAAAGAGGAGTTTTCATAATTTCCTGAAGTGCCATTTTAAATCATGTTACTATAAAAGGAATAAATATTCCCATACCAATTGTCAGGCAGCAATATAATATTTTTCTACAAAACCCTAATGAATATTAAATATTGTTACACCTTGCAAGATCTCAAAAAGCATGTTCTGTGTCAACACACCTGTCAGAGATTAAAAGATTTAGAAGCTCAGAAGGACCTTGAAAGTTCAATTTCTAAATATTGCTTTTGTCCAAAGTATATTGCTTGCTTATGGGGCACACCCTGCAACTTTACTCCCAGTCAAATACATCTACAGCTTATTGGAGCCCATCATATATTTTAGGGTACAAGAGTACTTAGTTGTGTACCAAACATTCTCTTACTATGTTTTTGCTGAAAAAAACCCCAACAAAAAACCCAACAGTTTCAGCAACAAAAATTCAGAAATGGAAAAACATTTCACTTGTTATATCTGCTGTAGATGCTAGTTTCTTCTTATTTACTTTTTAATAGGACCATCACATCCTATTCAAAAGCTGGCTTTCCGGTTTGTGCAAGGGTGCCACAAAGACAAAAATCCATCTTAAGGTAACAGAATGTACCTAAGGCTTTACTGCCTTACTCTAAGAACCTGTTGACATTTGGTTTTGTCCTCATGACATCTGTAATTAATGCAACATTGGAGCCCTTATCAAAGGCTTTAAAATAAAGTTTACCAGCATTAACTGCCAGGTAGCCTTTTTCAAATATTTTCCATGTACTTTCTACACCAGATTTAGAAAAATGCAGGTCTTCATGTAGTCTTTAACTGATGGAAAAGATCAATCAAAGGTTTCTGGTAACCAGGTGTACCCTATTTCCCAGGCATTCTGCTGGCAGAGAACAGTGACTGATGTTCTTTACCTCAAGTGAACTGTACCCCATAGGCTGGGAGAAAGCCAAGCCAAGAATCTGCTCTTCAGCTGAGCTGTTTTACAGGTAAAAACACCAATTATAGCTCATGTTCACCCACAGAGTCTTGAACAAGGCTGTGCTTGGAATGGAAACTCTGAGTACCCCTTGTCATCATTGGTCTCCAGAAAGATACAGGTCAAATACACACTATTGGTAGGCTTTACCCAATTCTCAAGGCAAGAGGGTCCTTCTCTTACACAAGGCAGCACATGATCCCAATATCTGCAAGTATTGCAGTGCCTTCAGCCGCCTACTTTAATCGCAAGCCTTTTTTTTTTTTTTTTAAATGCAAAACTGGTCTCTTCAGAAAACAAAGACAATGTTTTACCTTATTAGCTTTATCAGTTTTTGCTAAGCTGCTAAACAACTGCAGCTTACCAAATGAACTGTAAAGTGTCATTACAGTTCAACTGTTTCACTGTGGTCACCCCAGTACAGCTGTGAGATGTAAAGGCCTCATAATAGAACACAGAATATGATTAATGTAATTTCTCTGTTAAGGATAATGATATTTTTTGCATTACAGTTCAGTTCCTCAGGATGGGAATACTCTCAGGTTCCTGAGCTTTTGGCAGCTGAAGAGTCAGAAGGTGCAGGGGAGGCTGACTAACACTCCATTAGAGCCATCCTTTAATTTCTGTAATCTCCTGTCTCTTCCTGCTTAGGACAGTCTCTCCAAGACTGAAGCAACCCTTAATCTTTCACTCTCTGCTCCTGTGGTCTAAGTTCTGCAGTATAAAATACTTATTTGAATACTTATTCTTATTTGAGTCTGCTGAGCATTAAGTAGCTTTTTTGTAGAGGTAAAATTCAGGAGTCTGTGCTTGACTTTTCCAGACCCCCAGAGCTTTGAGCTGTCTGCAAGTCCTGCAGTGCATTAACCTACCCTCAAGAAAAGTACACCTCATCTTTACAACGTAAAAGGCAAAAGTTTTCCAAAGGAAGACAACATAGTCTTTTAAGTCTGGTTTCCCTAAACAAAACAGAAGGTAAAGCACAGTTTTCCAATGATGTTTTGAAAGGTGTTTCAGCCAGTTTTACATCTGGTTATGTAAACGTGAGCAGTCACTCAGATTTTTAAACACACAGTCTTTAGTGAGCTTGGTGACCTTGCTACACACATAAATGCATTCTTCAAGAGGAAAAAGGTGTAATGGCCGGTTTGAGATTGATGGATTTGCTGTGGGTCTGTGCTTAAACAAAAGAGAGGGAGGTGAGGAGAAAGTGAATGTATGGAAACACAGTCTCAGAGAAAAGGGGATATTAAAAGGAAAAGTAAAATGAAATGTTGTTTATTGTTGCTCAGCACCAGAACAGACAAACTTTTAACATATAACAAAGATTTAAACACAAATTATTACTCCAGCTCTACAGAGAGAATCCCAGTCTCAAAATGCAACTGCTTAAGAAGTGGGAAGCTCCCGGTGACAGGACATTTCCAACTCAATGCTTATCTTGTGCATTTTGAAGTTTCATCGTGTAGGACTTCTGTTTGCCTGATGGGAAGCACAAAGGCCCTTGTGTTTGTTTTGGGCCTCTGGCTGCTATTGTAATACACAATACCATAAATATTGCTCACATTCTTTCAGCACTACACAGCAATTCTAGAAAATGAAGAGCAACAGTCCTGGCTGAGGGTCCAGTATATAGTAAGCACCAATGGCCCCTTCCTCCTTAAACAGCTATTACGAAGGAAGAAGAAATAGAAGAGGGAGCAGAAGGCAATGACAGAAGGCAGAAGGGAACAGACAGAATGTCACAAGGACCCATCTCCAGAGGAAACCTTCTGCTGCCCCCAGGAACCAAACAGCTGGAATAGAAGGAAGGTCATAAAAACCAATCAGTGAACAACCCAAATCCAATTTCATCGAGAAGCACGTTGCATCGAGAAGCACATTCCTAGAGACTAAGGATGGATGCAGCACCACGGATTAGAAAAGAGTGACTTCCACATCTTGCTTAAGTGAGCACATCAGCTGAACTTTCTTTTTGCTGCAATGAAAGAACTATATGCAATGTGCAAATAATTCAAGAGTTTATTGTCAGGAAGGAGAAAGAGCTTCTACATTCTAGGAGTGTTTTATTACTGCTTTTGAATTGCAAAGCAGTGAGCTCTGGGATATTTAGAGCAAGACCTTTGTAAGAGGCATTTGTGTTATCCAATGCCTCAGAAGAACAGGGAAGATTCCTGAAACATCTCTGTGACTACATTGTAGGAAGCTGCTGCAAGCAGGCACACAGTTGCTTAGAGGCCATCATCTCCCTGTGTGTTCAGACACACAGAGCTCATAGCTGGGTACCCCAAAGCTGTGTTTGCATTCTGCAACTTTTAATTGACAAAGACATGCAACTGAAACTTCTGCAAGAACAAGGTGTGCAATCATACTTTCCCTCAGTAACCAGTTCTGAAATGAATGTCAGATTTCAGGGAGTGCAAATTCCTGTTCTTGAAATCAGATGCATAAATCCCATTCACTTTTGGACATCTCAAACTTCAGCAAGTGACTCAAAATCCTACAGCACAAAAATCATCCCTGTGTAGTTACGCTGCACAAAAGGAATAGAGCTGTTCTCAGTGCTGCCGTTCTCTGTAGAACATGCTATTCTCTCTAAAGCTGTGGCTTTTTGAAGCTATGGTAATTTACACTTCTCTGGCTCCTTCTCCCAGCTCCTCTGAGACTATTCAGCCACAATTTTAGGTGCAGTAATTGTAGGGACTAGAGAACTGTTCCTTCTCCTGGGTATGGGAGATCAGCCCAGCTTTCCTCCACACATGATTTTACTCCTTCTCTTCAAGCTTCCCACCTTTCCACAACCCTTGTTTGCTTGTGTATGTATCCATCCCTCAGACAACCCACCAATCCCCAGATTTCTTCTAACCTGAACAAATGCAAGGTGTACTATATTGTTCACAAGACTTTTTTCCAGGTACAACATAAAAATGAAAAGGGGAGTGCTTCTTCACCATCTCAGAGGTTACAACTTAATTTGGCTTGGCCTGGATCTGTCCTTGGACCACTCAATTTTATACAGCTCTGCTCCCTGTAAAGAAAAGAAACCTCAGGATTGAGGAGCACGTGGGTGCAGTGGGGCCACCCAAAAGTCTCTGACCACCTCTGGCTGATGGTCTCCATGCAGCTGTGGTGGGGATGCAGTTCTGTGCAGCACAGAGCCCCGTTAGCTGTGACAGAGCAGCCACCACTGACAGGCAGCAGTGGCCTAATGAGGTGGCTGCTCCTTCCTGGCTGCAGTGGATGGTGTCCGACCTCGTGCAAAACCGTCACTGCAATTGGAGGTAATTGGAGGCCTTTTTGCCAGGCTCAGCAGGGAGAGCAGGAGCCAAAGGGCACAGGGGGATGAGTGGAATGCAGTCCTCTCGGGGCTGGGCATGCTGGTGGCAGGGTGTGGAGGTTCACAGTGCCACTGCCCACTCCAGGCTGCTCCTCCAAGGCAGGGTGTGAGCCCCGCCACTGCCAATCAGTCCTGACTACTGAGAGCTATTAAAATAAACCTCAGCAAAAGTATTGCTGACACCCCAGATTACGTAAGGGGCCAGTTTTAGTCTGCAGCCTTGCCTCTGTGTTGTTACAGACTCTCTTCCACCCTTCTTACTCCATTTCTCACCAGTGGCAGTGGCTGAGGTCTCATCATAGAAAGTTACAAGCTTGTCCTGGTCTCTTCACCACACACCGAGCAGGAATTTGGAGCAGCATTATTATTTGGGGTACTTCAGGACACAATGTTCTCCTGAAGTGGCTTTTCTTTTAAAAGTATTATTTTTTAACAGTTTGATTTAAAATAATACTGCACTGTGAGAAGGGGCACTCATGACACGCCAACCTGACCTACTAATTTAAATTCCCAAAAGCTCTATCACAGACCCCCTGAAATGGAGGGCATTTAATAACTGAATTTCTTAATGTGGAGAGGATTTGATCCAAAAATGCCCTTCTTTTTTTAGATACAGCACAGACTCTCCAGAGCATCCTCTCATGCCTAAGGTGCTTCATGTCTAAGGTGCAAACCTCATCAGCTCCCAAAAGTCACAGATTAAGGTTGCTGTAAGTCATTGCAGGCACCAGACTGGCAATCCCAGGACAAGGCATGTCACCCAGCGCTTAGATGAGATTCTTGAGCATGTTACCACTTCCCCTGGTAGCAAGGAAAGGCAGAGGGAATTGAGCCAGGACACCCACACCAGCAAGGGGACAACTGATGACTTTGGACAGGGCTATTGTCTGCACAGGAACGATGGAACTGCCATCCCAGGTGTTATTTCCAGGGTCAAGACGCCCAGCAATCTCCAAGATTCTTGCATTTGCTGTGAGCACATAGCACATTTTCCTCCTGCAGGTATCTAGCACTCCACATCATTAAAACAAACCAAGAAAGTCCTTCTTGACTCTCTTGTAACTGAAGATTTCTTAACAACCAATATACTGCAAAACGCTGGTGCACAGCCATTCTATTAAATTTTTATGTATTTCACCTTTTCATTGGGGACAGTATCACCTCATCACTGAGATTCTGGCTCAGAAGTCATCACAATGAGAGGGGAAGCCACAATCTCTCATACTGATCCTCCCTCCTTCGATAATTATTAACACAACTGATGCTCTCCGACACTGAATTTTTCTGTGTCAATTTGCTCCCTAACTTCGAATTTTCTCTTAACCATAAGATCTTACTGTATTTTGGGGTTGTTCTCGGCCAGAGGGATCAGTTGGACAAGCACAGAAAAACAGAGACTGTGGTCTGGACAACAGACATGCAAAAGAGAATCTGATTAATCTGGAGGGTAGAATGACTGAAATATAGTCCATGGAAAGTTTGGAATAAAATTATCATCACTCTGTTTTGGAGAGAAGACCAGAAATTAGAGCATTCTTTACAGAGAGGAAATGAGAAAGAAAACCCATCAAAACAATATTAAGTTTTTCCAAATTAGACAACAGCTGAGATTCCTATTTTGTGGTCCCTTGAGCTGCCAGGCACTCATCCTTTCTTTCCAGTAACCCGAGAGGGAGCCAGGTGTCCCCAAGCCTGTTCCCAGGCTGTCAGAAGGGCGCAGCAGAGGTTGCCAGACTGCTGGCCTCTCCAAATGGAAACCATGGAGCTGGGTACCCTCAACCCAGGCAGCTGCTGGGACACATCTATCCTGAACCTGTGGATACCAGAGCCAGGAGCAGCCTGAATGGCTGAGAGGCACTGAGCCAGCAGGCCCTGGAAACCCAGACTCCCTGAGAGCTTGCCAAGCAGCTTGCCAGCAACCAGGCAAAGGGCCAGTGCTTCAGCACAAGTCAATAGGAAACTCCTCTCTGCTTTGGTGTCAGCTAGTCAGACTTCTTCTGAAGGGAACGCTTGTCATTCCTGCTGGGAAGCTGCATGTGTGGCCACAGAGGTGGCCCTGCACCCCACTTCCTACCAGCCCTTGCATGTGGACACAGCAGTCAGTTGTGGGCATGTGACCCCAGCGCATCTTGTGTCACACTCGACACTTACTTTGTCTCTCCTTCCAAAGCCAGATTTAACACAATCCATTCTTCCTGCCTTATGTTCTTTGCTTGAGGCTGCTTTGCCTCCATCCTGAGACAATGCATAATTTTACTAAGGACATTTTATAGCAGATAGCTTCCCAGTTCCCCTGTGGCCATTTACTGCTGTAGGATGCAGTTGCTTCATGCCCATACAACATCCTCAGCCAACACACTTTGGTAAAAACTAAACGTTCTAGAAGGGTTTTATAAGATCTATGATCCCCAAGTGAGTCTTTAAATATATTTTATTGATTAGTTTTGGCTATATATGAACAAGGAATTGAGGATCTATCCTGCAGCTTTAACTTTGGCTGTTCGCATTTTACAGAAGGAGTGACTTTTGTCCCAGTCAGAATTAGGCCTTCAGACCTAAAGCCAACAACAGCAAACTCCAATGTGACCTTTGCATGACAGAGTTGTATGAAGAATGAGCTATGCTAAACCCCAATCTTGTGTCTCCTCTTACAAGACACATGCACATTCCCACTCACTTTTGGGAGCTCTGCTTCTACCTACTTCCTGGAAACTCAGAAAAGACAAGACAACATGACAACTTTCACTGGTTTTTTTCCTGAGATACCCTGCTTGTCTTTTTTTCCTTTCCCTATTTTTAAAATCACAATGAGTTTTCTTTCTTACAGATTTCTCTAATGTTTTCCCTGTGGTGTGTCCATTTTAGCCAGCCTCCCCTGTTCCCTCTAGTATCCGACACTGCTCTCTTTGTCAGAGAAGTCGCGGGGAGTTCAGGTTTTCCCCTCTCCATTTCTCTTTGGACCTGACACTGCTCTTGACCCCTGCTCAGCCTTTGCTTTGAAGTGCTTTTTCTCCTCTCTGCTTTCCCACTGGATTGTGTTAACCCTCCTCCTTTCCCCGCTCCATCAGTTGGCTTCAATAAGTGAGAGGAGCTCACTGGAACCTCCTCTTTTGTGTTATCAGCGTGCTTTCACTTCTCATAAAATCCTACCCACCTTACACATAAAACAGTTTGGGAAAAGATGACAGCTTCCAAGGCCTGGGAACACTGCTAAATTCCACACAGGAGCACCGCTAGATGCCCCAGGGAAGCCTGTCAGATAGGTCTTGTGTTTGACCCAGGAAACTTCACAGCAATGTCTAAAAACAAGCAGCCACCTTCTTCCCCCTCCCCAGGACAATGGCATTCATGTGTCTTTTTTGCCATGTGCAGCAAACAGCGTTACCCTTGTGGGGCTCTGCAACTTTTTTCCTGCTCTACTGCAATTTTAATGGAAAACACACCCACAAATTTGGCTTAAGTACAGATAACTGATTTGATTCAGTCTCCTTGGTGCTACAGCTCCTAACTGATGGATGTTCAGGTCAAAGTAAGAAATGGCATCAGCACAAAGACTGGCTCTGCTCTTACTTATTACAGACTCCTGTAAGCTTTCCAGATCTATAAATATTCACGTTATTCCCACAGAGGGGAAGAAAGAGGATGATTTGTATCCTTCTAGCTTGTTCTGTTAACACAATCCCGTTTTCCAGTGTTTTCCAGTTGGATAAATACCATGACGAATAGGAAACCCTTGTGAGAGAAAATACATTTTAGAGTAAATTTTAGTGGTGCATAGTTTATAAATATTTGCAATGGAATTGATCACATTAATGTATGCTGAATACAGAGGACCAGGGGGTTTTTTTGACATGGACAGAATTTCCACCATAGGGAAAAAAACCTGCAGAATTTGTGTATAATTTGTGTACATAAACACGTAGACGAAAATACTTGATAGTAGAAAATGCTATTTTAATTCCAATGGTAAAGCTTGATTTATTTTCTATTCCTCTTTTGCCAGAAAGTTAAGCATCTCGCAAAAATCTGAGTCATTTTGCCTGAGGATCAAAACCAGAGAAAACTCAAAGCTTGCTAAAACGTTACAACCTCTTAACCAATCCATTAGTGAGAGCTGAGGATAACATTCAAATAAGAATATAGAAACATTGTTTTGCTCAAAAATTACATTACAAAGATAAACAGTATGAGTTTGGGAATACCCTGGTTAACACAGAAGGCTGAAGGACTTATACAGATCTCTCCTCCACTCTCCTAAGTATTTTTCATTATTGCTTACTGGATTGTTAATTATTTTTGAAAGGATTATTGTAGTTACAAATTCCTGCTCAGGCTTCTTCACTCACCACTTGAGAATACTGCAGAGGAGCACCTTTCCACACATGAATGTGATCCACATGTGCACGTGGCTTTGTGCATGTGGGAGCAGCGTAGAGACACTGAGCCACAGCATTCCAACACAACTCCAGGACTGATCCCCTCCGTGACATCTCAGCACAGGTTAATTCCTCTGTGCCACACTGATGCAGCTGTACCAGCAATAACAACCTTTCCCTGCTCCCCTCTTTTTTACCTTGGGTGTTTTAAGGCAAACACTACCTGTGAGCCTTCAAACCCCTTTCACCCAGCACAATGGTGCTTGTTGTAGCTGCTCATTTTCCAGCTTCCATCAGCATCATGCAATTAAAGGATCTCTGACATGAGTCATTAAAACCCCTCCCCATGAAGCTGTTCAAAACATAAACCAACCAAGAAAAGACACTGGGAATGGCATATGTGGAGTACACAGCCCCTCATTTCACAGCTACCAGCCTGCTTAGGTGCAGTGACTTCTCACCTTTAAAATGATGATGATGATGATGATGATGATGATGATGATGATGATAATAATAGTAGTAGTAGTAGTAGTAGTAGTTGTAATTATACACACTGAGTACCCATTCAGCTGTTTTGCTGGCAAGTGACTTAACCAAATGGAAAACAGGGTGGGAATAACCTACTTTGATGTCCCCATAGGCCCTGTGAAAATCAAGGTGGCCAAGGTCACTGGTGCTATCCATACATTGCCAATGCTGATCCTCTGCTCGAGGGCAGCAGGAGCCCTGGGTAGCCCTCAGCAGAGATTTCTCCTCCTTCCAAGTGTCTCAAGGATTTTAGCAAGGTGAATGCCCATGGTTATGGAGCTGGCTAACAGCCATCACTCGTTTTACACTGGCCATTAAGCAGCCTGGAGGCAACCAGCATGGATCTAAAGCTGCTGCATATGTTTACCTTGCCTGGGGGAAAACAAGGTATGAGAAGTGCTGGCAGAAGCCATGTCTTGACTCTGTACACAAATATCCTCTTCCCCTCACCTCCCATTCCAGATTCTTACATTCATTGCATCCTTGGTGTCTCCACTATGCTGTGCTGGACTGTGTAGAAAACATCAGCATCTTTCCCCCACAGCCCACAAAGCAGGAGCAGCTGTGTCCTCACTGGAGAGTTCACCAGGTGAAGGCAGAAAACCTGCAGCCCCGCCAGGCCCAAAGGGATCTGTGACAGGCCTGTACTCTGAGCCCTTCCACCACAGCAGGAGAGAAATGGCTTTCAAGAACAACAATGATTATGTACATTCTGTACCATGTTAAAGAAGGAAAATAGCAACAGGGACAAGAAAAGCTTGGGTTGTGAAGGATGTTCCAGCAGAGGTGATTAATGGTGTTGAAAGAAGCCCCCACTTGTTTCAAATTTCTTTCCAATTAGCCACAAAGCTACTCCCTCCTTTTCCCTCTTGTTTTATTTTTTCCCCTTTTTTTCTTTTACCTGTATTTGATTTAGAATCAAAGTTCATGATTCGTGTTATGACAGCAGAAATAAAAGATCTGTGTGTACTGTGTGCATGGGGGTTTAAAGCATTGCCTTTGATGGCTCATTAGCTGCATGTGGCTACATGCAACACTGCTCGACTGAGATATATTGCCCAGGATTTAATTCCAGAATTATTTCAAAGGCATTAAATCGAATGCTTGCCCTTTTCACCATGGTATTTAAATGGTACTTTGTATGCCAAGCTTAAAAAAAGAGCACAGGAAACACAGATGCAGTGCTGCTGGAGCATGTATTGAACTTTGCTAAAGTGTTAAACATTTGTTAGAATTTGTTTTAAACAAGATAGTGTAAACTCAGTTGTTACTACAATTAACATTCTCTGCTACAAGAGAAAAAGGAGATTTTTTTTTAAACTAACAAGCAGCTCTCAGAACTAGTGAACAATATCTCATTTGTTCAGCAAGACTTAAAGATGAGAGCAGTCTCAGGCTGGAAAAAATAGATGTGCACATTTCTGTGCTCACTGAGTAAAACAAACCAGACAAAGCTTCTTGCACAGTAGAGAGGAAATCAAACCTCAGAGCTGAGCTGTAGGTCAGGAGTCTCAGAGCTCTCCAGGCACAGCCCCAACCAGCTACTCCTGGTGGAAGGCTGCTCGAGGACCCTCCAGAGGAGCCGCTCTGAACTCTCAGCTTACAGCCTGGCAGGGACATCCAGGGATGAGAGCTTGCGTCTGGTGCACAAAAGCAAACCCTCCAAAACAGTCTGCACTTGTTTACTGCTGATCTACAACCTCTGTTAAGAGAAAGCCCTCTATATTCTTGTTTTTCCCCATTTGCCTTGTCCCTGCAGATTCAGGAATGCTGCTGGTAAAACACAAAGTGGACTTTATCCAGTTTACAACCGAACTTTCATTCTGAAATAAAGCAAACCCAAAGCACAGTTTCCTTGAACTCACAGTGGGGATATCCCTCTGCTCAACTTCCCTTGCATACAATGGGTCACACTTGAGTGCAGTCAGTTGTGCAGGGACAGCTGTCCAACACTGTGCCCACCCACTTCACCCCTTTTCCTTCCTACCAGCATCCCTGCATCATAAACACATCCAAATGTCAACATTTCATACAAGAGGCAATGCATAACACAGCTGTTTGCACGATTTTCTTTTATGTGTGGCCACAATTAGTTGGAGCTGGTGGTTCTGTTAAACACTTAAGGACAGTGGGCATTACCAGAATTTGCATCTGGATTTGAAATTTAACACCATTTGGAAAACACAGGCAATTACCTAGAACTGTGTTTCCGTGCAGCAACACCCAGGAGTCTGCAGCAGTATTACACCACAATTCAGCTTCAGCTGGAAGCCACGTTTTACTGCCTTAATCACAGGAGTTCTGAGCAACCACTATCACAAAAAGATGCAAGAGGCAGAAGAATTTACATTTTTGAGCCCATTAAAGAGCTCATCATTGTGTTTTAAGTCCTCTAATAAAACAGCATTAACAAAGACACTGAATTCCTTCATGTGCCTGAAAATACACATATGCACACACAGAGATCCTCTCCACTTCTGCCCTGCCTACCAAAGGAAGTGAAAAGGAGCAAATCTATGCAAACACATGGGCTGCATCTGGCCTGGGCTCTCTGGGGGGCTGCGCAGTGGGGACAGCACAGGGAGGCAGAGGAAAGATTGCCCAAAGTGCTCTTTCTGGCCCAATTCCAGCACATACGTAATTTAATTGGGAATGCTGCTTTACCCTTAGCCACTGTATAGCAATGGTTATCTTGGTTATTTAGTAACTAATGAGAGTTTTTTACAATTAATCTTTTTTTTTTTCATGTATGAGGGTCTGGAAAGGGACCTTACATTGTGCAGAAAGGTCCCAGCTTGCCACAAATGTACAGAAGTGAGGCTGGTCCCCTGTGGATGGAGCTTGGTTTGATTTTCTGTGGAAATTTAATATAACCTGCCCAAATTTCCATGTACCCAAATGCCATAGCACACGTATTTCCCCACTTCCACCTTAATCATGGGATGTTTTGACTCCAACACCACTCTCAGGTATACCCTGTGGTATGGAATGGCCCTGCAGAGTTTTCCCATGATCTGCTATTTTCTGCATATAAGTAAAGCTTCAGCTTCAGATACACAGGATGTGAAGCCCTGCTTTTACACAATTTCATGGCGTGCTGAGGAATGAAGTACTGGTGTTTGAGGCAAGTGATTTACTGACATGGGGTTATCCAGGGGTTTAATTTGTCATGCATCTCACCCACATGCTTTGTTTCTCTCTTCACTCTCTCTCTCAGAGGCAGCATGCTGCACACCGCTGGCAGTGAAAGGGCCTCCGTTCACACAATAGCAATTTTTCTCAGCTTCTCTCTAGCCAGATATCAATGGTTCCTCGGGATCTGCAAAGCCTCTTTTAAGACCCTATCAGAAACATGGAAGCCTTCTTTTTCCTACTGGTCAATTAAACAGTCTTTGCATTCAGATTACCCAGACTGATCAATCTCATCCTTTCCCTCTTGATAAAATATTGGGTGCCATAGTGTTCTAATCCAACAATCTGCCAGCCACAGTCCCATTGATTTGCTGGCATGGAGGCACAGTAGGCTTAAAGTGATATCTGATCATCAATACCTTTGCTTTTGGAAGTTAGATTATTGCAGCACTTAGAGACTGATTCTGGTCCTGCACCTCACACCAGATACCACAGCTGAGAGTGGAAGAAGAGATACCCAACAGATTTGCAGCTGAAGCAAGACCTCCAAAGGGTTTTGTTTCAAAAGCAAATGAATCAACTTTAAAGCACTTTGTCCAACCCTGAATTACTCTAGGGCTGTGCAAACGCTTGACTGTGGGGAGACGTATTTTTATCATAGCAACATCTAAGACAGCAGTCGGTTCTGGTATTTCCATGTTTGCTCTCACTTGCATCATGGTGTCTCCATCTATGGTGAGAGCCATCACACATCCTCTGCCCTGGTCATCTTACACTGACTCTGTCACAAATACTAGTCATCAGAGAGGGGTGATTTTAAAGAGTTAAAATTCCCAAAAGCAAGTATTTTGTTCAGGGATGTTATTCGATCACATCCTTCAAATAGCAAGAAGCTCCAGTTATTGCTCTTAAAAGTGATTTCTGATCACGCAGAGGCTCCTGTCTCCCACCATAGCTACTCTTCATTTCAGGGGAGTCACTGGGAGGTTGGAAATCCACAGAGAACAACTGCAGGCAGAAAGACTGCTTATTTATTTTATAAGGATATGCTAGCAGTTAGGATAAGTTACAAGTTATAAGATATCACATTGGAAATATGCAGTTGCATGCAGTAATGTGAACCATAAAAGAGATTAATTAGTGATGCAAACCTAAAATAGATTAATTAAAGTACACTAAACCAGGCATCATTTCCTCTACAACCTGCTTGATTTTAATCTGACTTGCTCTATAAAAGTGTTTTTCTTTGCGTGTATTGTTTGCCCTTTCGTGTCCTCCTCCAAAAGACACCTTCATGCAATTGCCCAAGGAGCACTGTCTACACCTGCAAGGACAGGGCCCTTTGTGGCAATGCTTATTTAAAAGGGGAAAATAACTGCGTACTTAGTGATTTTGAGAGGAGCTTTCAGAGCACACCGAGGGGATTAACACGCAGCTCATCCTAACACCTGAACTCATGTAGCTCCTTCAATTAACCTGCCGAAGTAATTTAATGATGTGTTTGATGAATCCCAAAAGTAAACTCTGGGCACACTTGTGGTGTGCTCAGACAAGATTATGCCAACAGAACATGTTGCATACAGGTAAAACCTTATAAAATGAAGGCCTCGTTGCCTTTGTAAAATCATGGCTCAGGCCTGTTACTTCTGCTAGAGAAGGACCATGGGAAAGAGGCATAGCTGAATTAGAGGTAGAAAAACATGCTGCGTGATTATCGTGTGTTCACCCAGTGGTGTGTGGTGATTTTTTTTTTTTTTGGCAAAGAGCTCATCTTTAATACCACACTGCATCTTTTATAGTTTCTTAGCTGTTTACATAGTTTTAAAACACAACAAGCTTAATTCAACCAATCACCAATCAACCTCATTTTATAAGGTTTTACCTGTGTGCAACAAGAACACATGCAGGGGATGCCAGTGGCCAAACCCAAGAGGAAACTGCTACTGAGCCAAGAATCCTTTGCCCATTTACCTGTGATGATTATGATAATACCACAGTAACACCTCAAATTTCCAGCTGAGATGCAGAGCTGACATGTTATATATCATAAACATATGGAAAACCCAAGCCTGCCTGGCTTCCAGAGTGCCTGCTGCATTCTAGAAAAGAGGTGTCTAGTGGGAAAAAGCCACCCCCTTCCTTGCAACTCCAGAGGCCAATGGCTGGGGAGGTAAAGGATGAAACCTGCCCTGAGGCCTTCAGCCAGGACTTTGCTCTCAACTTCAGCACAAGCTGAAACAGGACCCAAGGTGAACAACAGAATCGGAACATGAGGGGGAAATTAAGAATTGCTCTCTGGAGCTGCCGCCTGCAAATCTGGGTACGTACCATGTCTCTCAGGTGTGGGGCATGACTTCCATGCCACTGTCACTCCAGGTGCTCTTTTCACCTGTATCAATTATCTCAGGATGCCTTTTGTCTTGTATGCCTCCTGGCCATTCTGTGGACAAAGAGGTGGTGAAATTGGTTCCACACTTTTTATTAGAGAGAGACTTTCTTAGTATTCATCTGCACTTCATAACCTGTGGCGCTGTGCCACAGATTTGTGACAAGCATAGAAGCAGCTCTTCCTTACCGTTTAGCTTCTTTAATGTGAAATAGGGATACAACAGTCCACTTCAGTTCCAAATCCAGCCAGAACATTTTTCTTTCAAAAGCAGTAAAGCAGTGTTAAGCTATTTCCTTGGGGCAGTGGAAATATGAAATACAGCAGTCTGCTGCTTCAAAGTAGACTTTGGATTTTTTTTTTTTACTGTGAGTGGTGTGACATATACCAGCCACCACTGTGCACCAATAAAAGTGAAACTCAATTTTCTGTCACAATGAAGATGACCAATAAAATTTTGAACATGGACAACACCCACACAATTCTATAAAACCTGAGCAGAATCATAAAGCTCCCTCTAAAAGCACACAGGCTCTCATAGAGGGGGTCCTATAGGTGTATAAATTATCCAGCTTTACCGTAGAAGGAATATGCTGCACATCATGACATGCTCTTCAACATTGCCTGAACTACCCCTCTTAACAGGTATGGGGCTACTCTTCAGTACCACCAGGTTGTTTGGCAATAGCAACACAAAAATTTCAGCATAGACTGCATGCCATCCAGAGAATTCTAATAGTTAACTAAATTAGAACAAATATTACTCTGTATTATGCAGAAGCCTGCAGGGCTCAGCCAAAACCACAATCATCTTTGAAAAGAGAGAAGGGATCTCTGTTCTGCAGCCTCAGTAGAGAAGACAGAGATGAAGATGGTGGAAATGTTGCTTAGTGGCAGAGGCAATACAGAAACTGTTTGGAAGTGCCAGGAGTCCTGTGCATCCTGTCTGGGATTTTTGTGTGTGGATGGGTGCAAGTCTTAGGAGCAAATTAGCTGGAGAAGGAGACCGGGGGAAGAGATGATGAGGAAGGTCAGGGGCATGGGAGGGTCATACACGTGGGCAGAACAGGCTAAATGTGCTTGACACTTGCCTGCAGTGAGAACTAACTGTACCACACAGAGTCTATCAGAATCCAGGCTGGCACCAAATATAAGTGGAGGTGCTGCAGAACAGGAGAGGGGCTACCATTTGCTGGTTCAGTCACAGGAGGATGGTGGGAACAAACTTTGGGTGGTAAAACAGCAAATCAGCTTCCTGCAGTAGCTTTGAAGTGGCATGGAAACTAAAGCACATAGTCAGATTCCAAGTCCTTTGCCTTGGAAGAGGAAGAAAGGGAGGTGGCTGCATATGCAAGTTCTGCTGCATAGTTCATAGGCAGTAGGATGTGGAGAGCCCTGGGAGCCCCCCAGCAGGGAGGGTAGGCAGTGGGACACAGCTGCATGTCTGCTGCTCACCCTGCAGCACTCTCAGCAGTGGGAGAAGCAGCTCCTGAGCCCTATGGAAAGGTCTGTCCTGACTGTACCTACATATCAGACCAATTTTATGGCCACTACTTAGAGAAAACCAGCCCAAATGCTTTCAAACACTGATAAGAGGTTTCTGTGGGTTGTGCCAAGCAGGCAAAAATTTTACCATGTTTTGCTTCTGTCTGAAAATGTGGAAACATAGTCCATAACCCAAAAGGGAGGCCTCTCGGAGTGTTTGAATTAGAACTCAAGGATCTGATTAAGGAAGACTATTTAACCTGCTTAAAAAGCTTTGCTGCATTAAGACTGAAATAAAGCAAGGTACAGATGTAAGGTAGTTAGAGAAAGAGGATTAAAGAGTAGATTCTTTTGTCATTTAAAAAAAAGGATGCAGAGATTTTTCCATTTTGCAAGGCATGCAGAGGATAGAGGCCATTAGCATGGGCAGCCCAAGGATTTCTCTTCCCAGTTTTCCTCCTCCCTGCTCTGTGAGGTTTATTGGGACTCTCCTGTGCTGGATACCTGAAGGTTCACTCCAGAATATGAGACACATTTGCCTCACAGCAACAGCATCATTTACTCCAGGGGAAATTTTAGAGTATTATGCAATGGTTATACTGTAATCATCAGAAAACAAAAGTGCTTTTTTTTTTTTTAACCCACTTTTAATTCCACTGCAGTTGGAAACAAAGTAAATAAAACTACAAGAAACCAGAAAATTACTTCATATAGCAAAGACAAGACCACAACTAAGGGTAGTCCATTCTTTAACTTGTAATCTTTCCATAAGTAACAAAACAGTTCTTTTCTGGTAATGACAAGAATTTGATAGCAATCCTTACTTTGGTCATTTTTGGACATTGGCAGCACTTCAAGTACCCATGAAAAGGGTCAGTCTGGTTTTCAGGACAGCAAGAGGCTGGAACAAGCAGCACTGAGCAGGTCTTCAGCCAAGCCATGGACTGACACAAGCAGCTCTTGCTGCTTCTGTCTGCTGACATCACTGAAGTGTTGCTTATCTGCTTGAACTCATACTGACTCATGCTGACAGGATGCTGATCCATTTGAAATGACAAATGATAGACTGGTGAATAATGGAATCTGGGAAGTTCTGAAATTCTTATCTTCCATGCATCAAGCAAGCCAGAACCAGAACTCCTTAATTCTACTCCTACCTAATGTCATCTTTTCTTGCCAGGGAAGATTAAAAAAAAAGTGAATTCAGGGATTTATGCTATAAGTCACTACTGAAACCTCCACATTCACTTATTTTACATCTCTAGGCATTGAATTTTCAGCAATAGGTCTGGGTATTGGATAAAACTGAAAATTAATGATGGAAAAATATTCAAGAACGCATGCAAGAGGGTATCACTTGCATCATAAATAGATTTTCAAGAGGAAGACTTAATCAGAGAAGCAGAGTAGGACACAAGAACACCCAGAAACAACTACTCCAAATACACAAGGATGAAGTAAAGCATGTGGTTTGCTGAACTTAGCTCCCCTTGGCACAGCTGCAAGCCACAGATGTGAGGTGACAAAGATGCCAGAGTTGCCCAATTTAAGGACTCCCCTGGAACTGATACATGTCATTACTGAGGCATATTGTGATTTTAAGTCCAGGTCAGTCCATACCAGAGGGATGTCAGCATCCTGGCAGAAAAGAGTCTCACATACAGGATGAAGCAAGTGGTCAAAAGCAGTAGCAACCACTGGTGAAAGACTGTAAGTGAAAAATCAGGAAAAGCCCTTTTTATAGATTTGTACATCATTAGGGAGAAAAGAAAAATAAGATGCCAAAGATTGCTGATAACTTAAAAACTGAAGATTCAATGTTTGCTTTATCTGTGGCTGTGACTCTAGAGTACCATAAAGAAAAATCCTGCTGAGAATTCAAAATATGCCTTCTCAACAGAACAAAAACCAAAAATGTAAGACTGATGTAAGTATTTGCAAGTAAAAAGACAAAATGCAAACCTCCCAAATCGGAAAGAACATTGGCCTCCCCGGAACCTCCTCCTGAGAAGTGTTATTAGTTATAGCTCTCATGAAGTCCTTACAATTTCCCAGCATATATATGAATGCAAATAGGTCCAGAGGGTGCATGAACAAAGGACATCATCCCAGCCCTAGTGATGCCATTGCCTGCCAGGGCGCAGATGGCGTGTATGTGCCATTCCCACTGCCTTCCTTGGGAAGGCTGGTATTGTATGGGAACAAGAATTCCCAGCATGGGCTTCACAAGGCAGCATCGAGGAGCTGTGTCTTTCCTTTACTGCCCAGGACAAAGTACTCTTGGTACAGCACAACTGAAATGGGAGGAAATTTCAATCAAAGCATGGGAAAGAAGAGCTGTGCTGTGCTGGGAGGCTGGGATGCATTGAAAGGAAAAGGCAGGGGGAATAACGAACAGCTAAACCAGCAGAAACAAGAGGATGAATTCAGCTCCTGCAGACATAGCTTCACCAGTGAGATAAGGCAAAATGACTGGGGTTTGTTTTAACTTGTTTGGTGTCCAACCAGAGAATTGTAACTATAAAGCCTTCGCCAACATGGAATAAGTTTGAGTTTATTGAGCCTCTCAGTAAAAAAAAAAAACCCAAACCAAAACAAAGTAAAAACCACACTAGGAGAGAGCCAGGCACTCAAGTAGAACTTCTTATAATAATGAATACACTGTTCAGCACAGAGGGTAAGTTGCTAAAGGAGGTTATCAAAACCAATAGATACAGAAAACTTTAAATACACATCTGGACACTGTTATGACAAGAGCAGTTTGCAGCACATGGGGATAAAGTTTTAATGAAATATTCTTAACAAGAGAAACTTGCTACGCCTAGTCAGTAAAGGCCACAATTCCTTATTTTTGCAAGTAATACATCACTGAAGCCAAAAGCTCCCCTCTAGGAAACCCTGGGCTAAGGAGGTGCTGGCAGAGAATCAGGCAGGGACTGCCTGCTGCTGTTGCAAGCACAGCCTTTTGGCATCAGGGAGAGTAAAGTATTTTTTCCCTTTATTAAAAAGGTATTTATTCACCCCGAGGGGTCTGTTTCTCTCAGACAAGGCGTTAGCACCAACTGAGCTTTCAGGAAGGAGACAGAGTAAAGGGCACCTATACATTTTCAATCTGACACTGGCTCACACACCAAGGGAAGGGGATTAAGTGAAAAGAGAAAGAGATCTTATCAGAAATGCAAGATGAAGGGAATTACTGATCAACACCAAGACATCAGTGTGCAACAGCTCTTCCCACACCCAAGTAGTGTCCAGAGGCCCCAAACCATTTGATCTGGCAGTCAGATGAAAAGCTATCCCAAGACCACTCATGGACCTAAGAAGACACCTGGTTTTATCCAAATACAGAAGGAGATGCATTCTGAAGTCACAGTACATAATGCATTTGGAGTGCTCAAGTGTTATGGGCCAGCTCCTCCGCTGTTTTTGTCTGACCTGAGCAAGAGCTGCAGCTTCCACAGGCAAAGGCTGGATCAAACCCACTGCTCAGAGCACAAATGCTGTGAACCCAGGTTTGGATTTCACAGGCACTCCCCACAGTTAGGGAGGGCAAGGTAGGGGCAAGCCCAACAGCCTGCCCAGCCCTTTCAGGAGGGTGCAGAAAGGGTTGCAGCTTTTCCCAAGGATTCTTGGGCTGCTTATAGGGTGCCTCTGTCAAATTTTGCAGTAGAAAGCCACATCTCTCTTCCAGACCTTCCCACCAGTACCCACAGTCTATTTTGGGCATGATGAAGACTGTCTTAAACCTATCAGGCAGCATGAGCATCCCCCTGCACTTCTAGGTTTTTTTTTCTTAAATGAGCATTTGGGAAATAATTGTTGTGTGCTGAATACCATTATAAATCACACATTACCACTTCTCACAGAGAACCACTATGAATCACAACTCCCTCTTCCAGAGGGCAAAGAGCAGAGCAACACTCCAAACCACACAAAATGACCACAGATCCTAATATACCTAATAACTTCAGAAGAAATTTACATTCATGGGAATATTTTTCACTCAAGGCAGTGAAAAATCCATATGCCCTGTCCATGGGTCCCCCAGAGAACAGGACGCATCAACAGCCGGACTATTCTTTGAGGGAAATTCTAGAGGGCATTTCTCATTACAGACACATTCCTGTAAATAAAACAGACTACTGCACAGCATCTCCATCCAAGGCCCGAGAGCCAGGACTGCTCAGACTCAGAATGTGAGTTAAGTCCTGGGAAGGGATCTGGAAAATGCCACCGCTGACAGCAGAGGATGGAGGGGAGGTGGAGGAAGCTGGTTTTAAATCACAGAAGGAGCAGATTATGTATAGACTTCATCATGCTGTGACAGAAGAAAGTGAGAGGCACTGGTGTTCAATCTTCATCATTGTTAAACATTGTTAAATCCCAGTTTACCCCTCAAATGTGTGCCTGCCCTGAGCAAACCTTGGCTCAGCTTCTACTGTCTGCTGCACACAGGAAAGTCTGGAGTCAGTTGTAGGGCACTCCTAGTCCTACTTACTGCACATTTATTCAAGGTAAGGATCTTTTCCCTCCGCTTCAGGGTACCATTTCCCTTCTACAGACATCTTCTAGCTGGAAGGAGACCTCCTTAGGCTCAGCTGAAGTTAGCCAGTCTTGAAAGGAGAATATTACCTTATTAAAACCACCAGAAATTTATCCCTGTGGCTTTCAATAATCAGTCCAGAATATACTCTAGGCCCTAATGCTACCCTTCTTCATCCTGTTGAGCATCATTCTTCCTTTGCAATTGAAATCCTTCTTCCACTCAGAAACAGCAGAGGCAGAGAGGAATCCCCCCACCTTCAGCCATCTAAATGCAAGTCATTTAGTGTGAAATGGCAATCTGTGCCCCTGCTCCAGTCAGCCACTGCAGAGAGAGAAATTTTCAGCACATGAGTTTATAAAAGACAATGAATCCCACTATGGAAAAACCTCTTTCTTTCATTTGCTTACAGAAGCTGTGAGTAGCTTCCCACTGCAGTATTGAAACACATAGTAAAACGCTCAAAAAACTATTTCCACATCTACCAACATTCAGCACTCCCTCTAATCTGAAGCCCAACAAACAAAAATGTAAATCATTTTCCCAGCATAAACCCCCAAGTGACTCCAGTTTATTCCAGAAGAACAGTTTGTAAATTATCCAATTAGATCTGTACAAGTTTTACAGCAAAGCCCTGAGTCATCTATAAAGAAAATTCAGACCAGTGTCATCAAAAAGTTGCAAAAGTTTTTGAACAAGAATGTAGTCACAGTACCAGGGAACAAATTCATTGTTTGACTTACAACAGACTCTTTTTCATGAATTCCCATAAAGTGACCAGTAGAATCGGTTTGACCTCAAAAATGGAGCTTTGCCATGCAGTTGTAAGTTAATTTAAAAAAAAGTCAAAAGAAGCACTGAGAACGGGCATCCACAAAGCATTTGCAGCAGGATGAAAACCACATGGTGCCAAGCAAAAATATGATATAGGAGTACCACAAAAGCAGTGCACACAAAAAGAGAAAGCCTGGAGAATTCTGACACTACATTTCAAGCTGATACTACTCCACACGTCAGGAGGTCTGTGCAGTGAAAGATGACCATTTTAAAGCAAGTGAGGCTCTCCAGCTTCCCAATACTTCCTCTAGGAACTCCACAGACAGGGTTACTCAACCCTTTGCATGATTTCCTTCACTCACAGGAGCTTAGAAAATAATCTTCCAGTAAGGGTTGGCTTTTTGTCTGCAGCTGGGACAGACCGGAAGAAACTTCAATCTTAGATGCTCCTGTTGTGCAAAGATTTAATAGCTTCCATTTGCAACATGATGATCTCCTAAATTAAAATGAAAAAAAAGAATTGAGTGGTATGGGACGTTTCAGATTGGGAATTTGAATATGTGGTTGCTGTGGGTGTTTGCTTTCCTGAGAGGAGATCTACATAGCTAAGTTTGGCATGTCTGCAAAATGTTTGCTCCTTTCAGAAAGCAGGATTACCAGAACAGCCTGCAGGATGCCCTACAGCAGCTCAGCATTCCCCCAGAGCAGGGAATTAGGCTCAGCCTAGCTTCTGCCTGGACAGCCTAGGTCAAAAAATGGTTTAAAGTCATGCCCTACAAACCCTCTTCTGGGTAAGCTGTTGGCCTTTGCCTCCCTGCTCAACCCCAGAGTCTCTCACGTACCCTGCCTTCAACATCTGAACCAGAAACCTTTTTTCCCCTGCTGCTTTCTAGTTATTTTGCCATATTTACATAATTCCTCTAAAATCAAACATGCATCATTTTTTTTCTGCAGTACCTACAGCATTATTTAGGAGTTATTACAAGCAGCAAAGAAAAAATGTCTAAGATAACCTATGTAGAAATCTTGGATATGGCCTTCTATTTACTCATTCTCACTAGGAACATACTGAAAATAAAACTGCAGTGAAGCTGCAATAAAGCAAATTTAAAATGCTCAGCATAAGAGTAAATTTAGGTAATGCACTGCCATCAAGCATTTTTGGGGGTTTGTGTTTTAAGGTTTAAAACAACTTCAAGCATGGTTTACAGTATTTCCAAAATAACAGTATGAGATAAAGTCTAACTGAAATGTGTTAGGAATAAACACTGAGTTTTTATTTAATTACCCAGCAAAACAGCTTCTTGCATAAATGCCTGCAGGTGCTCCCTACCAGCACCAGTCCATAACCCCAAGTACTGAGGTATCAAAATTCATTCAGACTCAGTTCTTTCCCCAGTTTGGATCCCATTTCTGGGTTCCAGATGTCTTCACTGCTCTTTTTCCAAGGCATGTACCTCCTCCACATGCCATCAGCCTCACTGAGCTGAGAATCTGTTTCCCTCACATGAGCATCCACATTTCTCTACAGGACAAATTCTGAAATTTGCTTCTGCTTAATGCTCTGCTTTTGTCAATATTTCTTTTCCATGTCTATTGACTGACAGTTGGGTTTGTTCCCCTTACAGTCAGGAATCAGAGTTTTTAGATACAGCCTCATTTATTAGGATTCCTGTGGATGGATTTGCAGAAAATGTGTAGACTTGTAGATGCTGAGCTGTCAGGGTGATTCTGTATTGGAGTAGCCTCAATCTGTTCATGATATAACCACTCTTCCACAATTAGAAGTAAGGTTTTAATGAATGAAGAGTTAGGAAAGACTATGTCCCTTCTCTTTAAAAGTACTAAGAAAGTGCTGGCATTAAAAGAACTATATAACACAACAATTTCTAGCAGAAATAGTTCTCTTTCAAAGGTAGCAGATGAATATCTGACAGCAAGCAAATCAGATTCCCAAAACTGCTAAACAATTGCAACCCCCCCATAAGTGTTCAGTCACCAACTTTTACACGTCTTACAGCCCTCACCCAGTTACACTAAAACACAGACACACATCACTGCAACAGGACAAAAACCAGCGCGGGCCGGGTACAATTACAGGGTGTTTCCTAAGCGCACAGTTCACCTCAGGATAAAGTGTTCAACCCAGCCTGCTTTGTGCTTAAGCCTTTTGAGACAGCCAAGGGAAAATTTCATCTCAGAAGAGCAGAGACTCTGCAGTCTAAATAAAAGGTGACACAGAGATAATCCCATACTGCGGATGTCCCACAGTGATTTGGTGCAGTATCACAGCAAGGACCCCCAGTCCATCCCAGCAATATTTTTAGAATTGTGTACTCTCAGACAGATCACAAATGCCTGAAGTTTTTTTCAGATCAGTGGAAAAGGCTAGACTTGTTCTCAGCTGCTTTCCCTACCCTGCCACAGCACTCTGCCTGTGGTTCTTGTCCTTGGGGTATTTAGCAGTAACAAAGTCATTGCGACACCCTTCTGTTCAGCAGATAAAACACGCTTTCTACCTGACTTCAGTGACTATTACCTTGCCTTCCAAAGATGACACGTCATCTGCATTCCCCAAGGAACAGAGCATATATGAGGTACCTGATCTACAATTGCAGAAAGAAGCATTGCAAATACCTTTCACTCAGTGCAAAAGCTTAGGATGTCGCAGCGAATTTAACACACAGCATTGCAACTGCTTAGGAGCAGTTCCACATCTTCCACTGCTGGGAGCACTCCAGATAAAGGGAGGCCCCACTTCTGACAGAGCTGGAACAGGAGTCAAGGATCAATAAACCTCAGTCAGGGATTTCATGGAAGATAACAGCCACAGAAGAACACGGCTTTGGCTGATAAGATCTTGCTACAAAGCCATACAGCAGAAGAAGTGTGATAGATTCTAGTTACAGTAGAAGAGATAGATTTCTTTGTGGGACCTTATGAAGCGTGGTCATGAACAAAGCATATCAGCTCGACCATGCTGTTAGAATGAGCATCTGTAAAAAAATAATCAAGATTTTACTTCAAAACTAGTGCTTTGAAGCAAATATAGCAAAAAGTTCCCACTTTTGAGTGACAAACAAACGAAGGAGAAGTAAAATATTTGTGTTGAAAGCTTTGGGCACAATATTGCAACAGAAATAAAAATATTTCAATTTTAGATTGCAAACATCATAATTCTGGGGACAAAAAGAGAGACAAACTAATTTTCAAAGAACACCACAACTAATGACTGAAGTCTCCCTTGCAAAGAGTCATAAAACTCCAAAATGCACTTGGCCACAAGTGCCCAGCCATGCTCATTTCTATTTGTCAAATACAGTCTGGATTTCACTGTGGTTCTCAAGTTTCTGCCAAGGTTTACACAAAACCTGAACCTCAAATGTAATGAAAGAAGGCTGAAAGAAGAGATCTGGCAACAACCTTTCAGGTTTTATTCAAGCAGGGCTTTCATTATGGAGGAAAGTGGACCTGGACATCTGTCAGCACTCTAATATAGTGTCTTCAAGTGTGACCACATTGTTTAACTCCTTCAAATCAAATTGAAATGTTTATTTTCTAATATCACTCAAAAGATTTAAACAGAATTTTTTTCTCTGGACATAGATATCAAGGAACAGATTAATCAGAAACAAAATCTAATCCAAAAAAATTCAAGATCAATTGCCTCTTGAAATTTTGGGTTTTTTCTAAACAGATAAATTGAGATCTTACTTTAACAGCTCTTTCCTTAAATTCGTTTCTCCCTTCTGTCCCTGTAGACCTTTCCCAGGTCCAACTATTTATAAATTTGCCCTTTTTAAGCACTTCAGAGTTAGCCTCTTACAATGTTTGGAACCAGTGCAGTGGGATGTTTCTACTTGAGCTGGAGTCATTGGCTTACTGTTGCAAAGGCTGATGTGCAAGCTCCTAAGACGAGACAAGCTTGTAAATGATAGAGAAGCCCAAAGACTCTATGGACATTAGGAGAAAGCCTTCCAAAGCCTTCTCTTACTGAATGCAGGAGGAAATGTGTGCATGGAAGACTGGCAGGGGAGCAAATAGAGCCTGTAACCAACACTATTCTTTTTCCCATACTCAAACACAAAAATTTACCTGGAAACCGAGCAAGAATAGCTAAATTTCACTAAATTTGTTGCTTAGAAAAGAGCTTGGGTGAGCAGCAGAAGTCTTCCTCTTGGCAGACATTTCATACCACATTTTGCCACTGGTGACATCTTAAGCTACCTCACCAATACCTGCTCTTGGTGTGTTGCTTGAAACATGAGTGGTTCCCTAACATATCCCATCTAAGCTCTTCTCTTGAATTATACACCTTCCTGAAGACATCTCCATGCACCTTTGGTGTCCACCCTCTAAAGTATCCTCCTATTCTTCAGCTCTCCTGATGGCTCCATGACTGGCACACATTCAGTCCTGTGTGTGTTCTTCCCGTTTAATTGGTCAGCTATCCTATATCTGAGGAGAGCTGTACCTTAATTATTTAATTTGTAACTGTTTCTTTTCTATAAAGTTATTACCCTACTCTTCTCTGATCCATTCTCCTTCAAGGTGAAGAAGAAAATTTGAAGGTCAACCCCCAGTGAAATTCATTTTCAACATCCTTGGCACTTCTGTAACTGATTGCAGATTTAATGAGAGCTTTTTTTCCAGTGAATGGGTTAGGAGATCCTCAGGTTATCTGATAATACACTTTATTAACAGGACCAGGCAAATGAGAAATAGAGTCCCTTTTAGTCATCTAATAATGCCCAGGACATTCAAATTGGTTTCCTTCCCCCTCTAGCACTTGCTCCCATACACGGGTTTTGGGCAAGCCATCCTTGCATGCCTGGATAGTAGTGAACATCCCTGAGCGATGTAATCACACCCCCTCTCTCTGCTGCTGCTGGAAAAATGGCCTTAATCCTCTGGGCATGGCCTATTCGACAGTCCAGATGCAGAAGGAACAGCAGTGCCACGGAGCGCTGTCTTTGCTTCCCAGAACTGAGCTCCTTCACACCCCCCAGGCGTCCTGTGGCCTGGTCCCCTGCTTTCCTCCCACCACACAGGGGCTGTGATAATGCAAGATGGGGGGGAAGAGCCTGCTAGCACAGTCTGGCAGGCTCAAGTGATACCATTTCCATGGTTATTTGTCACCAGAACTTTCTGTGTGAAATATGTTCTCTTTTCTCTCATTAACACCGCAGAGGGACGCTCCAGCCAGAAATGTTCCCTCCAACATTCGGTTACCCAAGTCGGTCACACAAAGCCTCACCTACGTTCTCTTTGTGAAACAAACTTCATGCTGCATCAGATCAACCAATCCAAGGGATGACACAGCTCATTCAGGTAAGATTCAGCACATTGCTATGAACCAACCAGCAGGGTGCATTCACGACATTGCATTGTTGGTGCCATCAGGCTCTGAACTAGGCCTTCAGATGAGACAAACTTGTCATGATGCTCAGAACAACTAGACCCACCATTTATTTTGTCATCTGTGCTGAATTTTCCAAACTATCAGCATTTTGTCCATTACGAATGCTCCAATACAGGCATGAAGAGCTTGTTCAGCTGTTGAAGAGCCAGCCTAGGACATGGGCGATTTGAGAGGAGTCAGTCAGGAGTGTGGTACTTTGTACTTAATGGGAAGATGCAATGGCCCTAAGGGTTTCCTCATCCCAAACTCCAGAAAATGACTAGTCACATCCTCCAACTAGAGCACATCAATACAGGGCAGCTGCTGCTTTGAAGAAGAGCAGGAGAGCACAATGGCAGAGGATCTACAGCTGATTCTTCTCAAAGATTAAATCAGAGCAATTGAGTACAAAGTTTTCTTTTTATGCTGTCATTTCTACCATGGCCATGTTTCTTGTCACATGGTTCACTTTGAGCTGATTGCATTTGTAACCTGGTCAGGTCAGTGCTTTCCTGGAGCAATGCAGGCTGACCTCCAAGTGCCATTCTGGGGGACGTGCAAAGTTGTGTGATTGATGACACTTCAGCACAGGTTATTGTCCAAAGAGCCCTATTTGGTGCATGTGCTTCAAATATACAACATATAAACCCTTGTTTGTACCTGTCTCCCATCTTCTGTAGTAGCTTTGTTCCTTAATTAACTCTACAGGCTGACACTGAGTGGCCTTTACAACAGTAGTGTCAGGGAAGAAAGTGACCCCTAGAGGCAATAACACAATGGAAAATTAAAAAGATTTATTCCAAGCAAAAAAAAGGTAAGTACCCAGTCTGGGAATAAAAACCCTGAAGCTCCTGCCCTCTAATGGATGTTATGCATCTGTATATGGCTAATTGGAAATATTTAATAAATTATTATAGAATGTCATGTTACTCTCAGATGTATGTATTTCATTATTCATCTTTGTGTTTCAGTCCGACAAATAGCTTTAGTTTCCACTGCACAAAGTCTACAAATACAGGAGTTGTTACAACCAGAAAAATATACTATTTCCTACATGCTTGCTTCTTTACAGAAAAAAAAGTAGTTCTGCTGTTCAGCACTATCCCCAGCCTGATCTACACTGTAACCATCAAACCTGCAAACTGACTGTGGCACTACACTGCACTGCTCAGTACTTTATTTTTAATGTACCAATATGTCACACTTGAAACATTTTTTTGAGCAGTTCAAGAGATTACTTTTAATGGAAATGTTAATCACAGGCAGCATTTTACACTGATTGATGAAATAACAAGACAATTTTGTGTTCTTCACTTAATTATCTGTCGGTCTCCGAAAGCAATTCTTGCATCATGAAACACACTTGGAATCACTACCTTATCTGTACAAATCACCAGGAAAAATGTTACTGCAGCCACTCTCTGAGGAAGAGAAAAAACAGACTCAAGTGTTCACTCTGCTCTAAGTAATGAAGCGAAACCAGCAGAATTGAGACTGGCAGGGCAGATGTTTCTCAGCACTGTTAGTGCAGCCAATAGGCTGCGGATTTCCCAGCTATCCTGGTCCTTCAGCTGCTTTCAGCAGCTTCACAGTCACATTCCATTAAAGGGGGACAGTTAATTCTCTGAACTGTGCTGCTCTGAACATCACGGAAAACAAAAATAACCAACAGAAACACAACCAGTTTCTAAGGGAAGCCTTTCCCCTTCATGAATATAACAACTTTTACCAGTGACAGAAATTCTGCAGTGAGTAATGGCAGATTCTTGCTCTGCTGAAACCTCCTGCAAAACCACTCAGCAAAACCAAAGCTGATGCTAGTCATAGCTTTGCAGGAATCACTAGAGCTGAACAGGAGTATAAAACAAGGTGGCATTTGATTAGATATGCACACATTTTCTTTTTACATGGACAAATCCTGCTTAAATTTATATCAGCACAACCCGGCAACTGCAACCACAGAAGCATGTGGCTCTGGTGGCACACAAAGTGAGATTCATGCAGAAAGCTGCCCTAACTGAACAGGCTTGTCACGAGAGGCACAAACTCAACAAATGCAAGGCCTACAGTATGTGTAACATTACACCCCGATTTGTTTTCTGAGCAGACACATATTCTCCATGGGAAAATCCAGTCCTGCAATTTAATTCTCTTAAAAACATATGCAAGGCACATTTAGGAGGATTTCAACTCCCTGTGCAATTGTAAGGATTGTATCCCTTTCTCAACTAGAGTACAGCATGCACACATGCTACTAAAATTTTACCATTAAATTACTTGCACCACATCTAATGACTCCATCTAAAAATCATTCCTAGAGGCTACAGAAAAAAATCTCTGCAGTACTCACAGGCCAGGAATTACCCCAGATGAAGGGTTATTCTACTGCAGCAGTGTTGGAGCTGTTGACTACTGTGTGCCATGCTCTCCTGGGATGAATCCTGTCTAGGAAAAGCAAGCCCTTATCACCAATCCTGTTGGCTTTACTTCATTACTCGGAAAAACAGGTTCTCTGGTAGCAAACAGCCCTTATCTGTGCAGACTGTTAAGGGTGAAGAGCTATTCACTTCTTGCAACATAGCTGGATATTTCTGTTTAGAAGCATAAACCAACTTCAGGGACCCAGTAAGAGCTTGTAGGAGGACCTAGAGTCTCTCAGAGTTTGCTGGAGTGACAGCAGATTTCCCTCTCCCCCAGTGGCTGGCTGCTCTACCTCTACTTCTAATGCAACACACTGGAAAGGAGAGAACTAGAGCAGACCCCAGATTCAGACCCCTCAGAGCAGCCAAAAACACTACAACTTCTTTTAAACTGAAGAAATCTTTTAACCCTTCTATCTCAATAACACAAAGAGCCACAGATATTTATCTTAAGAATCGTCTTCTAAAGCACCTACTTAAATAAAAAGGCATAAGAGCAAAGATGCCAACACATTATGGTTGAATCCTGGGTAGAGTTACATACATTGTGTTTACCAAATCAACATGCCACAATTTAAAGTAGCCATTACAATTTCATTGCCATTTATCATCCCAAAGACAGAGTGGTAAATAGAACTGTTGCAACAGCAAATCTGGAGCAGGAACAACCTTAGCCTGGTTGGGAAGACTATAATTTTTTTGGCTCTGGCTGAAAAACCTTTATTCAGGTTATCTGCCTTGAAGAACAATTCTTTATCAATCTAAAACCAATTGTAGAAAGATAGAGGGGACAAGATGTAGGGGGCTGTCACAACAAGTTGCACTTCTCTTGCAGCTTAGCCAGGGCTCTTTAAGGCAGCAAGGAGAGTACCAAAATGAGTGTCTGGAATGACTTTGCCCTCAAGTCCCCCAAACCCTCTTCCCCAACAGGTGCAGGTGAATAGAAAAGTAGTAGCATTTAGAGTCAGGGTTATGCATTGCACAAGATGCTTCCTGCTTCCATGAAACTTTAGCTGATACCTCCCGGAGAGAGGACACAGGACCCTGGAAAGGAGACTGACTCGCAGAGCCACCTCCTTACAACATCTGCCCTTTGTTAGTCTTTCAGCCAGTGTAATTATGACCCTCAGGGCAAGTCTCAGGAAGAAAGCCACAAACCAGAGGGGGAATGAACCAGCAGCATTTTACAGTCAAGGTCGCACCTAAAAAATGCCCACAAAAAATAAAAGTGGTAACAAGAAACAATATTTGGGTCAATGTGCCCTTGTTGCAAATAATCTGTGCTCCAGCGTGTCCTGTAATATTGTCTGGATTCCCGGACGTGACTGCGCCCAGAAACAGCCATGAACCGTCCTCCCTGCAGTCATGACATATCTCCTGATGTTCCAGAGATATTGGGTAGAACCAAAGACAGGAGAATGGAATTAATACCAAAATCCACCCCCCTAGATCAATGGTTTTTCCACAAGTATGTTAAGAACATGAAATAGGAAACTCGTCAACAAAATTAATCCTCGTCTTTCTATGCCAGATGCAAGAAAACCACAAAATGGGTTTTCACTGAAATTAGAGACATCCTGTCACTCATCCATAACTTCATTTGATTTAAACAATAAGCATAAAAGTAGCATGGCTATTTAGTTCCAGGAATCATGTTTCAGTCTTGGGATGTTTTCTTCCATGGACTAACATACCTTCTTGCATCTCTAGAAGTAAATATACCATTAGTGTGATGTTGGGAAATACATCTAGAAAATAATTCTCCAAAGATCTCAGTAACAACACAGGAGCTGAAATGTCAACGATTTACAACAGCTCAGAAAATAACCTTTGGCATTTAGTCAGTAGAAACCACAACAGAGAAATGGCACTGGAGAAGCATTGTTAATTACTAAAAGTAACAGAGTCCAACATCGATAAACACTGACTACTCCTCTAAGGGAAATGGTTGAAGATAACAGACTTCTAGGCAAAAAAAGCATCCACTGTAACTGAAAGAGAACTGACAACTCCCTGCTTTACTCAGTCACAACTCCTTTTCACTAAGGCATTGCCTTGACAGAAGGCAGTCATTTCTGACATCAGCTATGAATGAACTAACTCGTTATCAGCAATTTTACAACTTCCTGTGCTTAGGAGCAAAGTGTCTCAAAAAAAGAATTGTGGTGCCTGTTCTCCCTCCTCAAAACTGCCACATGGGCTTAGCCAGCATGGCTGAAGCTGATGTTGGCAGCTTCATTTGGAGGAGAAACAGCATGGGTGGCAGTAGGGGCGAGAATAACAGCAGAGGTGAAAATAGATCCCAGACCAAGAAGGGGGATGAAGGACCCTTCCCACCTCCTGAGTGCATCACCAGCAGGACATGGTGATGATCCAGTCCCACAGCAACCAAACCCTTGAGCTTCTTACAATTTTTAAGGTTGGAGAAGACCTTTAAAATCAACAAGTCCAACCATCAAACACAAGTCCTACTTCACTACAAGTAGGAAATCAAGGTAATGGCGGGTCTCACACTGTTTCTCAGTTTAGGCAGCATCAATATTACCTGGGAGCCACTACATTAATTGTGTGTAAACCAAAACATCCAAGGGGAACCTCAACCTGGTTTTGGAAGCAGGGCATGGGGATAGGAAACAGGAAATAGGAGATAGACACTGCCTGGTACTGAAGCACATCTCCTATCTGCACTGCCCAGGTTTTACTATAAGCAGCAGAAACATCCAGCCATTCCATGCCCTATGAATATTCCCAGGGGAAAAGCCTTTAAACACTAAACACCTGCTTTGCTGGAACTGCAATGGGCTTCCCTCCCAAGACAGGTGTCTCACCCTTGAAAGCTATGAACCCACCTTACTCATATCCTAAAACAGCTTTATCTTTTTCTTGGTAGGTCTTCCATGCAGTTCACACAAGGAAGATTCCCTGAGCTGGAATCAATGAAAAGATACAACTAATAACCTGCTTTTTACAGTCCTCACTATTGGTTCAGAGTGCAAGTTACCTTTATAAGATGTCCATCTTAATACCAGGAGAGCACAAAACCAGAAGAGTTCTCTGAGGAGATGGTGCTGCAGGAGCCCTGCATTAAAGAGCACTATCCAACATCAGTTCTGGCTGGTAGAGACCAACCTATCTCACATTGCCCACAGCTCATGGTTTTACCAAGGCGCTCTCACAGCCAGAGGGCCTGAGGAACAGATGGCTCAAGTGCAATGCTGCAGACCTGCAGCTGAGCAACACACAGTAGCTTTCAGTCCTGGTGTGATCCCTCCACATGGAAAAAATCACCCCTTGTTCCAGCCTGTTTGTTTCAGCTCACTTTCACAGTGAGATAAGGCTGATCTCAAAGCAAATCAGCCATTTTAATCTAAAGCCAGGAATCCTTTAAAAATCCAAATCCATGTTTTCTTTGTAAAACAGATCTCTCTCAGATTCAGCAACAGCACGTATAAAGAACTTACAGAAGTCAGCCCAAAAACAGAGGGAAGGGAGCAGAAATTACATTTACAGAGCAGGAAGCAGACGCTTCTGCAAGGGTTCTGCTCAGCCACCGGAGTGCCTCAGGGAGAATTACATAAGAAATAAACTCCCTGCTCAAAGTATGTAAACTGATAAAACAGCCTTGCTTTGATGCTTGCTCTGCAAGAAGCATTTCAGCTGAATCAGTAACACTACTTGTTCTTCACTGCAGTGACACTGCAGCATCTGCAGAAATATATTCACATTTTAACTGTGGTGTTTATTCCAGAAAGCGCAAAGTTTGTGGTGCTTATATTGTGGAGATGCAATCTGTGAGGGAACATTGCTGCAACCACTCAGGCTTTGTCATGGGATGGATGATAAAGGATTCAGCCTTCTGTAAAGAATAGTATGCTGGATTTATGTGCGTATTGCATTTCTCCTGTAAGAATGCTTGACTTTCAGGAAACCACAGAGAGATCCAGGTGGAGAAGTATTCAGGATATGACCACCACCTATTGCAGATTAGATCAGAAAGGGAAGTAGCAGCTGAGCTTAATATATGGAGAAAGAGTCAAGTTTAGTTTATGGTCTTTTCAGAGCAGCCAAAAAATAACAATTCATTTTAGAGTCCTAGTGCATCACTGGTAGTTTTGCAATGCCAAAGTTTTTAAATTTGGCAAAATGAAACCAGTAGGGAATATAGAGCTGTGGATGAATATCAAAACAGGGAGGAGAGGCAAGCAGATGACATGCTGCATTTTTGAGCGCTCTGGGTTTTGAGCAAACCCGGGTTCTGTTATGTTCATCTCCCATCTAGGACTTTTTTAATGAAATGCAAGTCCTTTGCTGTGTCCCAGGTTCAGTATATCAGCAGTTATCCCAGAGGCAGGGCAAGCAAAAGTCTCTTTTTATAATGGAGGGTTTCATTTTAAAAAAAAAATCAACAGTTTTATTTTCAGACAAGAGAGATCTCAAAACCTCTATCACGCTCAGTATTTGGATTTATTCAATCTCAAAAGGGCTGTTGCCAATTACCACAGTGTATATCCAGACAGAAAATACCTCACTTGCTTTTCCCATGGGCCTTCTGTGTTTTCCCTTTTCTGCCTTACTACTCCACCACTCTCCTGTCCTCATGCTCCTTTTGCTGGAGGCTGCAAGACCCCCTTTGTCATTTGGCACTTCTACACCGAGGTGACAGCACCCTGTGATGAACCAGCCCCCCTGCACCAGCAGCTTCACTGGAGCAGCACCCAGATCCCACTGCCATGCCCTCAGTGATCCCAGTCCTGAGGGCTGCTCGTTCAGCTGGACCCCTCTGAAACACTGCCACAATTTCCACTGCACCATAGAAAAGACACTTATGCTTTAAAGCCCCAAGAGCTGCAAATATTTGTGTGGCTCCTAAAACTAAGCCAGCCTCCTCAGGTGCTCTGAGCCTACCATATTATCCATTTCCCTCTCCATATTTGAAACACTTTTGCAAAAGTTTCTCTGCCAATGGAGCTGGTGTGATTCATCAAGCAGCAGCAAGAGATGCCTGCTGAAGGGAAAGCTGCTTCAAGCACTGAGGGCAGTAGCAGAGCTCTGAGTGTAAGCTCCTATTTCCTTGTGTGTAAACAAAGCCATGACAGGCTGCACAGCATTCTCATTTTGACTTTTGTAGAGGTGTTTCATGCTTAAAAAGTCATTAGAAAGAAGAGAGAGGCATGGCCCTGTGACATTGTGCAATGCTCTATGTGGGGAGCAGTACGTGAAAGAAGTTTTAGTTACACCATGTTTCAGTTGTTTTCATTTTAAGTTCTCTGTAACTTTCATCTGGGAAAAAATATGAAGAAATTTTTTTGAAGTTCTGATTTCTGTGCTAGTATTCAGAGTCAAATTTCAGATATTTTTTTCCTTCTCCTTACTCCATTATCATCAGTGTTCTCAACAGACTGAGATAGCAAGTCTCTCACTCTCTCCCCATATTTTTGATCTTTACATTTTGTAAGGCAGTACTTATAAACCCCACTTTCACCAACAAATCCCTTACTAATGATGACACAGGCTCCCAGAACACGTTCTCTTCCTTTGTGCTGGTAGAAAAGAACTGCTGTCAGTGATGACTCCACTTACTCCAAAATGTGACCTTTCTAATCCCAGACAAATTGTTTAGGATGGCTTTTCATGGCAAGAGGTAGCAGCTTCTCCCTGTCCCATTTGGGCCTCTCTGCCTTAGGTCTCTCTTTGCTCCAGCATATGGAAATAACTCACAGCGTTGTGTGAACTGTCTAAACAAGAGGCACTGCTCAGCAGTCTGATGCTGCTCAGTAAGTGCAGAGTCATGGGCTCTCTCCAAAGAAGTTTGCCGATTTTTCTTACGCAGGAATTGGGTAAGTAAACGCATAAGACCTCAGCAAGTCATTAGAAAGTACGTGATCAAAGTGCAACTGCGCTGTTGAATTCTGGGAGGGATGGTTTTTTCCCCTCTCAGTGAAGCAAGGGTCATCTCCCTTGGGGTAGGATGTAACAAGTACTGCCAAGACATCCATGGGAATTGCATCAGTTGGATGGGTGTACAGCACAGGGAACAGACTCTGAACATCAGTTCTGCATTTCCCTTTTATGTTTGAGTAATACGGTTACTGCTTATGCTTTAGGGTTTTTCCCAAAGGTTTGTCAGTGCATTTGTCACTGCTGTTAAATAATATTATTTGAAGGTCAGTTAGATAACACTTTTTCTGATGTTACTCATATTCCATTTGTCTCTCTAATTCAGGTAGGGTTCAGGATAAGGGTCCACTCCACTGGCCACTGCATTCAAATCAGCCAAAGCCCATCCCAGCTGTAAAGGGTTTGCAGCCTGCATAGAAGTAATGGGGTGGTTATGTCCCATTCATACACAAAATACTCCTCCCTCTTTTGATGCACTGCCTCCTTACAGGACACACCAGCTCCTCTCCTCCAAAGATCCACAGCAGTCAGATTCCCAAAAAGCAGGTCTCTATAGTACATATACAGGGTCCCACATCAGCTGCACTAGCTCCTTGCAGCTCACCTTTGTATTGCAGGTCAGCTCCAGAGCTCACGTTTAAGATGAAAAATAGGGAACCCAAACCACCAGCATACTTCCCAAATACCCACACCCCCTTCTACACCAGGAAAGCAACAAGCAGCTGCTGGCAATGAAAGGTTTCCAAGGAAATGGGTTCTGAGCTGTACTGCTGTTACACGAGAGGTGCAACTGCTTAAAAAACAGGACTAAAAACATACACTAGAACACTCTGTGCATTCAATCTGTACATAAAATCACTCCCTCTACAACTCTGAGAAGATTTTCATGCCATCAATCCCGCAGGCACAATTTGAATGCAGCAGCCTTGCAGGAGAGAGAAAGTCCATGAACTTGGAAGTTCCACTCATCTCCACACAGCCAGCTTGGGATAGAGGAAGAAGTGGCATCCTGCCTTGTACAGCTGCCTCCTGATATTCACAGGAGTTTCCTCTGCTATTAGTGTGTTCATGCAAGGAGCAAAAGAAATACATTACCCTTTGCTGAAAGGGTTCTCCAGCAAACTGCTGCTATTTTGAATGGCACAGACCTCAGAAGGATTCTGGGAATTTGGAAGCTTGAGAGTATTTGCTTTTTACACATTGCTGGCACAGCCAATGCAGCCTTCCAAGTCCTGTAACAACCCGTCCTCCCCAGATAATCTGTTTTCCCAAACATTTAGCCATCTCAAGGCCCTGCTTGGATCTCTGCGAATGTTTATGACACTGCTATGTCACTCCTCCGTGATGCTGCCCGAGTGCTTGCCTAATGTCGGGCTCCTGAAAAAACATGGCTGTTTATAAAAGCTTTAAGTGATGCACATAGTGACGGGACACAGCAGATTCAGCACACTGTGTCCAAAGCTCTGCTATTAAAAATAGCCTGGACTGCATCACTGCATTTGTTCCAATCTAGAGAATTCACGTGCTCTGTCTAGTGCCACTAGTAAATAATTAACTGTTTAATATAATGAGTGTCAGAATAATTTAATGTTTAATCTGTCTGGAGTTTTTGTTGTACTTTTTAACTCTATGCTGCCTCAGACCAGCCACTTCTTTATAACAGACTACTAACAGAAGAGTTGAAGGAGAAAATTGACTTCTGGTCATCTTTCTGGGTCTCTATCTGTTCAGCAGTGACTTCTTCCCACTACCATTTAGAGCCTTGTAACAGCTTCAGTGAACCTTCAGACCAGCTATCCATATCTCCTCTGACCCCAAGGTTCTTTAGGGAGCCCCAGTTGTGGATAATCCACCAATTCTCGCTTCTCTCACCAGGCACTGCTCTGTCTTTATACTGCAAGAAAAAAAGCAAACATATTCTTTCTTCCTCTTCAGAAATACCATGTGGCAATTGTTTGTTTTTCTGGACCATATGGAATTCCTTTACTTATTTATGTATTTCGGAGTGACCTCTTAGCAATAGCTGTTCAATAGTTACACTCAAGACAGCAGCCACGTAATTTCATTTCCAGGTTTGTAGGAAACCAGCACCGACATGGAAAGAGCACAGTTCAGTATTTATGAAGTGCTGCTGCCTTTCCATAAAGGGTGAGAACCTGGCTATCATCATAACTGTTCATCAAATCCAAAATGCAGCTACAGGTGAACAATAATTAATCCAGAACAGTATGGTATTTAAAAACTGACATCTGTGGGGCCAGACCTGTGTCCTGGCACACAAATCTTAAGCACACCAGAGTCACTGGAAGTGCTGGAAGATTCAAGAGATTTTGGATCACACCTGAACAGTGCAGTGAGTGCAAGTCCTAGGGAGCTGCTGGAAATAGAGGTCATTAATAACACGCAGTGCATTAGCACAGTGAACCATCAATCTGCAAGTTGCCACAGCGTGTGCCACAAGAAAACTTATTCCTCTATCCCCTCAAGGAGGTTCAGACAACTGGTGCAAAACAGAGTTGTCACACTTCCTCTGTTATTGGCCCTAATAATCCTTCAGGGAGAATGGAACATTTTTCCCCTTGGTAATCCTGTATGAAAACTTTTACATTTAAACCAACTTGCAACAGGGTTCAATTCATTGTCAATATTTTGGACAGATGAGAGAAAGATTTGTGCTCTGGACTAGCTACTGGCAAAAAAATATCATGGGTTGTTTATTTCCTAACTCCTTCTGAGGCACCTTCCATCTTTTTCTGATACCTTTATCTTTACCTCTGGTATTGACATCCCACATTCAAATGAGCTGGATCTTGGACTGACCTGGTAGAGCCACTACCTATCCTTATTGTCCTTATTCCCTTTCTAAACCTAGCAGCTCTCCTACAGCCTTTCCATAAAAAAGTCTTCAGAAAAAGCAAACTGAAATTTTTTGACCTTCAGCTGCTGCCAGGGCTGCCTTTGGTGCAGGAGGTGGGGTGACCTGTGAGAGACACCCTTAAGAACAACATTACGCTCCCTGGGACTGGCAAAATTGCTCTTATAATATTCAAACCCACAACAGCAGGAGATGCCTGCAAAGCATCAGTCCTTCCTTCTGGCTCAGGAACCTGAGGGAGGGGAGATGAAGAGTTTAGTGAAAAGCTGTGATTTAGAGGCATAGTAACCTGGAGTTCTACACATCAAAGCATAACCGGCTATGACCATTACAGATTGTAAAGCATCCCTTACATCTCAGGGCAAGGAAAGAAAACTCAGTGAATGAGACAGCTCTGCCAGTCCAGGACAGCGACCAGATATCCTGCTCCTGATCTAATCTGTAGAGCCTCTCTTACAATTTGGGACTCCTTGAACAATTTTGTGATGCACTATCCCGTTCCCCACATGCCATACATTTTGTTTCTGCACTGAATGAGGACCACCAGTGCAAACAAACCACCAACATTTGCACCTTCTGTTCCTTCACCCACTTCCTCAATAGATTTGCCAGAAGGCTCCGTTTTATGTGTCCTCCAGAAAGCCCCATCGACCTGCCCTGCCTAAATGGCCAAAGAGCACTCACACACCTTTGTGCATTCTGGTATGGGTGTAGGAGGGAAAAGAGAGGCAGATGGGTTCATTAGCAGAGCTGCAAGGCTGCACCCAGCACTCTCAGACAGGACTTCTAGCCTAGGTTTTGCTGATATTTTTGGGAATCTGACCCACCTTCACGAGTCAAAAGGAACATAAAGTCTTAAAGCAGCCTCTCTCAGCAGAAAGAAGGGAGGTGTGGAGGCAGCACAGCACCAGAGATGCAATGGGCTGAGACCAGTCCCTGATGTGAGACACATACTCCAGCCCAGTTGATGAACTCGGCAGTTTGTGTCTCCATGTGTGCAGAAACAGAGGCAAAACCATATTTACAAACATTTTAATTTTCTTAAAAGGCTGCTTTGCAGCCAGTTACTTCAGTGCAGTAATTAGCTGGAGATTTTCAGAAAAGGCCAGCTCCCATGAGTGTTTATCTAGTGGCTACTTCATGCCTGTGAAAACTTCAAATCTCTCCTCAGTGTCTGCAAAACACCATTTTGTATTAGAGTCCTAAATAGGAGCAATTACCCTTGCTTTGGCAGTAATACAGCTCTTACAGAAAGCTTTCTCTCCTCACTCCAGTTTCATCCCATGGAGCTATTTCTTTAATACCAGTCCCTGCACACCATTTCCAGAACTTGTGCTGCCATAAAAACCTTACTTCAAACCAGCTGACTCTTACCTCCTTCTCCCTAAATCTAAAAAAATTACTTTCTGATATCTGGGGCTTGTAATAGATGGGATACAAGCCAGGGTGAACAACAGGAGGAAATGAAAGATGAAATTATTAGCCTGGAGTTAAACAGGAGATGAAATAACTCTGAAGTGTTTTGGATATAAGAGAGCCTGTATTTTTGCAAAAAAGCAGGATTCTGATTCGGGGTGGGGAAAACTCTAGCAGATAAAGAGACAATTGGTATCCTCTTCCAGTCATTTCAATCCAATCCTTGTTTCACCCCAATGTATTTTAAGGATCATTTCTATACTTGCATGCCCACTACATTGTTTTTGTATTGTCTATAATTCAGCAGGGTCTATTATAACAATGCTAATTGGCAGCAGGATAGAAAAACCATACTTGATAAAGGAAGACATGGTTTTTTGAACACAGCCCAAAGCTGGCAGCCACAAACTTCCCTGCTTTAATCTCAGGTTCCACACAATTCAAGCTGATCTGGTACTGGGGTACAAAGGAAGGGCTGCACTGATGCCATGATCATATTTTGCTTTTTCTTTTATACCCCTTTTATACATTCTTTTATAGAGCTTTTATGTATTCTTAGTGCTTTTAGCCCTCATAGTTGTAATTCTTTAAGTTTGATCACTTCCCTCAGACCCAATATCCCGTTAAGCCAAGAGCCCAAACACCCTGGAAACCCCAGACCCCGAGGGCCTCTCCAGAACACATTCTGTAAACAAAGCCAGGCCCAGCCAGGGGAAGGTTCCTCACTGAGGGGTCTCACCGGAGTCCCTCACTGGGCAATCTTTGATAGATGTGCTAATTAGCAAGGCCTATAATTGCACACACATCACATCGTGGGGGGCCATTTCTTCAGTGGGCATTTCGGGGTGCATTTCAATGTGCATTTTGGTGCACCTGAGGATCCTTCAATAAATACCAAGGTAAAACCCTTTTTCCCCTCTTAACTGTGTTCAGCTCTCTTAAGACCAAGAAAAGGTGTCAGCACAACCAGCACCCTTCATTCACCATCCTGCTGAGAAGATGATGCTGGCAGTGCTGAGCATGTCCTCACCTCCTCCCCAGTTTCCTCAGAGTGAGGGAATTACATCCACCTCTTTTCTTTCTTGTTCTATTTAAAACCTAATGATCAGCCTGGGAAGAACCTGTGGTCATTGGGCACTCATGAGAATCTCCTGTGGCCCTTTTTCTTCTCAGCACCTGGTGCAACTGATGGCTTTGGGAGAGGAATTAATTCAAGCAGCTTGTCTTCAGCTGAGGAGTCAGGTTGACTCAGGCTGCAAAAACACACATTTTCAGAACAAACTAAGACAAAAAACCCAGTAGTCTGTTCATAAGGTTGCATGCCCAGGGAAGTGGTGGATTCACCATGCCTGGAGGGTTTTAAAAGATATGTAGATGTGGCACCTGGGGACATGGTTTAATGGTGGCTTGGCAACACTGGGTTACGGGTTGGACTTGATGATCTTAGGGGTCTTTTCCCACCTAAATGATTCTATACACAAGGGGAAGGAAAACTACCCCAAAAGCTTTCACAGATGCTTGGTGTGAGAAACTGCCTCAAAATGAGGCCCAGGAATGGGCGCTTTTTGGTCAGGTTGGAGTTCATTAAAAACATGAGCACAAGTTTAGGTGCAAAACTTGTATTTTTTTTAGCTGAAACTTCAGGTCAGAATGAAGCATTTCTCAAACAGCCAGCACACCAGCTATTTTACTTCCCATGCTATTTCTCATACTGTGCTATTGATTTTGTTTGGGCACTGCAGATTTTTTTTGTGTGCTGAATTTTTAAGGCTGTTTTTCCCCTTCTTCAGTAATGATGCTTGCTAAGGTTGGATTATAGAACCAGTTGCACAGAAGTTGCCCTAGAACAAGTGGTGGTCAGAGTGACCTTCACTTAACGCAGAAACCAAAACTCATTTCGTCTACAACCTGCTATAAAAATAGTAAAATATGGCTGTTACTATTAATCTTCTTGGCATGGATTGATGAATGATAAAGGCTATTAAAAATTTTGAAGTTATTTTTCTTTTGCTGAAAGGCAGAATTCCAAGAAAATGTGTATTACTCAATATTTAAAAGTTTAAAATTATCCCAAACAGAAATTTTTATCTATGCAGAGAGATGGGAATTGTGGATAACAAGGTGTGCCCTGTTACTGAGCAGTAGGTGTACAGCCACTTCATTAAAGGTGACTCAGCCACGTTGGGACATTTAGCACCAGCCCTGCCCTTTCTATGAGCTTATAAATTATAATCACTTTTCAGTAACCACCTTATCATTCTTCTGGGGAGATTTTATCTTGCTCTGGCACTGGCTGCTTTATGTACTATAGTGATGGGTCTATTAACTACTCAGTGCCTTCACGTTTCCTGCTGGGCACTGTTGGTATCAAGCAGAACCTCTGGTATTGTCTGGCTTTTGGTGCCTTTGTAAAACTGCTCTGAGCCTGGTTCCCCTTCACAGACAGGGGACTGTCGTGGTTTGACACTGGCCAAATGCCAGGAACCCAAGAAAACAGTTTGCTCAGAAAAAGAATTAATGAAGGGCACATGAGTTGAGATGAGGACTGGGAGAAAAACACTCAAGGGGAAAAACAGGTTCAAATTTAAAGGTATAAAGTAAATTTATTATTAACAGAGTCAGAGGAGGATAATGAGAAGTAAAATAAGCCTTTAAAAGACCTTTTTTCCCTCCCAGCCCCTCCCTCTTTCCCACCAACAGTGCAGGGAGACAGGGCATGAGGGGTTCTGGTCAGTTTGTCACCCGAGATCTTTTTCAGTTCACTCAGGGAGAGGAGTCTTTCCTCTGCTATGCCATGAGTCCCTCCCACAGGCAAAACAGTCTTCCCAAAACTGTTGTGGAGTGGGTCACATGTCCACAGGGTGTAGTGTTTTAAGGATAGGCTGCTTTAGTTTGGAAGCAAGGGCCCTCTTTCACTATTTCTTAAAGCAGGGGTCCTCTCTCTCTATTCGGGTCTCCCACTGGATCACAGCTTCCTCTGGCATCCACTCGCTCCGGTGTGAACACTTTTCTCATGGGCTGTGAGTGGATCTCTGCATCCCCTGTGGACTTCATGGATTACAGGGGGACAGTTTGTTTCACCATGGTCCTCACCACAGCTTGCAGAGGAATTTCGGCTCTGACTCTTGGAGCACCTCCTCCCCCTCCTTCTCCTCTAACATGGGTGCCACCATGTTGTTCTCTCTTACATGTCCTCACTTCCTCCTCGTCTCTATCTTGAAGAAAAATTCCTGCTCGTAAGTCCTGCCAACAAGTTCCACTAATTCAAACATTCTTGCATCCAACAGTGCCGAGAGGTTGATCTCGTCTAGGTTCTGCGTCGGGGAATCGCTGGCCATGATTCTGCTGCCAGCCACGCAGCCCTGCTGCCATCACATGGGTGGCACCGCAGCGCTGGTGCTCTTTAACGCTTCTCTCCATGCAGGGTGCTGGGAAGGAGAAGCCGCCTCTGCTGTCCCTGCCCTTCTGCCTGCAGTGTGGCTGGCTGGGGGGCCAGCCAGGCAGGGCTCGCCATGGGCCGCACCGAGATGGCAGCGGCTGCGCGTCACTGGGCTGGCAGCGCCTCACCACTCCCAGAAAAAAACCTGCACGTGCACTGTTTTGATCTCCTTCTTAAATATGTCATCACAGAGGCGTTACCAGTTTCTCTAATTGGCCCAGCAGCACGTCCATCTTCAGAGCCATGAGGGGTTGGCTCTGCCGGACATGGTGGAAGCTTCCAGCAGCTTCTCACAGAAGCCACCTCTGTGGCCAC